>JAJSRV010000005.1:2152552-2524806 GCA_021527715.1 Neoseiulus cucumeris | reverse complement strand
CGATCAAACGCCTTCCAGGCACCTCGAAAGGATGCTCGGACTTCACAGGCTGGACGCCAACGCCTCAAACAGGATTTTCGCTAAGATCCGAAGCCCAGCAGCTCTCTCGGTGCGGGAGGTGGAAGGAGTAGGAGCCCACATTCTGCCTTCTTGAAAGTTGTTTCTAGCAAGCTGTTGCACCGCACGCGTTCCTCTCAGCTCCGTCTTCTGTCTAAGAAAGCGCACTGTGGGTCGAAAGTCTTCCGCTTGCTTCGATGGCAGCTTCCTTGCGTTGACTGGGGAACGGAAGTGACGAGGACGAGCAATTCGAGCGAAACATTATAATGGATCCAGTCTGACAGAAAAGTGGGATGAGCAGCTGAAGGGAAGCAGTCTGCTGCGCGTATCGTCCACAGAGATTTCCCAAACGCTGTCGCCGTGTGTTCGAAATTCTCCTAATCTCTCGATGAACTCGGGAAGGTTTTTTAGTGATGAGGATATTCATGGCTTCAAGGTGCGTTCTGAGGTCACCTCTCGGTTGAATTTGAAAAGGGAGGCTTCCTCAGAAGAAGTCGAGAGTCCGAGTTCTCTCCGTTTCGAAGCAATTCCGCTCACAGAGTCTCAAGAGAAGAAACGTCGAAAAGCTGTTCCTGAGAGTTTTTGAGCCTCAGAGGAGTCAGCCGACTCGAGGGCCCCTCGAGCTACGATGGAGGAACTAATTTTGATGCATTGTTCATCTGCATCCTCCCAAGCGATCGGCTGGATTCCGTCAGTTTTAATTCGAGCCCTATTTCGATTCAATGCAATGCTCCTGGAGCTCTGCTCCGGGCTATGCTGTCGTCCTGAAGAGAGAGGTTCGTCCTGAATAGCTTATTGTGGCTAGAATAACATCTACGAACGGAGGAATTGTTAGGTGAACGAAGTCGAATAGGCGTCAGTCAACGAGACCTCTCGTCAGTCATGGCGAGATTTAACGTCTCCTGATTTGATTTGGTTCGAGACCAGCCGGACTCCCTTCGGTTCACCTGCGACGATCGTTTTTTGGTTTCAGTGCACGATCGACACGCACTTCATGATTCGCTGTTATTTTCCAATGATTGAAAAAGAGCCTGAAAGGTCGAAGTCGAATATAGCTTTTCACGTCCGTGGGCGCGGCGCGATCCAATTCCGTCTGAGCTTTGCAGTAAGTCAGAGCGCCAGCTGCAGGAAGTGTCCACCATTTCGGTAAATCTTCTGCTTTCAGCGCCTTCCTCAATTTTCGTCACGCACTAGCCATGGACTGATCTGAACTTTCTCCGTCGTAAGGAGAGTTCTTCCAGGAAGGACAATCTCGTCTGAGTTCTCTCGCCCACTCGAGTCCGGAAAAAGGTTCTTGCGGAGGTCGTCCACCTTCAGCGCTTTCAGATCTCGTTGTTTCTCCGTTTCGGACGCGCAACTTGAAACAACACTACAATCCAACAATGTTTGAGTACCGCAGGACAAACCTCAGTTCGTTTGCAGAACCAAGTTTTCTCCTCTTCACTTTGAGACAGCTCGAGCTCGAGCGAACTCTTGTCTTGCTTGCGTTTCGCTGAATTTTTCGCCTGGATACAACTGAGGAGTGGCGGGGGAAGGGGGGAAGGGGGACAGAGTTTCCAACGATGAAAGAAACATTCCACAGAAGAAGATCTTGTCACAGCCAACGCTGGCTAAAAGCACGAGATCATTGCGACAAAACGCGACAAACTAATCTACAGGTATTTATTGATCGTTGTTGACATTGCACGCTGTTCAGACAACTCGTTCGGAAGTCCTTTCAATCCTTACTCGGCAGAAGGAACCCGATGCACAGATAAATGGGAGGAAAGTCACCGTGAAAAAACGACAGTTCTGTTGGGGACCTATCTCGTGGTGATTTGTTTGTCTCCGAGGGAGAATTGGGTTGGAAATTTCCGATAGCTTACCTTATATTTGCAGAGTTGTTCATCGTCCACGTCCGAAGGCCGCAGTTGACTCAACACTTCTTCGAGTCCAGTGATACTGTCCGACTTCCCTCGGTGATTCCGGTCGAACTGCGTTTGATTCGAATCAGATCATTGATGTTAGGAGGAAGAATTCGAAGTAGAAAAGCGAGCATAATGAACAGAGGAATCATACGCTCGGAAACATCAATCAGTGGAGAAACTTTTGATGAACAGTTTTTCCGATTCCAATGAGGAAAGCGCTAGCTGCGCTCACTCGGAGGATTTATCGATCGTTATACAGAATCTTATCAGATGCACGATTCAGCTCGCCAGCCAAACAGCCAACAAAAGCTCATATCTGATCCTTGGACGGCACGATCGTGCTTATTAGAGTTTTTTGGAATCGAAAAAGCTGGACGGAGGAGACACGTGTCGATTGATTGACTAGATCTGCATGCATTCTCTCGCGACGAGTCCGTTCTCCAACATTTCATTCATCGCGATAAAGCGAAATGAATTATTCGACCACTGCTAGCCCGTGATTGAAAAAATGCTTCATTGCGGTGTGTTTCGAACAGACAAGCGTGTGGCTCCCGTCGAGCTCGGCCATCATGCTAAAACTATCGAAAACCACGATTGTGTTCTCCATCGGTTCTCTACGCCCGAAAGAATATTTGTGTATTTCAGTTTTCGATCGTTCAATAAGCAGTGCTAGAGACGTTTGTGATTTTGAAAGCGTCCGCGGCAGAATAATAGCGAGAGCAAGAGAATCAGGAGTGCTCACTTGATGACGGAAGTGGTAGGAAGACAGAGATAGATAGAGAGAGGGAAAAGATAGGCAGAAACACGACCACATCTAAATAAAGAAAAGTTTCGTACCAATATCAAACTTACGATTCGCAGAAGGGACCAAGAGTTACGCCCCTTACGGCCAGACTCTGAAAGTCGACGTTAACGGTTCAGCGGATACTTGTTTCAGAATGTAACGAAAGCGGAGGAAGGATTCAATGATACGTTTGAGCGGGTTCTCGGTGGAAGAGAATATCCATCTTGAGCGGTTCATACAAGTCCCAACATCCGAGGATAGACTGCTTCCGTGCGGAGAGCTCCCGATTTCTTGTATGCTTGACGGAAGTCAGCCGAGAATAAAAGTGTTCTCAGAGAGAGAGAGAGAGAGAGAGAGAGAGAGAAAAGAAGGGTCTCGTCGCCGGAATTAGAACGTCTCTTCGGAAACGCTGCTGCTCGTCCACCCTCCAAAAGATGAGGTTAAGAGGCTTTAAACTCCAGAGAGAAAACAGTATTTCGTGAAATCCTTTTATGAGCGTCCGCGCAGCTGTGCAACATTTCGCGCGCATAAAACCCGTTCTTTCTCGGCTTTTGGAACGTTTTATGTTTCTTGAGAATACTTGGCAAAATTGGAAAGGCTCAATCGCTCCTCATAATCCAGTCCATCCACATCGACTTCCCCCGTTCTTCCAATTTTCATTCTGTTTACTCGCTTGAGATATTGGAAACGGAAAGCTCTTGTCAACTGAGCAGCAAGTTCACATTGCCCTCGGAAGAAAATGAAATTCACGTACCTTCACTGGCCACAGCCATCAACGATTGCGTGGAGCCATCCACCTCTGTGGGGAGAGAATCGGGTTCGATTTAGTTTGCGAAGTTTTTGTCCAAAAATGTTTCAGTATCTCCATTTTTCCCGCGTTTTCTTGAGCTCCCGAGATCCAAAAGCATCCGGCTCTCAACGTGCATGAGGGAAACACAATTCGCACTGAACTCATTGAGTCTCAAAGGAAATATTTCCAAAGAGAGGCAACGGTGCATCTCATTTCAGCTGAAGCTGTCATCGCAAGAGTCGTTCCGTCAGTGCAGGAAGAGGCGCACAACGATTGTGAAGTTTCAGGGGCCTGTCCACTTTCAGAGCATATGATATGGTCAGCGCCCAATGAAATTCTACAGAGAATTGCGAACTGCTGCTGCTGCTCTGTCATTTTGCTTCTGAAGCAACTACGAACAGCTCGGTCTTGCTCTTTCTGTGTACATCTCGAAGTACATTGCCGCTCCCGTCCCAAGAGTCCACGCTAGGTCGTGCGTGTCACTTTTTCAAGACAACTGGCACCAGGCCCAAGAGACCGCACCGTGAGACAAGGATGCCCTCCATCGAATTTCCCATAGCTCGGAAACCACGAATTTTCGATGTCTGTTTCCAAGTTTCTAGAGGCCATGGATTGTCCACACACTTTCCGACAAGTTTAAACGACCTTTCTGCCTGCTGCAGACTACTTTTCTCATTCATATTTTTCAGCATTGTTGGTCACCGCCGGTGCTTTTCGGATCGGTTTTCGTTAGATATCGAATTTCCATGCTGGATCGTATGTCGGCCGGTTACACAGTCAACCAATTTCGAAGTTCATCTCCAACGATAACTCAATGATCGGAACTCACCCTGTTGGGCTTGGGTCAAGATGTTGTTTCGCTGAGTCAACACCTTCGAGTAAACCAGAAGGTCCCCTGACGGTGAGCTAGAGTCTGCAGCGCCACACACTTCGACGGGGCCGCTGCTGCTTCTTCGTCGCTCCACAGGGACTTCATCACTGCAAGTAGAAACGAGAGAATGTAATGGCGCATATCTAATATGGTAATGAAAAGCCTTTTCGAAGATGGCAGCGTGCAGAATTCTCCTCATGGATCCAATGATTTCCGCCCGAACCCCATCAGCTTGCACTGTTTCCTCCTGAATTCCGCGATTCCATTCTGCCACGGGTGGACGTTTCTGCTGATTCTCGATCCATGCCAGACCACAAAGTTCGAAACGCTGTGATTCAAAAACGTCAAGAAGAAAGAACATCGAGCCTGTCCGATGTCCTCGTTCCAGGTGCGAATAGAGGTCGTCGCTTTCCAATTATCGCGGCAATTCTGGTTTGTGTTTCATCCGCTTCACTGGAACTTATGCCTGCGTAAACAGCAGGAGGCGATTTCTCGGTTTTTGCATACATTCGTTAATTTACCGCCTCGGGTCCGAGTTTTCGGAACATAAAAATTCGCTGCGAACTCCCGCGCATCCGTAAAACGCACTCGAAAGCTTCAATAGAGCAGCTTACACGTCCGCGCTCCGTGGTTTGCGGTGGAAGCCTCAAAACCGTTCCATCACGGTGTGTTGATTCCGAACAGCGCTCCCCGACATCAACTCTGTTATTCGTCGACTTTTCAATGTCCCCCATGAGCATGTGTCGCCTTTCATCCCTTTCAAAGAGGCAGAATAGAGTACATCGCCTTGAGCGCCCACACAGCGCGACGATGCAGCTGATTCGGTAGGTCTCGGAAACACTATTCAATATACTCTACAATGCATTCAACAAGTCTAAGAATGGTCTTTTCGTTTGCGATTCGGTTCTTTGGTCCTTGAGGCCGCATGTCAAGGACTTTTCCATCCCTCTCTGTCGGGAATTGTGACATTAGGGAAATTTTTAACGCGATTTTATGAAATTTTGGGAAAATATTCCGTTTTTTGTCGTCTGAATTCAATATTCGATCCAAGCGGAAGGGCGTATCGAAGTCAAGCTCAATGAATTTCTCGCTCATTCGAACTCTAGACATGACGGCTGCCATCAAACATTCGATGTCCGGAATTCCGAGGGTGGGTCGTCTTGATTAATGATGCCATTCCATATAACTAGTAAGTTCCACCGAAGTCTTCGCCGCGGCACCCATACAAACGCGCCGCGAGCGAAGCAGACACTAATTGGTTCAGACAATTTTTTTCTCCGGAGTCGCAGTAAGAAGTGAGGCAAGGGCGGTGTCTCGGCGGGATTGGATTTGCAGAATTGAACAAGAAGAAAATTGAGACGGCGGCGGCGGCGGGCCGTCGGTCGTCGACTCGGCAGCTTTTCCGACCGAGGAGGAGGAATCACTGTCGATCTCGACGTATCACGGTGAACGTTCCAATTCCTCTGTGACGACGGCGACGACGGGGGAATGCGATGGGTCACCGATTTCCAATATTCATGGAAAACTTTAATTGATAGATAGGTCGGATGTCGACTCCGGAGTGGCGAACTTCTCGATAGAACTAGAACTCCTCGAAATCAAATGAACGCACTCTGAGTTGGCGGAGAGCGCCGGCCCAGAAGTCGGTGAGCGGAAGGACAATTATTCGCGTTCGAAACCTGTACTTCGAGATTTGCGAAGCTCCACTAGGGTGCGATTCGCGGATGTTCTTCTCTTTAATCTACACAGCGACAAATGGCCCGAACTCACGGCTCACGGATCGACCCAAGCGTCGCATTTGTCTGATTCCAGCGACACTGCATCAAGTGATATCATTCTCGCGGAGTAGTTCACCCGCAAACGACATCGCGTCGACGAGCCCTTCGTCGGAGGATTCAGCTTGTTCCCAAAGGTTTGCGCAACTAAAAACGTCACTGACGGAAAATGGATTCAGAAGCCTGATCAGCTCAGATAGGCTCGCGGTTCAGAAAGTTTTCCGCCGGAGCTTACTCCTCCTGAGCTTCCAGACAATAGGAGAGGTGATCTGGAGCAGGAGTCACCCAGGCACTTTTGAAGCGGCTTTCCCAATTTGCGTTGCTGGTTGTGTTGTAACATTCGTCTCGTATGTCAACTTGAAGAACATGTCACTCACACACAGGTCGGTCGTTTGTTCGGAGGGTCGCTCGTTCGAAACTCTTCCTCTCTCTTGTTCGACCTGGGACGCGCAAATTTGAAAGCAATCCTTTCCCGCCTGCTGTTGACATACGCCAGTCGAAGCAGAAGCAAAAAAATGTCGACGCTGCCATAACAGAAAAGTTTGAGTCTTCCAACGAAACAAGTGAATATTCACACGCACGCACGCGCGCGCGCGTGAGAGAGAGAATACTCCGCCTTGCTTCTGCTTGACTCCGGGCAATCTAACAGATTCGCTCTCTGCGGGCACCTAGGTTTTGTCGAGAATTGCTCCGGGTTGCCTGCTAGGAATAGCCCACCGTAGCCAATTCGAATCGATCCTTTTCCCGCTACAGACTCATTCGTCTGGACTCATCGGTTGCTCAAGGAAATTCAATGGAGGACTCGAATTTCGCAACGAGAACAGTTTCGACGTTCATTTGATATGACAGCCACGATGCGCCGCCTGTTCCACCGGTGACACAGCATCGTCTGGGGACGTCGCGTCGTTGTCCCCCGATGGAAATTCGTATCTAGATCGGAGATTTCGTCAAAAAACTCACCTGTTTGTGGCATCATCGTAACCATCGGGACAAATAAGCTGAAATTCAAAAAGCGTTCTCAGTACGGCGATTAAGGGAAGGTAGGACTCGTGTTGGGCGGCCGAGGGCGTTTTGTGGAGAAGATCGAACGGATAAGCGGCTTTCGTTTCCTCGTGTCAAATCGCGAGCATCGTTGAGACTGCGTAATAGCTGCTGACTGGAGGGTGTCGTGGCTTCGGCTCCAGCAAGATCTGACAGCCGTATCAATCAGCTTCATGTTCATGGCTGTATTCATACACATACATACGTGCTGCGGTCGCAATAAGCCATATGTTATCCGTCTCGTGAAGCAAATCCGCTGGAGACCCATCTTCCAAGAGCGTGTAACAAATTGGTCTCCTCTGACAAGGGGCTGAGTACGAAGGGTTGTCCGGGCATCTCAACAAAGCACGTCCTATCTTTACTCTGCTCCCAGCAAGGCACCGCTGTTGATGAGGAGGACGTCCATAACTCCCAACGTGGATCTCTAATTGATCGTTACTCGAAGGAAGTCTCAAGCTGTCTCCACACGACAACAGCACATGGACGGATTTTGAAACGGATTCAGGAAATTGCGGCGAAAATGCGTGTCGCCGCCTACTTGGAATTAGCTTGCGGTAGCGGCGATTTCGTTCAGCATACGACAGAGATAATTGTAACTAGTTCGCGCGAAAGCTTGTGAGAGAAACACGCCTATCCGGTCTCGTCGGGTTTATGGAGAAGTCGAAGTAAACGAATGTTCCCCTCTCTCTCTCTCTCTGCATGAGTTAACGTCGAGTGTTGAATTTCTAGACTTCGGCGAACTCCGACTTTCGCAGAATCTACCTCAGACTGCTTCGATCGACTGCCTTGCCGAACAAAGTCGGTCATGGCAAAGTTTCGAATAAATTTCCTCTTTCAGCCCTCCTGAACTTTGAAGGGTCGTTATCAGGAGCTTTATTGATTGAGAATAAACGAAGTTGTTCCGCGAGTTCACCGCGAGGATGGCGGTGGTGCTCCTCGTACTGCGGCCGACAAAGTGATGATGATCCTCTAAAAAGCCTCGAACTCAGAACCTGATTAAGGTTGATTTTCCCGGAAAGTCCTCTCGATCTGTTAAATTTGGTTGGCGGCGGAAAGGTTTTCGGAGAAAAAACGAAAACTCTGAATTCACGAAACGAATCAAGGCGAGGGTCAACAAATTCCCAGCTGAGGTGATGAGACATCTGTTCTCCACCGAACGACAAACAAACATCTTTGAGCGCAGCGAGAAAAATCCCCTTGTTCGTCGGCGGCAAGCGCCTCAACAGCGTTTCTTACGTCTACCGACGTGACGTTTTTCTCTGGAGCTGACAATCAGCCGCTGAACGCAATCGAATTAGAGTGCAACAAATGTCGGCGCGGGACCAAAGCCGAACGAACGAACCTCCGGACGAAGTCACCGCAAACAAAAAAAAAAGAGGAACAGGTGCACCAGCGGCGGCGCAGAGCAGAGCAGGAACAAGAGCGGCGGGTTTTCGTCGACCGAACCGCCCTAGGGCTTTCCAAAGATTCTGAGAAGGCAGGAACCGGTCTGAACGAATCTGATTTCAGCTAATTCTCCACGCTCCGGTAGAACTTTACAGAAAAAAAAAGCAAAAAGAGGGAGAACGAATTTTCCAGGCCTCAAGGTTCTCACACAAACAAAGTCGGGCTCTGAGCTGTGAATGCGTTTCCCGCAAACGCTTGACTTTGGCGGTGAAAGCATGAAGTCGACTCCAGGACTAATACTCCCGTACTTAGTTGAGGCTTGTAATCGCTCGCAATGCAGTCAATTATCGGACTTGTTCTGTGTATCATTCCGCCGCCCTGGTCGAGCCCTTGGGCATATTTCTCCATTAGGACCCGGGTCGGTTGTCGGCATCGATTCAGCTTTGGAAAAACTCGCTGGATCGTATTGAACGTGACCCATTGCAGCGGCCGCCACCACGGTGGTAGAACCGTCAGAATCGAATAACCTTAACGGATCTGAATGAAGTCTCCAGAGACACCGTCGAAGTGCTGCTTGGGCACGGCAACCATCGCGTCGACTGACTGAGCCGCTTTACCGAGTGGTAGCAAACTTTATTATCTTCGCTCTCTTTCTTCCACCGTTCCGATCAACGATCCGCTTTCCGCGATCGTCCTCTCCGGCTTCCGGTGTCAGAGCCAACTCAAACGCACGCAAATCCCCGCGACTTGTCACCTATCAGATTCGACATAGAATAGCCCAGACACGAGACTTCGGAAATGTCGAGATACGAGGAGTTGGGTCAAGTTCTGAATCGACTTCACAATACCTTTGGAGGAACTAGAGCTCTTCTTCGATGTAGCGCCGACGCGGGAGGCTCATCCTGAACAACCTCCTCCTCTTCTTCGGATGCTTCACTTTTGCCGGAAAGTCTCCTAAACATTCGTTCCTGGTCGTGCGCTTCTGGGTGTACGTTCGGCGACGGGAGGTTTAGCTGGAAAGAATTCACGCCGAGCTTCCCGTCGCGACCTGCAACTTCCAAAGAGATTTGAATGCATTTTCGATTCCTGGAAGCGATCGCGAATTGTCGAACAACATCCGAACACGGATGGGGATTGGTGCATGTGCATTGGATCGATGCATCTACAGTTTCCGTCACGAGAGAAGATTTTTGAATCTATCCATATTTGTATATAATTCTTTCCGTACATTCTGACGGATCACTATGTGTGCACGATGCATAAGCAGTCGACTCGAGGTGAAAAAATGTGAATACTGGAAATTTAGGCATCAGATTAAGTTTCCGGAGAGCAGGCAGTTCCGTTTTGGAGGTATTTCCGTTTCCCTCCGACATTTTTCTCCTCGAAATCAATGTATTCGGTGCCCTCGTCTCGCTGAAATTTTTTTCTCCGACCAGACGCAGAAATGTTGAAAGACACTCGGTTAACGTGCGCCTCGGTCCTCAGAACGGTGTTGTCCGTGTTATTCACGCGGCGATTGCACGATGCAAAAGTCTGAANATGTATTCGGTGCCCTCGTCTCGCTGAAATTTTTTTCTCCGACCAGACGCAGAAATGTTGAAAGACACTCGGTTAACGTGCGCCTCGGTCCTCAGAACGGTGTTGTCCGTGTTATTCACGCGGCGATTGCACGATGCAAAAGTCTGAAAAGGGGCTCTCGAGGTTCTCATTTGAGGTGTCGCCAAGTGACGTTCGCAGAGCGGGCTGTTGATCTTTAAATCAAATATTCCACACTCGGATGATTTCCCTTTCAAGAAGCATCATAAGAGACTGTGATTCTTGGAGTTTCCTTCAATAGTACCACTTTGCGTCAGCTACAAGTGCAACTCATGAAAGGCAGTTGTGAAATTCTTTAGAAAGACATATCCAGAAAGAGCTCGGGGCGGTGAAACGGAACGCCAGACACGGCGGAGAATGAAAATGCCGCATATTCATTCATTCCTTTTCCGATGAACTTGGTACACAACCGTAATTTCTCAGAAAGAAATTATATTCCGAGAAATCCAAAGTGCTCCATTGACCGTACGCACCCAACTGCGCCCACCCTCGACTGCGATTCTTGTTCTCGTTGAAAATTATCTTGATTCCAACCTTCCAGAAGATAAGTCAAGAAACAGGCTTCATGTATTCGCGGTCTTATTCTGATCGTGTGAGAGAGTTTCGTTCGGTTCCTCAGATTTAGAAAAGAGTTTAGAAGTGCTTTTCAACATTCTCGTTCTTTACAGACCGGAGGGGTTGAGCGAGCGCGTTCTGCACAGTGGATCTTTTGGCCTGAGCGGAATTCTCCCGACTGTTCGTCGCGCTGCAAGTAACCGAATTCTCGTACAGAACTGAATCTCAATATGACGTCGAAGGGAGAAGCTTCCCGGTGAGTTTGTTGGACCTCATATGAAACCGCTTCGTGTGCAACGCGTTTACGATGATTGTCATCTGATGCGTCCGCGGTGAGAGACCGGACAAACATCCGCGCTACGCTCGGAGCTCATACCCGACCTGCGTTCTCTCGGCTAACATTGAACTCTTCCAATAATCAAGTTTCTCTTTTCTCGATTCTCGGAGTTCCAACCCGAGCCGGATCGGAATAGAGGTTTCGAACAGATGGAGAACACCGAGGACGTTGAGAGCTGTACAAATCTACATACAATATCGATATCACGCAAAGCTCTCCCAAGATCGAATATCCACGGAACGCTGACTCAATGAAAGGAATCGTGACTCTGAGTGGGCAGCGCACGGGAGAAATCCCACGAGCGATGATCTGTTTGCGGGACGTGAGCCGACTGACTGCGGAATCAATCTGATACAGAAATGCGATTTCAGGAAGAAGCAGCTCATGCAAAAATGAAACCTACCTCCGCTTGCGTTGGGTATTCCAAGGTAGAGGGAACTTTTGTTTGGGGTTTGCTGTTGTGAACTCGACGAAATCGATAAGTCCAGAAGTCGTTGCATGGATTCGAATGAAAAGCAGCCTGAGGACGCATCTATCGAAGACGTGCAGCTTCCGGTCTGGAAATCCGAACGAGAAAAAAACATTCCTTCAACCGAACGGACGAGGATATGAACGAAGGAAGGAACCAACGACGGGCTGGCTGGCTGACTGGCTGGCTCCAGCTGCATAAGATTTTTTTCCAATGGATACTCAGAGAGCTAGCTGTTATAGAACAGCGAGGTTTGGTCGCGATCGTGCTCGGCATAAATGCTCCGCTCATTTTCTTTTCGTAGCGTCGAAGCCCGGGAGCAGCGGAGCGTTTCCGTACTTCCAGAGAGCTGTTTCGGTACCTCGGATTCCCCATTATTGGGGGATTTCGAGCGTTTTCTACTTTCAAACGCTTCAGAAACGCGGATGAGTATCTCATTCACAGAATTCTGTCACAACAGCGCGAGGTGACATGTGAGCTCAGGAGGGGATTGAACGATTCGATCCGAGAACAGTTTTCATGCGAACTTATTTCGTTTCGTCGTCAATAACTTGCCGAAGTAGTCACACTCACCTGAGAAGGGATGCGTATGCTCAGGTGATTATCGGTTGCATCTTCATTATCAAGACAGCACTGGACGGCGGCGTCTCGCTGCCATGGGAATCTGGAAGAAACACGATTTTCCTGTTCAGCGAAGCGTTCTTCATTTGCATCGTCTATCCCATGGCAAACAAACGGGCTACATTTCCCGTGGAAGAAATATTGAGAACGCAAACAATGTGCGCGTCCCGCTCGTTCAATGGAGGCACGAGCAAGAACTGTGTGCTGTTCTAGCGGAATGTCGGCACGGTACCCTAGCCCCATAAAATCGGTTGCTTTGATGGTGACAAGAGCGATTTTCCAGACTACGACAGCGAAACGGGCCGATTTTCTTTTTTTTTTTTGCGATTGGAATTCGTTTGTCCCATTTTCTTTTTTCGTCAACCTTTCGATGCTTCGTCGCGCTGCTGACGAGGACATAATTGGTTTTACGGAGAAACTGCCGGCGATCGCGTCCTGTTCTCGACGAAACTTCGCTCGCATGTGCGTGACTTGAGAACAGTTCAATTTTGTTGCAGCGTGATGGCAAACATCGGAATCAATCTGAGCGAGCTCGCGAGTCTGGATCGAGGTTCGGTCACCGTTTGACAGGTTGATGAATTTCCCACGTTCGGAGGAGAATGTTTGTAATTTGAATATAGGACGCAAACCAAAGTGTCACGTGTTCGGCTGGGACGTAATTCGACAGCGAGGCCACGCTGGAAGCAATTTTTAGCACATCGCAAACATCCGTGGATGAAAAGACGTGTTTTTCCCGCGTAAGAGACAGCAATAAGTTGGCCGCTAGTCCAGACGGCAAGTCGACAACGACGACGACGGCGGCGGCGGCATTCGAGTGTACGGAGACGGTTTAGCGAGCGTGGCTATTCTGAGAGAACGAGCGTCTGTTCTAGGTGGTTGTTCTCTCCAGTTCGTGAACTAAGAGACCATTTTCTCCTGAGATCACCAGCTGCGTCTAATGGCGCGAACAAATATAGATTGCGAGCTCAGCGATGTGGGACGAGGTCTGCTCACGGGTGCTGAATCCGATTCGGAGATAAGGCCGATTCTGACCAACTTTGGAATCATCTCGCGAATTTTTCCCGGGATCAGAGCTGAGTTTTGAGCGAGCGCTACGTCTGTCTCTTTGAGATCGACAGAAGTTTTGTGATCCAGCTCGCTTGAGCGAAAGAAATTTTGGGTTGCTTCGCCGATTTTCTCTTCGACATCACGTGTGTTATCCAATCAAGGTGACGTGAGCAATCGCCAAGTTTTTAGGTCGGCTTTCCAAGTAATTTCCGAGGGCCGGAAATGAACGATTGACGAACGTTTCCTTTCTGCGCTAACAATGTCTCGAAAATTCGAGAGCAAAATATAATATATATAAACTGCCTGATTCAGAACCTCCAGTATCTAAGACTTACCTGGGATTCTCTCGTTCGCTATTGATGTCTAACGCACTCCCATACGTAGTCTCAGAAAGAGCATATGAGGAGATAAGACCGCCGCTCGAATGTCCCGCTGGTCCACTGGGTGTCGTGTTGCCTGTTGAAGGTCCCCCCGAACCAGGGCTCATGTACGGTGAGGAAGAAGGCGCAATAGCAGGTGGCGGAGCAACCTGCAGAGAACAGCGGGGACGCGAATTTCCACGAGCCTGAAATCCAATCTTCGATCGCAGAAAATCCGCCAGCTCCTCTCTGGTAATTTATCGTCACCAGAAACCAAATTAGACAGCGATCCCAGTTCACAACATCGACCAAGTAGCAAAAACGTTTTCTTTCTTTGTATCTTTTTGTACGAGACATTACAAAACTTAACGAGGTGGTTCTCGGGATGATCAATCAGTCGCATTTCAGTTCACAGGATTCGAAGTAGAGTCCAGTATTTTGTGCTATTAATTGTGTAGTCTACTATTATTTTCTTTTCTTCTCTTTTCTTTTCTTCTTGAGAACTTAAGCTGTACTCACAAGCAGTTCCAAAAATAAACCACACTTGAAATTGAAATTGAAGCGAGACGAAAAATTTATTTGAAAGGAGCTCAGCTCGGGCACGAGTTACTCGAGACATCCTCATTTCGGGAGGAGACTCCTTCGATGGAGTGCATGCTCGTTATCATAAGTCCAGGGGTTCATATGTACGTGTTTGTGTAGGAATGTTACCTTATTAGCGGCTTCTTTGACGACATCCGGCTTAAAAATCTCAGAATAACTCCGTTTCGAAGCGAACTTCTCGCGAAGAGATTTTGTCCGCCCCGAAAAAGATCTTGTTGTATTAATGTTGCTCATCTTGCACGTCTGCGAAATCAGAAATCATTCCGTTAAAATCTGGTAACTATCTGGAAATCATAAACTGACGTTGTGTCGGCAACTCGGCGGATGGTTCCTTTTTCTGTGACCTGAAATGCTCCTCAACAACGAAACGTGAGCCTTAGAGCTCCTGCAGAGTTCGGACTCCTGAACGCTAAACACTGAGCTCATTGAGTGATGTTGATTACAGTGATTTTTCTCGAAGGAGCTCTGTGTCGCATATTTCTGAATGGAGCTCGCTTTGTTGAAATATTCATCGACATATGGCACAGCGGATCGAAGAAGATCATTTGAATTCCGTGTGTGTAATTAATCTCGCCACGAAAATAACCTTTGGTATTATGGTTGGCCGAAATTTCACACACCTCACGGTGGCTTTGAATTATTTCTAGGCTCTTGGTCAACATATCACACTGAATTATGGAGGAAGGCACACCGTGGAGAAGATGACAGGTTGTTAGTTTTTCGGCCTCTGCGGTGGTCTCGCGAGGCGCGAGAAAAGTTTTTATGAGAGACAGATTAAGCACAATGCCGGAGCTAATCAAGTGAAATCTGTCTGGAAATTAGTTTGCTCGTCGAGCAAACACGGTCCGGGTGTCGCTATTCTCGTCTTTATATTTCCGGAATATTGCCGCCACTCTGTGTGCAAATGTTCCGCGGAAGCAAAGTTTCTGCACAAAACAGAAACGGTAATCCGACGGAAATCAGCCGCGACGCGACGCGGAGGGAATGGAACGCGCTATCACGGTGCTCTTCGTCTCGCTGATAAACCGTATCACTCAGCTGATCGAAGCCGATAGCTCCTGAAGGACTAGAATTTGAATTCAAAGTTCTCGAAGAAGCTCCAGAGATTACATTCAAGGACGTGGAGTCGAGCTCGAACACCAGACAAGTGCGCGCGCCCGCTCAATTTCAATATCTCCTCGTGCTGACATTCATATCCAACGGCGTGGAATCTTTCAATTCAATGCTTCAAAACGTCCAAGTGAAACGGAACGAACTCAAGTTTGAGTTGACAGACGTGTCCGGACGACCCCATTCATTCATTCATTCATTCATTCGTTCGTTCGTTGTTGTGGCGGACGTCGATCTTCAGCTCGACGAATTTTGAGTGTCCCACGGTTGAATGGGTGTGCGTGACTTCAATTGAATTTAGAGGAAGACTCAAGAGTTGTCGAAACTGCGCGTTCCGCTCAAGCCGGACGAGTTCCGGAAACAGATGAGCTCCAATTCATGAAAATCGATCACAGTTCATTCGACCAGAGCGTACTCGAAGCGCTTGAGCGCGAAATCACAGTTTTGAGGCGGATGTTCACTTGGCTTTGGAATTTGGAAGCCGAGCTGTCAGAATATGATGGTGACGTTTTCTTGACAGCTCTTTTTTTTGTCGGTTCGTTCCGAAAACTCAACACCACGAGACAGCTTGCGTCATCGGAAACAAGCCCGCGAGTCCAGTGGTCATGACAAGACTTATCGGAAGTCGCTCTTTTGAAAACCGACGAAATCCGAACTTGAGGGACATGCACTTATTCTCATCCTCGTCGAGCAGCGGAACTCGGAAGAGAGGATCGTTATTTTTTTTTTTTGTTTTCAACTCTACTTGAGGCCCGAGGGTATATCTGAAAATTAACAAAGTTTGCTCCCCTCGTCTTCTCAATTGACTGGTTTCGTACGCATGCGAGAGAGTTTCACTGATGAAGATCAAGAGCGTTTTGCCGTGTTCGCAGCGAAGCTTTCCTCCGATATTGGTGTCTCAACTTTGACTATTTTCCTCTTTATCTCGCAGTCACGCTCTTCGAATCCTGGGCACGCGAACGACTCGGCTCTCGCGTCCCATGGATTCCGTTATGGGCCTTCGAAAAAGACATCAAATGCTGTAGATTCCACGACCAGCATGCAAAAAGCTCCAAAAATGTGGGAAATTAAAATTGTTATATTGACGAGGTACTTCACGAAAATTCGTCGGAGCGGGTCGAGAAGAAAAGAATCCAAGTGAACGGTTCGTTTGGCACCAATTATCATTTTTATTCGCGACTAGTAAAATGTATCGATAGGGCTTTACGTCTGGATAAATTGAGTTTCTAGTGATCCAATGAGATCGACAATCGCTCTGCGTGACTTTATTTCTCTGCAGTTGAGGTCGGACAAAGTCACTCAAACTGCTCTATGTAATCTGGGTCTACAGTTGAGTACCGAGAGCATGAAACGAACAGTGGTTATTTTTCTAGTATAAGATGACTGGCGCGTTGTCTGATTTCTCTCTGTCTCTTTCTAGAATAGAAATGGAGATCCATATTCATCCGATTGAATATATATTATATGTACAGATCCTGTCGTCCAAAAATGGAGTGTCAAATTTATACATGAGGTTTCTATTGCATCGTTCAGAACGCTCCCGAAGAAGTTGTTGAACAACGAGTTCTTGTCAACAGAGCTTCTATGCGGCGCTTCTTGAGAAGTTTTCTCGAGTGAGCCCATACCGATCATGGTTTCATCTTTGCTTATTTCATTTCATCGTCATTGTCCACCACTCATCAACAATCGGAAGAATCTTCTCATCAATAAAATCGCTGTTGAGGAACATCGGCTTGATGAGAGCTTTTCAGTGACGAGACGCAAAAAACAAGAGATATGGCTTCTCTCATTTCATCGTTGTTTCGTAAGTTTGTCATTTTTGGAAAATGGAAGTGAATCTTTGACCACAAGGAGATTTCTTCGATCTCGCAGCTACGACGAGAAAATCACTCGACTCGAGTTTACAGCAAGATGATTTGGTTTCTTAACCACTGCACACACCGATCGAGCAGTGAAATCGGCATATTATTTCGTTGCTTTGTTCTTTTCCGAAGGAGGAGAACCGATGACGGCCCGACTAACTGGATGACCGGTGACTGACCGGCGGACTAGCAGGAGAACTGGAAACTGTGTGAAGGTTGAGGAGGGAAAACAGTCCGAAAGCAGGGCCGATCAGGCTGTGGGCACTGAGGCAGACGGGCGGGCGGGCGGACGGACGGACGGGCACGCTGGTTGTAATGAAGTAGAAGAACCAAACAGCAGCTCTTCGCGGAAGACTTTGCGGCTAAGCAGTCTCTCCCTCGGTCTTCACTGGCTGGCCAGTACGCCTGCCCGGCCGCTTGCATGCTTCTGTCACGGCTTGTTCCCTGCTTCGCTAATGGCTGATGCGAATGCGGTCGACTCGGGTCCAGTCGGGCACGAAGCTTTCCTCTAGTCCCGCTTTGCAGGCCGACCGCACAACCACTCCACTCGCCGCGGCAGCAAGGGACTTTTGACTTCATTATTTATTCCATCGTTTTCCGCATTTTGCCTCAACCCGAATGCACTCCGAACGGTCGTTAATCGATAACCGACTGCAATCTAATCCGTGTTGCATAATGTTCCTCGAGAACGCTGCATCCCAGAAAAAATACATCACATCGAGTCTGCCGTTGTCTCTCCACGGTGTTTCGGTCGCGATCCACTTCACTGGTCAGTCAGATCAGGGAGCTCTCGCTCGGCTTGATGCACGACTGTGCTGCAGGAATAAAAATACGCAAAATGCGTTCGTTTTGCATTGAGTTGATTTGGCCTCTTCGATTAGGTAGGATTCCGTTTGGCACTTGCATCCGTCTTTCGTGTCGTTATTCTTCTTTCCGGCAGCTGGCTTATAAACACAACACTTCGAATTCTTCTCATCGGAACTCTTCAGATTTCGACTTTCTGACCGAGGTACATCCTAGTTGAGTACACAGCACTTTCCGCGCCTTTGGGTTCTGGGCCGATACGAGGCCATCTCAGTTTCGAGACTGATTCCAAGTCTAACTCCAACACCGACTCCCGGACTGAGCCCTAGACTTTCTACGTCATGAATCGAATCTATTTGAAAGCGGTTGGCTCCTCGGCATACTTCAACACTCTATCGATGTCCGACATAACCTTCCGACGTTTGCTGGGACAGCCGAGATTGCGCAGCCTTTGGCACACCATCATGCCTGGAAACGATAATTAGAGGAATGCTTTAATGGACGCCGACTCCGTACGCTGCGACCCCCTGTTGTCATCTTTTGTTACTTTTCATCTGCACCCCCATCTTCCGACCGATGTATCCGCTTCTGTCCCATTGTGAGGAATAACTATCTTGAGGTCGCTCGAAACGGAAATTCAAATGCCCGTGAGGTCGCTAGAGAGGCGAAATCTTCTGATTCTGCTAATAAACCAAATCCGAATCTGATTCGTTCAACTTTCCATGGGGGCGGAGGGAAAAGAGGAATTCTGCAGGAAAGAAAACGATGGTTTACTCTCTGCCTGCTCCAGCTAATAAAGATCCTCAATCGAATCGAACGTTTTCCAATCTGCTCCGAATGCGGCTTCCCATTGATTCAATTGTTTTCCAGATCGGTGCCGGTATTTCGAAGGAGTCTCGAGCACGCCCCACCGACAGTACGACGCCGGATACCCCAACGCCGAGAAGAGCCGCCCGGGCAGCTCGAATCAAAGTGTTCTCGCGGGCTCGTTCTCCGCGATTTGATTCTCTGCGTTTTGCTCTGTGCGCCGATATTAACCGCAATGCAAGCAAGCAAGCAAGCAAGCGAACCGGAATACCTGAGATTGCGTCTCTCCCCCCCCCTCCTTTCCTCCCCCAGCTCTCAGCAATCAATTCTTTTATTCGACAGGCGACACCCCCACAGGAATTCGAGAGCGTTCTAGCGGAAACTAGTTGAAACAGCCAGATAGATAAGGCCACTCGAAATGGAATCCTCGTATTCTGATCGCCTCGTTCCGACGACAGAGTTCCGGAGACGGCGGGATTCTTATTCGGAGCGATATCGTTTTCTCGAATCTAATTCTACCCTCAGAGATAAGAACAGGACGGGAAACGAACGCACTTACCGAAATGATAACCGTCCTCTTGGCAGTCGTTGGGAGACGAAGTTCTCTGCGGTGGGGATGGGAAGAACCCTGTCGCCGACGATGAGGAAGAGGCGGCGGCGGAATATCCTCCGCTCGAGACACTGATGCCACTGCAAATACATCGACATTGATTCTCAGACACACTCACTTTGTTCGACTGACAGCCATGAAGAATCATGTGACAATTCCGGAATGAACTGAGAAAAACAACACTCTGACAAGAGAAGAATCGTCCACTTTGTCCGAGCAAATAAGATTGCCGCGACAACGGGACTTGATCGACAACACATTCCGGCCTTAATGCGAACTGATAGACGCTGTTATACGGACTGCAGCACGACAACGGCACAGAGGATTAGAGAGCCTCTCGTACGAGCTCGAACCGAGGGAACAGCCGCATCGTATCTAACGCCTTTGAGTACTCCTATGAAATGTACAGGTTTAGCTCCGGCGCTTCATCGAGGGCGGATAGGCAACGAGGGAAAAAAACGCCAACAATTCCGATCCCAGGAACACTCGGGAGCAAAGGTGATGGGATAGCACAAGATCTTGTGTGGGGATTTACCGTCGCTCGGAGCGTGTTTTCCCTAGGCTTGCCGGAAGCGATGGGCTCGCTCGTTTCTGTTGCAATCGTCATAAACAGAGACGATAGAGTCGTTGTGCGGCATCGCAGAAATTGTTTTTCGTTTGTAGTTTCTCGGGAAGAAGGGTTCGCCACGGATAACCGCAAAGCACAACAGCACCCTCACTCAGAGCCGTTCACATCGATTGGCATCGAAACGCGAGACTGGCCGAAAGGACGTTTTTACTTCCCGTCGTGGAACTTTCTGAGCAAAAAGCTCTCGTTTGCCTCCTCCATTTCTTTGCCGAGCTCGCCGGGCTTACCTACATAGACTAAAACTGTTGAGCAACAGGTGGAACTCGAAACCTACCTCGAATAGCTTGCAGTGGCCCAGGGCTCGTCGCTGTGAAGATTGCACAGACTTGTGTCATCTTCACTTTCGGAAGGATTCTCTCGTCCGATGTTTGGCGAATGTGAACCGGTCGCGCACGATATCGCCATTGCTAGCTGAGCCGAAGCCGACGACACCAGATCCTGGCTTTCGGGGCTTCTCGCGGTTTCCTTGGCCACTGCGACAGTCGGCGATGGTAAATCGACAGAAATTGAAGTAGTTGCCGGTACTGACGGCGTAGGTGGAGGAGTGGCGAACGTTGACGGATTCGTTGGAGACGTTTGATTAGAAGGTGCTGACGGACAGCAAGACGATGATGATGACGTAGGAGTCGGTGGAGAAACCTGAGAACCAGTTGATGATGGCGGCGTGGGAGGCGTGTGAGACGCGAGAAGACAAGAACCTCCTGATGCTGGTAATCCTGTTGCCCCTCCAGATGCTACCCCCGCAGCTACTCCTGTCGGAAGCGGTGGAGGTACCGCCGTGGAAGCCGTCTGATAGCAGCTTTGCGCTGCAGGACTTGTTTGAGACAACGAGTGAGGATGATTTGAAGCCGACACAGCGGCAGCGGCTTGTCCGTGATGAGAGTTATGCGGACCGGTTGCGCTGTACGTCGTGGAGGTAACGGTTGATGCCTGAGAGTAACTCGCGGTTGTTGTTGTCAACGAGGGATCGCCGATGCCGCCGGAGCTGGTCGTGTTGAGCGCCGGGTTGAACAACCCGTAGGCTATATGGCCGGAGTGGCCAATCGGAGCTATGGCCGGCTTATGGGGGCTGAGGCCGCCCGAGGTGGAGTGTTGCTGCTGTTGTTGAGGAGAATACTTTGACTGGTAGTGATTCGAAGTTTGCGAGGGATGGCTCTGCGAGTAGCCGGCGACTCCTCCCGCACACAGCGGATAGTACGTCGGAGTCGCCATCGAAGTCGCAACGGCAGCAGACGCGGCGGCCGCTGCTGCGGCGGCGGCTGCTGCTGCAGCGGAAGCTGAAGGACACTCTTTCCTTGAGTCCAGAGTCGTTTCCCGCGTACAGCCGGGGTAGCCGTACAGAGCGTTCTGCGGACCTTGTCCTGCTTGCTGTTGTTGTTGTTGTTGAGGTTGCTGTTGTTGAGCTGGTGGTGGAGGTGGTGGTGGCTGTAGGGGTTGTAATGTTTGCGGCTTTTGGCCGTGGTATTGCATAGGATAATGAGCATAGCCGTAGTGCATGTTCTTGTGGCTCGCGCCAGAGTAATCTCGGAATGCGGTTGCTCCCCGCATCGACGGATGCCCGGCTGGATACTGACTAGAACACGCCTGAACGCGAGCATCGGGATAGCCCTGTAAACTTCGAGCGGACGCAGACAGTGAACCCGATGCCATACCACGTGCGGACCCGTAGTAGCCTTGGGCGTAGCCATCGTGTTGGCTAAAATAGTGTTCGTTCAGATGTCTTGAGCTCGATGACAGACTGCAAGGGAAAGACAGAAATAATTTTGTTTTATTTCCATCGAAAGAAGGCGTGCCTCGATCTATCGTCAAACTCCCACTGGAGCTCGAATATCGTCGGAATTTCCCGGATTCAGCGAAGGATCAGAACAACATTTCCAGTGAATGGAAACATGTAATTTGGAACATGGTTTCGAGAGAGAACGCTTGAACACGGTCGTGTTTTCAATATACATATATATATATATATCTGAGAAGATCCTCGCTCGTGCGTTGCCGTCTTCTGTGAGGACATCAAAAGATATTAAGAAACGCATCACGGCAACGAAAGAGAGCGAACATCATAACGACGTCGACCGAGCGATGTGCTCCAACAACGAACGTTATTCGTCGTCAAGAAGCAGTCATGCTACTCGAGCGCTATTTTTCCCGCTTCTCGGATAATCCGACATTCGTTATACGTACATAGTGCCCGTAAGACTTACTCGTCACTCCTTTCGGTTTTTATCACTTCAGGGTTGAATGATTTCTCGTGCTGATGCTGCTGGTGTTGCTGTTGTTGTTGATGTTGCTGCTGCTGCTGCTGCTGTTGTTGTTGCTGCTGCTGCTGTTGTTGTTGTTGTTGTTGTTGCCTCTCTTGAAATTCCTGATAGGCGATATCGGGTTTCGGGGCGATCGGAGGAGGTTTCGCGCTTTTGTTAGAACCAGGCGTGTCCTCAAATTTGAAGAAGTCCTCCATCTGTTCGTATAGATTCCACACCACTTTATAGTCCTGACCCGACTGGGTGGCGTTAGTTTTTCTCTTGTACAGATGTCTGTATTTGTCCCGCAGATTTCGCCACTTCGAGGCGGCCTCTTGCCCTGTAATATCGAACCAAGTTGTAGACTCTGGCCTCATATCTCATTCCCATGATTGACCTGATCACTCAGCCGAGAACGTTGCCGTGCGGAAATCCGCAAGGGCAACTTTCTTCTCTTACTCTGGGATCTCAGTCGGGCTGCAACCCTTTCCCTTGGAGGCTTGGAGGTCCGTTAGACCTAAGGTGAGCTTCCGAGTGTCACAAGAGCTGAACGAAGTTCAATATTTGCAGCGAACAGAAGGGAAAAGATCGCTCAACTGAGATTGAATGTTTGGCATCAAGGCCTGCACCCTTCCTCCCGTTGTGCTCTTCTACGTTCCTCGTACCGCTCGTCATCACGCGTCAGGCTTGTCCAGAGGATTGTTCTTGCCTTGATTCGATTCCTAGTCGCCCTTTCTCTTTCTCTTTCTCTCTCATGTGTTCAAGGCAGTTCAACGAGCATTTGTCCGACGGTTCGTTCAGCTGAGCAGAAATTGCCCGGAAGTCATTCTGTCGGAAGCGGAAAACTGTCAGTCCGAGCGTCGTTGAACAAACGCAATGATGTGTCGTTCTTAGTTTGCCACGAGTCGAGCAGAGGGAACTCGACGCTGCTGCGCGAGCAAGGGCTTCAAGGAACGAATATGGGATTTCTGATCACGCGGAGACAAGTCTTCCGACTCTATCGAAGAGTTAGAGGAGCACGTAGCGCGATGAAGAGACGAACGCGCCAAATCGGAGGTGATTAGTCTTCATTTTCCGTTATCTTCCCAACGGAAACTCATGGACCTCAGTGTGATAAACACCCGGATACGGTGGTCTCGTTTCAGGAATAAAGATATAGGACCTTGCGGAAACCTGAGGCGTGTGTGATAAGGGCCGGAAAACGTCGCGGACCAACTCCACGCGCCGTCGAAAGCTCAGCAAACTCTGAACGCCGGCTTGAGTGCCTCAGAGAACAAAGATTCGACCCCAAATCCGAAAAGTGTTTTCATACTCTGCGACGGTAGGCGATCAAGGAACCTCGGAGAAACTCGAATAGTTTCTTCTGATGTGGATCGAATGAAGCAAACGTACGTAGAGGAACTAGAATAGAATTAGAGACTCACCCGTTAGACCGTATTTGATGCCGATGACCTGCCACTGGTTGTTCTTAACAGCTATATTCTTGAAATTCGGGTCGTTACGGTCGTAGAGGAAGCGACATTTCTGAATATCGGCCACAAAGTCCGCAGCAGGAAACGAACTGTTGTTCACGTTGCTGGTGTTGCTGCTGCTGTTGCTGCTGCCGCTATTGTTGTTGTTGCTGCTGCTGTTGCTGCCGTTATTTGGGTTGGTACTGCAAGTATTTGTTGTCGTTGTAGTTGCTGTCGTCGTTGTCGTTGCTGTTGCCGCTGCTGCCGTTGTTGTTGCCGCTGCTGCTGCCACGGTCGTTGTTGGCGTGACAACGTTTGTCGCAGAGGTGCTGTTGCTCCCGCTGTTATTGCCCGCTGCTGCTGTACAACCGGTATTGCTACTGGCGTTGCTGTTGTTGGGGTGGCTGCCGTTATTGATGCTGTTGCCGGAATTGAGAGAGCTGCTGTTTGTGTTCACACTGCTGGAATTGTTGTTTGTAGCACCGTTCGAGCTGTTGTTGTTGTTGCTGCTGCTGCTGTTGTTGTTACTGTTGGTTGAGTTACTGTTTGGAATGCTGATACCGGAAGAGGGTACACTACTCAACGTTTGACAACTCCCAGGTGCCGGAGGTGGTGGCATCAAAGCCGTTGCCGGCGATTTCAGATAGTTGTTATTGTTGTTTGCAATAAGGTTGTTATTGCTGTAACTCGTGTTGTTGTTTATGACAGGTTGGAGATGGTGATGATGGTGGTGGCATGCCGCCGACTGGAGTTGGTGGTGATGCAAAGATAGATGATGAGGATGATGCGTGTGATGCGGGTGTTGGGAATGATGTAACGAGTGTAGTGAATGAAGCTGCTGTTGTCCTTCGGTCACTTGCGAAGGTGGTTGTTGCTGTTGATGATGCTGAAGTTGCTGTTGATGCTGAAGCTGCTGATGAGGATGTTGTTGATGTAGCTGTTGAGCTCCTCCGCCTCCTACAACACCTCCACCTCCTCCTCCTCCTCCTCCGCCCGAAAGCAGCTGGCAATGGAAGTCACTGGCTATTGACTGGAAGTCTTCCGACAAATTCATCCCGTGGCTGAATCTGTATTGCAGAGTTTTATGTTGTACTCTTCGTTGGGTGAGTTTTGTCGAAATCGTTGTAGACTATTTCAACGAGTGCCGACCCGATTCTAGAGGTGTTCTCTTCTTCGAAAATTGCATCCTCTTGAAGGGGGTCCGTAGCATCGGAATCCCGTGGAAGCTCAAACTTTCTTTCACTGAGCGAGAGCGTGCGAACGATATTTCCTCCGGGTCGTCCGATAAGCTTTTTCCTCACAGTTGACGCATAGAGTATGGTGACTTAATCTGCAATCAGGCTATTTTAGTCAGGGTACTTCGAAAATAAGTAGCAAACTCTCTCAGAGTCAAACTAGGGAGCAAGCGACTCTCTGAGGCGTTAAGTTGACACACGCGCTTTCGTGCTATCTCACTCGTACACAGAAAGACAATCAAAGTTATTTTTAAACTTTTCGGAGGGTTTCCCCTTCTTCAGTCGTGTTACCGTTCGCGGTACACTATGTAATTGTCCTTGAATTCAGACCCATGCTAACGGAAAAACCACGTGACTTCCAAGTTGAACTTCTTCCCGCTCGACTCAACGAGTTAGAGCCATTACAATGACAATGATAGTGCTTCTCTCTTCTTCGTTGTGGGGGAAAAATGATCCCGTCATGTTTATAAGCTCGTTATTCCCCTCTTTCCCTCGCCAGCACCTGCCGCGCACGAAAGATATCAGACAACGACCGTTTCGGACGCAACTCTGACAAAGAGTTCGCGCTAAGCCGCCCGCCCGACCGCCCGCCAGTCGGACCGACTGCGGCCCGGACCGACCGACCGAGCGAGCGACAGACGGACGGACAGACCGACATTCGAATGGGTCGTAACGTTGCGCACGATGATGCGCTCCGCGGAAGTGAAAAAGAGAAAGAGAAATATCGAGGGAAAGGCCATGCCGGGCGGGCGGTGCTCTGTCCTTCCCCGAACTTCTTCATCTTGCTTCGACTGCAACAAAAAAGAATCAAAGTCGCTTGCGATGAACCTCTTTCTGCTTCTCTCTCAATGGGAGGAGAGACGCCCCGTCTTCACCGAGCGAGGAGAACGGCGGCCGTGCCGACGGCGAGATAGGGAATAGCTGCGATTGATCCATTGCTCCATCGATAAAGCCCCACTATCGATACCCCATTCCTGCAGCCGCTCAAATGAGCGCTTGCGATACGCAATCCGAACAGTCTGTCTGAATTGTCCAAGAGAGGTCAGCTTTACTTCGATTCCCTCAGCAGGGAGTTGGGCGTCTTAGTCACAATTTGATTCAAAAACCAAACAGAAGAGGAGTCGGAGCCCACTCCAAGGGCATCGCGGCTTCCCCTCGACCCCTGATCGATGCGGGGCGAGACAAATCAGGAGCTCTGAAGGAAGGAGTGGAAGGACGTATGGATGGATGGTTCGCTTGCTACGCGAGCATCCGCCTGCGCGAACCCTAGCGTGCGCAAACCGCCAAGCTCCTCGGGAAGATGACCGAGAAGTGAGGAGCTCCGGCGCAGCGAGTCAGAGCAAGGCTTTGCGTTCGCTCTTGCGTCCTCTCTTGCGCTTCCTCTTCTCCCACTTTCCCTCTTCTTGTTCGGCTCTGCGATGGAAGGGAGGAAAACACTGCTGCAATGCGCCAATCGATCCGCTGGCCCGGGTCTCTGCCACCGCCGCCGCCGCCGCTGTGCTGAGGTCTTGCCTTGCTCCGTGAGCGATGCATGCTCACGCCGACGACTACTTGAGGACGGATGTAATCCCAGCATCAAGTGGGAGCGATGGGAAAAGTTTTGCAAAGCCGCGAGAAATGGACAGCAATCGCGATGCACACGTCGTCGATGGCGACGACAACAACAACAATAATAATCATCACGATGCCATCAGATGTCTGCAGGAGAAATCTTCGCCGATCTTGCTTCCGTTGGCGTGACCTGTTGCAGCGACGACGCTAAGCTGGTCGGCGGGCCTGCAGGCGTTTTAGCGTGGGGGGCGTCAATGACTCTCTTCGGTTGTCTGACCCCCCAACGCCCCGCTTGCCTGCCAATCCGTCCGTTTGTCCAACCGACCAACCGTCTGTCAGTCACTCCGCCACCGGTCTCGGTTGTTTGGCTCTCTAGGGATAGACAGTCCGTCCGTCAGTCTGTCTTTCTGTCCGTCCATTCGCGCGGGCGTTGGGTCGGACGGTCGGACGGGGCTGGGCGAACGGCAGCTAGCAGCTCACTGCGGGGGCAGGGACACCGGCGGGGCCCAGAACAAGGGGCTTTCCGCCACCACCACCACCACTACTACTACTACCACCACTGCTGCCGTCGCCGCCGCCGCCGCCGCCACCGCCGCCGCCGTCGTCGTCGGTGCCACCACCGTCGTTGCCGCCGCCGTCTTCGAAGAAGATCTCGCAGAGTGGCTTACTCAAGCTCCCACCCCCTTCCCTCTTTCACCGCCACTGCTGCTGCTGCTGCCACCGTCGCCGTCGCTAACCGTGCTACGACGTTGTCGGCTACGCTTTAGCACCGCTTGTCCCTATTGCTCAGCATCCAAGCAAACGGCCGGCCTGCCGGACAGACAGACAAGCTGACACGCAGCCAGACGATCTTGCCCCCCTCTTCTCAACCTTGGCATTCTACCCCGCCCTCCCTTTGCTGCCCTCGCTGCCGTCCATCGCGCTACTTTTGCGGCGACGGCGACGACGGCAGCCGCGGCGATCGTTGCGGCCGACGAAGGGGGTAGGGAACAAACACAGACCGGTTAGTTGGCCGGTCTGTCGGTCGGTCGTCCAGCTGACCGACTGGCTGGGTGGCTGACTCTGTGTCTGTCTGCCGGCTGGCCGGGTGGCTGGTTTATTCGAGCACTCGCAAAACAGGATGTGTAGCTTACTCAGGACGGGGGTAAACGACCAAGGGGCCAGCAGATCGTTCTGGCCACCGCTGCCGCTAACAGCAACAACGGCCGCGATGACGGCAGTACCGACACACAGCCGACCACGAAGACGAGCAGTAGGTGCTTCCGCAAAGAGGGTGACACCGACTCGTTGCCCACTACCAAAGAATCCGGGAAATCCCTTCTATTTTGAGCTTTTCAAACGCTTTGCCCAAATCTGAGAGAACTCGATTTGAGATTCCCGGAACCTCCGAACGCTCTTCTTGAAAAGTTCCAAGATCAGAAATGAAACTTCTTGCTTCGTATCGAAGCCCCGAGATCGGCATTGAAATTAACAGCGTGTCGTAGGCCAGAGTGGAGACTCCACTTCGAGTTCATGAACAGAGGATCTCTTACAATCAGAGGCACCGCAGACGGGAAATCTGAAATTTCAGGTAGTTGCCCATGGTTCACAGAGGGACAGAATCGTCGACTTGAGGGGGCAGAGTAGAGTACTGTACAGCTGTTGAGTAACTGCCATGAGCAAGTGCTGGTGTTGCCGAGACCGTTCACCACCTCCGAAGCCTGTTCGACGTAGGGAACGAAGTAGGGGATGCTTTGCGGCGGGCAAGCGCGGTGCTCCGAGGCCCGCTGAGCTGCTTTCCTGCTGCCTGTCTGCTTGCTTGCTTGCTCGGCCGTCCGCCTGCCTGCCTGCCCGCCTGGCTGACTGACTGCGGCGGCGGCGCCGGCGACCGCGGCAATACGACCCACCCGAACAGGCAGGCAAGCAAGCAAGCAAGCAGCCAGCAAAGAAGCATCCCTTGTCCCCCCCCAGCCCCCTTTCATTCCGCCACCACCGCGGCCGTTGTCGTCGTTGCTACCGCCGCCGCCGCCGTCGTCTATCCTGAGGGGTTCACCGCCGACACCACTAGTGCAAGTCTTCCCCGTCCCGACCGTCTGCCCCCTGTCTCCCGTTTGCCACCCGGCCTTTTAGCCGCAACTGCCCCTCCCCCCCTCCTTTTTGGCCCCACGGCCATCAAGGATATCACGTGCAAGAGACCACGCCGTTGCCGGCGTTGTCGGCGGCGGCGCCGGTCGCCGCACTAGGGGCCACCTGCTGAGTGAGTGAATTGCTGTTAAATGGAAGGGGGCAAACGACGGACCCGGGAAAAGAAAACAAGGGCGAGAAGGATGACGGGGCAACAGTAGACGATGACGTGAGCATCGGTCGGGCCGCTTCTCTCCGCAACGGTCGGGGGAAGACGGCGGCGGCGACGACGACGACGACGACAACAACAACAACGATAAGACGTTCTACGACAGACAGCCGTTTAGCCAGACAGCCATCGTGCCACGCTGCTACAAACCACGTGCGGCCACGCAAGCGGCTACTGTTCGTAAACATTGCACATTGGGGAAGCCGACACCGCCGCTCAATGGACAAAGGCACAAAAACAAAGAGCGGCGGCGGGAGACGACGTTTACAATAAAAGCATGACACCCGTCATCGGCGCATACGCCGAGATTCGTTTGGAAGCCTTTTCAGAAGACCGGATGATTTGACTCTCGTTTCGAGTCCCGATTGAGCAACATGGCGAACTCGCCGAGTCGCTGGTTCGGGATGGAATCGAGCTCGAGTCGCGGTCTTGGTTGCGAGTTGGGCCGAGTATGTTGGTCTACGTACACGGAGCCGCTGACGGAAGCACGCGATGAGCGCAGGACGAAAACAGCAAGCGCTCGATGAAGTAAAGATCATGGAGTTCACACATGGAGCACTATACGTCACTTCGTTCGCCGTTTGACAAGCGGCAGACTACAATCATCGCAAGCACACTTACTCGCATACAAGCACGCGCACAAACACTCACTTACCCACCCGCTCGCTCACTTGCTCACCCGCTTACACCGCCAGCCAGCCAGGCAAGCAGGCAGGCAGACAGGCAAGCTACGAAAGAAAATTTTAGAGCGAGAGGTCCTCTCCGAAGGCTCCGAGTTCGTTCGTTCGTTCGGTCGGTCGGTTTGTCTGTCGGTCGTTCGGTCCGTCTCTCTGTCTGTCGGTCGTTCATCCGCTCGCTCGCTCACTCACTCACTCGGCCACTCTTTCATTCACTCTATCACTGATTTGCTCACTCACTCACTCGCTCGCTCGCTCGGCCGCTCACTCACTGGTGTGCCATGCTAGATGGTACTCACCATGCTTGTGTGCTTTCCCTGCTAGTTCGCTTGCTTCGTATCTCCCGAAGTCGAGATCAAGAACGAACGAACGAACGAACGGGAGATTCCAAACTAATCGATCGAGTCGACGACAAACGCGAAAACCATGGCCGTCCTAACTATGACGTTTCCCTCTGCGGACTCCGACGCCTCACGAATCGAATCCCGCTGAACCCCAGCTCAACTTCAAAACGAAATGAAGGAACAAACGAGCGGCGGAAAAACGAACGAAGTGACACGACAAACGCTTACACACTCATTCACGCTCGCTCGCTCGCTCGCGCGCACGCATGCATGTACGCGCGTTCACGCACACTCACCGAAACACGCAACCAAGCACGCGCACCGCACGCACGCACGCTCGCACGCCGAGTCACACACACACACTCGCACTGATTTGCTTGATCACCGTGGGTAAGTTGTCAGATTGGATGCTGCCGCACACTCACTTGCACGATCGAGTCGTCAATCAGATCCGACCAGAGAACGTTGGTCCGTCGTTCCGCCGTTAGGTAGTCAGTCAGTTAGTCAAAGAGTCCGTCGTTCGGCGGGTCTCTCTGTCGCTCCGTCGCCGTCGTCGTCGTTCGCTCGGTCATGGTGGTACAGCGTGGAACGTCATGGAACAGCAGCAACCCGTCAGCTAACCAACCAAACAACCCGACAGGCAGCCAGGCAAGCAGACAGGCGAACGGACGAGCGGACGAGCGGGCTGACGGCGGGCTGACGGGCGGGCGGACGGGCGGCCAGGCAAGCAGGATGGCTGGCTGGCTGGCTGGCTGGCAAGCTCGGTCGCTCACTCGCTCGCTCGCTTGTAAAACGAAAGCTCTCCGGGAGAAAGAGGGTGAGAAGGAAAACGAGAGAGAGAGAGAGAGAGAGAGAGTGAGCCAGCAAGCGGGGAAGCGGGAGAGAGCGGGAAAGCGGGAGCGAGTCGGGACGAGAGAGCGAGCGAAAGGTAGAGAGAGAGGGAAGGGAGGCACTAAGGAGCAGAAGCAATAATTCAGAGGCTCGGTTGCAATTGGTTGCGCAGTGAGTGTGTGTGTGTGCGCTCTGCTGTATGTGTGTCTGCGAGTGTGCTGGTGAGTGTGCGCGCCCGCCCGCTCGTCCGTCCGTCTGTCTGTCTGTCTGTCTGCTCCCGCCGTCGTCCGCTCGCCCGCCCGCCCGCGCTGCCGGAGGCGAGAGGGACGACGGACCGCCGAAACGACTCCTACTACACAAGAACAACGCCGTCCCCCTGCCGGATCGCTGCGCTGCGGCCGCCGCCGCCGCCGCACTCGATGTCCCCCTCTCCCCTTTCCACCTTTTACCCGGCTGCATCGGGACGTCGCGTCGCGGACGTTTTCTGTTGTAAACGTCGTTACAAAACGTCAGGTAATATACCTATGGAACTGTTGTTGTTGGGATCGATGTAACGGTGGCGGCGGCGGCGATAACGACTCGAGAGCCTCATCTTTCACGTCACCCGCAACCTCGTCTCCATTCGATGGTTGCACGAGGCGAGGCAGGGTTCCTTTAGAGAACCGAATTATCGAGCAACAACTGAGCTCCGGCACGACATCGAGGGGTTTTGGGTCAGAGTGAGAAGGAGGAAAACAAGGATTAGACGCATTTCTTAACACTCGTCCAACAGGACGACAAGGAGGAAAAAACGACGGCGGCGTCGCAACATTAACAACGGTAGCAGGCAGGCAGGCGAGCGAGCGAACGAACGAAGAAGAGCAACAAAGAAAGAAAAGGGCGACCCTGCGGCAAGTCGACGATGAAGACTCGATGATGACAGTCGCTTACTTCTTTCTCTGCCGATCCTCCCGACCGCGCGGCCGGCCAGCCGACAGGCGGACCGTCGGTTGGTTCGTCCGTTCGTCCGTCCGTCCGTTTAACCGGTTTGCTTGCTTTCCTCGCCAGCGTGTCATTCCCGATTCACTTCCCAGTCCCTTCACTCCAGCGTTGCTCCAACCACCACCGGCACCGTCGCCGCACCCCTACCCCGCGAAAGTGACGGTCTTTTCGTACGGAAACCCTTACGGAAGCCCCTAACGGAACAGCAGACTTTCCCCTGTTCCCTAAAAAGACACGCTGGCGGGGAGGAGCGTTTGTCTGGCGTGGGAAAAAAAACCAACCGGGACGGGATGAAGACGAGGAAGCGGACGACGGCGTTGTCGGCAACGACGGACGGCTAAGAAGGGAAAACCGGGATGGCGTGGCGTGGCGTGGTTCGCTCTGGAAGCCTGACTGCCTCTTGATGGGGATGAGAGGTGCAACGAAATCCCGATCTGAGTCTGCCGACCCGCTCGCCCGACCATCCGCCCGACTGACCGCTCGTTCGTCTGTCTGCTCGGTCGTTCCCCGTCCACGCAACCACAGAGGAGCGTCGGCCAATTCACCCCCGCCGGCCTTACTCAAGGCCAGCTTCTACTGCCACAACCACCACGGGTATTACCACCGCCGTAGCCGCCGCTACAGCTGCCGCGTGGATGGCTCACAGACGGCTCCCGATGAGGGGGTCGAGGGGAGTGGGGAGCGAAGTCGCCGCAAACGCTCGGTCGCCGCACTTGGGCCCTTCTCTGTTTCTCCTTTCCCGCTTCGCCCACTTAAAGCCAACAGTGCAGTCCGCCAGGCATTCAGTCAGTCTGTCATTCAGTCACCCCGCCCGCCCACCGACCGAAAGGCAGACAGACACGACTAGCCAAACAACCTGAGCCGGCAAAAAGAAAAGCGACATCGGGGACATATGGGGCCGACTGAATGAGAAATAGAGCGGACAGAAGCAATGGATGGGCGTGAAAGAACACCACGCGCACCTCAAAGGCCTGACCTGACTGCCACCCGACAGTCAATGCGACGCAAGACGAGACAAAGATTATTATCGGGGACAGACAAAGAGACAGAAGGATTGGGGCGGGGGAGGGGGCGACCGAAGCTATCCAAGGACACCATCAGCTCCGTCATCACCATCAGCAGTAACAGGGAAGCGAGCAAGAAGAGCGAACCACCGTCGCCGCTGCTGCTGTAGGCCGACCAACACCAAGTCGTAAACAAGGGCATGCCACTTACAGCTGTAAGACGGAACCGAGAGCTCAACAGCGCTCCGTGATCAAATGACAGGATTGCGAAAGAGGAACCTCATCCATCGGATGAGACGCCGGTCGGCCGTAGGACCGACACGACCGGAGTCCGGCGGTCAAGTCCTAATTAGTCGGCTACTCCTCCATCTCTCTTCCCGGGGAAGTTGTGTACTTGAGGCGGTCTTGAGCTCACCACTTCTGGTTATGTATCCTTTCCCTCCATACAAAACGTATATGGTTACGACAAAAACGCTTTGAGACTCAAGGCTCAACGACTTCGCTCTCGAGTGGCAACACTTCAGCAAGAGCGAAAACAACGAAGTTCGACAGACTTTCAGACCCTGTCGCCGCCTCCGCCGCCGCCGCCGTGTTCTCTCGGATCTTATATTAGGATGAGCACTGGAGAAGAGGATGGCAAGCTCAGCCGCAGCGAAGCAACAGCTATGTCAATAAGAGAAGCGTTCGCAGTTTTTCATTACTCCAACACTTGTGCGCTTCTTTTAGGTTCCGTATCGGCCGCTATTGACAGTGTTCTTAGTTGCCGACAACACTGCTGGAATCGCCGAACGAAACGATCCTCTCGAAAACCCGATCAGAGACCGACGGTTTTGGGCTCCTTTCAGTCGCATTCCCGATAGTTGATTGAGTTTGTTCCACCGTTCGCGAGTTATCCCAACGAAGTTATCAAGAACGAAGAAATCAATAATTCCACATTTTGTGTGTGGGGTGGGGGGGGAAGGGGGGAGGGGGCCTTGTTGAGGCCGAGTCTTGGGTTCCCCGGGATTTTTGAGTAAGTTGTTGCATATCTATCAGGCATCGATCGAGAAATCATTGAGTCCACGATTTTCTCGTCCTCGCTGCGTTGTGAAGGTAAAGTCGCTGCTGGCGATATTTGATCAATTCGAGGAACTCTCAAGGAAAACCTAGCCGCCGTTCTCTATCGTGTTGTCGTAAATTAATCGAAGAGAATCGAAGAGAACGGAGATTTCCGTCAATAGACCCGAAGAGCAGTTAGGTAGCCGGAGCAAGAAAAGTTGAGGGAAACCGCGCGAGGTTTCCACGTAGCATCGTAAGGCGGGAAAGTGCGACCGAAGCGACCGTTGCGCTCTCTGGCTGGCGAAAAGCGAAGCATTTTCCGAAGATTTTTTTTCCTTCCCTCCTATTGCCGAACTCGGTGGCGGCAGATACGTGTTATCATTATAGTCCGCGGATCATCTCCACGCTGTTGCTTTAAAGGGTTACGGTCAGTTTTCTCTTCCCGGGAGCTTTATTCATATAAAAACATTGTTGCACATCTCCACCCGGAGCGTATCAGCCTCGAATAGGGGTCCTGACCCGGTGTCTCGTTTTCTTTCCTCTTCCCAACATCGTGGACTGCATATCGAATGCAGTCATCATATTAATAGGATTCCGTTCGATTAGAGAATCGATTCGCTATCGCAGTCCGTTTTGTTGCAGCGAACGGATCTCTTTTCATGAAGAAGACTCAACATGAACTTGAGGTTTTCAATCTGCCAAGAGAGATACTCAGAAGATGCATCAATTTTTGCTCCAAATGGATGACTTCGAGAATCATTGTCAGTTGTTTCAATGCAAGTACAGACGGTCATCCGTTGGCAAGGAACTCGATATCAGCTGAGAACGGATGAGCTCAGGAACTTGAGACTGATAGAGATGAAGAACAACTTGAATATTCATCTTTGATCCCGTCGCTGCTCATCATCATATAATCTGATACGGCACGGGCTATCGTTCATCTTTATGGAAAGTGCATTGAGGGATTCATTACATGGGCATACCCTCGCTGCTAACGAGGAAACGGCATCATTTTGAAAGAGGTTCCCGAGCAGTCCGAGCTTCGCGAGTCCGATTCCATCAGGGTTCGAGCAGCGATCCGAGGTAGATTACAGAGAGGAGCTCGCATCTAGCTTTCAAGACGTTTCCGTATGCAGAAATGGCAAATCTCGTCGCGGAGTTCGCCCAGCAAGACCCTTCCTCCGCTTCTAGCTCCCCAACCGCCTACGTAGAACCTAAAGGCGTGGAAGGGTTTCGATGGCTTTTGCGGTTCGAGTGTTCAGGCTTAGTGCAAGTTAGACGTCGAGCGAATAGATGAATGTGGGAAGAAGCCGAAAGTGACGGAGAGCGAGGTATACATGTGTGCGCATAGAAGTCGCAACTGTACTTGAATGCTGTGAGTCGACGACTCAATCTTGCTAAGCTCTAATTGGCTAACTAGCTTTGGTAGAATAAGTTGTATCCACTTAGCGGAAACTCCAAGATGCCGACCGCGCCGCCGTCTCTCACCCTTCGCCGTCAACCGGTGGAGTAACGTCGATCTTGTTAACGTTCTCAGAAACCTCAATCATTGAGTGTTCTTTAGCGGTCGCACGGACTTTGTTGAAAATCCGCCTCGGTTTCCGTGGAAGCCTCTCGTCTCCAACTTTGGTCGTGCGTTCGTTCGTTTTTTCCAACTCTCAGCGATTTTGGACGAAAGATTCCTCTTCGTTTTCTTTTCCTCAAATTGAAGAGAGATCGAATTTTTGGGAGCATTTCTTTGCTCAAACTTCTGCGAGTCTTCTCCGCAGGACATCTTCCGAGGATGGAGCGACTACGCTTAATTCATCCAATGGGTGAGGTGCAATATAAAGTTTCGCAAAAGATAAAACAACAGGCGGAAGCTCTTACCAAAGAAAAGTTGTTTCATTACCCGGTGACTGGCAGGGAAAAAAAGAACGTCTGCAGTAAGACGCCTTTCAGGAGATGCAAATAATTCTGTTCTTATCATAACAAAGAATGTTCCCCTAACTTCCCAGTGTTTCAATGACGGGATTGGCGAACAATACGCAAGTCGTCGCCACGTACGCTGTTCTGAACAAAGTACTTGACTTGTAACTCCTCTATGGAAGTGCGTCATTGTAGCCTTCAACGAATCACCGGATCGGTGCGAGAAAGAAATGCAGCGTTTTCGTTTGATCGACATTTGAGGAACCTTGCACTTTCCTTGGAACAAGCTGGTGCGAGGTTCACTCAACTTTCCAGCGGTTGGTTTACGCGTGCTTGCCTTCTTGCTCGTTTGCTCCCTTGCCCGCCGAGCTGAAAATCGATCGACGTAGCCTTCCTCGTTCTCGAGTGGCTCGCGGAGAGTGTCCCCTCCGTTCAGGAAAGGAAGATCTTCAATCTAAGGCTTCTCAGCTTCAGTTACTAGTAAACTCTATCGCTGGAAAAGTACGATCAGCAGTTCGACCCACAGCCTCCACGGTCACCTGGCCGGGTCCATACGCCGCGCCGCCACCGTATTGATGGGCTCTTTATGATTTCTCCGGGGAACCCTGACCGTCGGCGACACAAGCACACAGACAGAGAGTCTGAAGGAATGCTTTCTCAGTTTTCCGCTCAGATGCCGAAGCCACTGGAACCTGATGGTGATGTTGCTTTCACCGCTTTTTCTTGCCATAAGCTCCTCAAGCTCATCAAACTGACAACAAGACACCTAAGAAGTTATGGACGTGCTACTTTAGACGGATCGGATAGGTACTGTGGAGACGGTGTACTACATACACTATGACAGGGATTCTTTATATAGTGTGTCCTTGATGAATGGGACGCCATCGATCCTTCGGTTGAGTGCGAACAGCTCGACAACACCCAAACCTCCCGTTCTTGTCATTGGTGTACATCTATCATCGGTGATGACGACAATGCTGGGTCTGGTCTTCAGAGTCGCGCCCGGAAAACCTCGAGATTTCGGTAAGCCGTCGACCATCGATACTTTCGCCGAGGACGATCGAACCGAGCCAGAAAAAATTAAATCCGGGCTCGGAATACCTTTGCGTACCTCTCCTAACAGTTTCTTGGCGTCAAAGCTCTGCATACCGATACGAAGAAAAGAGATATTCGGATCCAGGATCCGAAAGATGAGTCGGATCAGAACGATTATACGACATACTTACATCCAATGCGGGAAAGATGTGTGGAGAACAGCTTCAGTTGCCGGGTACTCCCTCCAGATGCCCAACAATTTATTAGAAATGGACGGTAAATTTCGTACCCGAGGGCGGCTGTCCTTCGTTTTCTCTAAGGTCCACTCAGAGGAGGATTGAGTGGAAGTGAGTTTGGAGTTCCGCAAGAATAAAACTGACAGACTCGGTTTCGACCGTCGACGCTCCGATTGAGGGCCAGGACTCCCATTGAAAGAGTCGCCGGTGCATCAAGAGAATGTTTGTCGCAATGCAGCAAGACCGTAGTACAATTAGAGATCAAACCCTTGCTACCAACGCATGATATTGGATACTAAGCTATTACCAGAGTGTATGTATCATCAACTGGACAAGGACGAGTGTCTCGCCTTTTGGGGAACTGTGGTATTCTGGGCCTTATGATCCGTTTTCCTGTCCCTCTCTCATTGTAATAGCTTTCATGGCAGCACGTGTCCCGTATAGTAGGTGAGTAATTAGTTCGCCACCTTGGTAAGTTGATTTGAATCTTCTCGGCTCCCGTAAGCGAGTACGTAGACGTATGCCGACGTTTGTGAGTTCCCGCGAGTCCCTCGAGGGAAAAGTGTCATTTCAAAGCTATCACAGAAGGAATTGCAGTGGCGAATGAACGCAGAGTCTACTTTGAGATTCCAGGAGTCTCAAAACACGGCTCGTGTAACTGATCTTCTGTAGCCGGTCACTTCCATCTCTGCTCGTATCTAATGTTGACGAACACGAGTCGTTCGAGAGGCAGCTCTGGACAATTACTCCACTTCGAGCGAGGATGGATCATCATTGAGCAGTCGATTGGAAGCACGTTTGCGCTAAGCAGCGTCAAGTGAGCCCGACATGCTCGGTGTATGCGTACAGAGGGCGTGCTTCTGGATCTCTGGATTCGGTGCTCGACCGTGCGACGTCTTGCTCGATTGTCGGCTTTGATCAGGAGAACAGATAAAGAGGACGGGGACTGGACCGCGCCTTTTGCTGCACCTGTTGCTTTCCGTCCATGGAGAAAGCTGCCAGGCCCTTGTTCCGCGTAGCCCGTAACGCGGCATGGTTGCATGACGGCGTTACGCCGCTGCTGCTGCTAGATCGGTAAAGTAGCCTCGACACCGTTTCTGATTCTGTAAGTTTTTGGGCATTGCCTCTGACCGGTTCTCTCAGAATTTCGGTCCAATATTCGTGTTTTCGGAAGACGGTTTCCTAAAAGCCGGTGCAGGAACGCCGGATCTCCTACCCCGTGGCTCGAACCCCGTGAGGGTGTTGTTCTGAGTGCTATTCTCATTCCTTCAACGACGACGATGGCAACAGCAACAACAACAACGACGACGACGACGACGAGCGAGGAGGCTTCGAGAAGCAACGAACCAACGAACGGTTCTTTCCCTGCCTGCTCCACCGGCGCGGCGCCACCGCTATTTTTGCGACCTTACTTCTGTTAACGGCTTGCCGACCCATCGTTCGTTCGTTCGCTTGCTTGCTCGCTCGCTCGCTAGCTGGTTCGCTTGGTCGGTTTGCTTAGTTCATTATAACGAAAGGAAGCAACACACGCAATAGTGATCATGAATGATTTTCGCTCGCTTTAACACAACACCGCGTCGGAGTAGTCCCGCCAGGATTCCGTCGGTCTCGGTCGAATGGATAGAAAACGGGAAAGTTGTAAGTACGGCGGTGTATGAGATTTCGAATCATTCGAAGATTCCTAACAGATTCCATGCGGAAAGATCCCAAATCGACTCTGTTTTCGGAATTGACATGTTTCCTCTTCTCGATGGACGAATGTGTGTGTCAATAGAGGAGAGAGCGAACTTGGTTGCTTCTTTGATCCCATGAGAGGCGTCGTGCTTTCTTTATTACTCCGACGATTTATCGAAGATATGATTGACGTCTTGCACCACTAAGCCGGACAGGTATTGCTCAGTTCCAGAGGGAAGCGCGAATGAAACTTCTGGTTTTTGCTCAATCGGAAGTACTTCGCCATCGGACTGCTGGAGCCCATGAAGGTAGAGAAACTACTCTAGACTTCAGTACATATCGTGAGGCTCACGGCTGCATTTGCCGATAATAATCCTTGCCAAGATTCTTGACTCGGCAATTTCGTTAAGGCGCCGATCGGCATTGGAAACCAATCCAGAATCATCGGAAATATTCGATTCCTGTGAAGATTCAATCCAACGATTACCGCAGGTGCGGTGGCCAAACGTTGTAAGGAGCCTCCAGGAATGCGAGAGGGTATCCAATAGCGCAACGTGGCCCACATGCATCAGATGCAGGAGGGTTCTCTTTTTTTCCGCCGTAACCGACGTGTATGCTGCATGTTCTATGCGGCTCGTGTATTTTTTTCTTCTTCCAGTGGAGCTTCCGGAAAACCTGGGCTAGCAACGTCCGCCGTACGATACCAACTTTCCTCGGAGACGACTTGCACGGGCCTCTGCCTAAGATTCAGTTCACGCCCGCAAGTCGCGGTTTGCTGCAGCTTCCCAGTGGTTTTCGAACGTCGAGCCGCCGATTCTTCCAAAGTAACGTAGACGGTTGCGTTGCAGTGCTACCTGACGTAAACGGGAGCAATTCAGAGCCGTAGCGGGCACCTCACCCAACCCGCCATAACCATCGCTGTCACAACTGTCTGCTACTTGGTGACAAGCACGCCATCCAGTCGTTCCAGAGCCACTGTATCACAACCAGCAAAATCTTGTATGTGTGTGTGTGTTCGTTCTTCTCAGCTAGTCGGCGAACGAGCGAGATCAGTGAGTGACATAATCAAGCACCGTTCTCAGTACCTAAATCCACCGCCGTTGAGGGATTGACGATGACGGCAGAGGACGAAGAGGGAAGAATGAAACTCAGCAAACGTGGAAGCCGAAGAATAGAGTCTCACGAAATCTTCTCAAAGAGAGAAAGCGGGCGCGCTAATAGCGCTTTTCCGTGGCCTGCAGGCCTCATCTCGACTCGAATGATCTCTGATTGCGGCACTCCTGCTATCGTTCAGCGCCGTCGACGTCGCCGCTCCCGACTTCCTGACCGTCGTGGTTTTTGACCGTCGCCGTGCTCAAGCAAAAGGTCATACCGGAGCCTGCCGATTACGGCTAGCTTTCGCGAAGATTCCACTTGCCCTCGGGAAGTTTCGGTCCTCGAACGAGCCGATATTCGGATTTCCGCTCTGATTGAGCCTCACTACAAGCCTCTCTTGGAAATTGCCTGACAGTGTTTGATATCCCTCCACTGCTCAGTTAAGATAATCTTGATCCGTAGGACAGTGCGCTCAAGTTCGGAAGATTACTCAGAAATCGTCGACAAACTCCACCAAGGGTACTAAAGGGTGTTCATCACAGGTGCTGACGAGCATTTGGAATCACAGTGTCGAGCCCGACATATCTCTCAGGGCGTTCGATTCTAAAGGCCGAGAGAAGCCTCCGACGAAGAGACGACAGGAGGAACCAAACTAAGAAGAAAACTTCGCGTCAAAGCTCCTGAGCTCTCGAGGTTCGAATGATTGACGAAAATGTCAGCGTGAGACGTCATTCAGGGAAGAGTAAATTCCATGGTTCGACGCCTTTTCTGAACGATCTGAACTCCGGGCATCAATGTGACACCGCGCGTCACTGCGAGCATTTTGCATTTACGACACTGGTTATCGAGGACAACAAGCCTCATGAATATCGATCAGAGTATCGGAAATCTTTCTGGTTCCTCTGACGACGGATCGCTCCGAGGAGATCAAGGAATCGCACAATTCTCTCCTCCCACGGATGGAGATGAGCTCGGCCATAGGTTTGGGTGTCTTCGAACTCGATCTGAATTCGATAAATTCCGCAGGTGCCAATGAGAATCCGTCAGAAGTCGAGAGTCTCGTAAGAGCCGACTCTCTCGAATTCTTAGACAGCGGTAGCGTGCCCAGATGAAGGGGGGATGGATCTTCAGTGCTCGATCGCCTTTTAGTGGGGTTGCCCCGGATTTCCTCGGAGCGTAACCGCGAACTACATAGCTCCCAGTTGTAATAGCGCGCTAGCCATGATTCCACACTGGAAAAGCCAACAACCACTCCGATTTGGATTCTGCGGAGGCTCCTATTGCCAATCGTGTGACTGTTTTCTGAAGGACTTCGGGAGACAGGAATATCTCTTAGGTGAGCATATCGAGGCTGAAGGAATGTTCGGAGGATAGATTGTGGGAAGGACGGCAGGGAGGGAAAAAGGACGGAAGGAATGGAAGCAAAAAAAGGCGGCCACCAAAGATGAACATTCGCTTGGAGCTCTCGAGAGATTCGGAATGGAAGGCAATGGAAGAGTGAAGACCGAGCACCGGTTGACTCCGAATCTCAATGAAGGTAAAACAAAGCTTTCCCGAAGCGGAGAAAGAAGTTTCCCCCCAGTCAAATCCCGAAAATATTCTCCTCCGATCTGAGCGAAGGTAAGCCGCTCGATTCGAACGGTTTGAAAAAAATCTCAAACCACACTTGACCTTTAGCTATACATACAAGTTTTCAGAGGTGATCGGAACGTTCCAAAGTTACAGTCTGAGTTTTACCGAGCTGAATAATTCGAGACTAAAAATGTGGATCTTGATAGAAATATCAGGGAGAAATCTCCGCAAAGCGATGGGCTCACTTGTCAGCCTCGATCGGTGTTCCAACACTCGAGCTTCTCCTTGGATGGTCTAAGAAACACGTGATTCTCTCAGCAGCGTTTGCAGAACGGACAGAATCCAAAATGACCATGCAAGCACATAGGAACGACCGCGGCTAGAATCAGCGCCGAATGAGACCAATGAACAATGCCGCTTCATGAGAATATTCTAGGCGTCCCGCGTTATCAGCTGAAATTCGGAAGGAGGATGATGACTTTGTAATCTTGCTGTGGCTTCCTTTCTTTCCCTCAAATGTTTTCACTCTTTTCTGGGCGCGTTCCTCCCGACATCATTTTCCCACTCGCCCTGTTTCCTTTTCTCTTCCTCGACAGCGTCCCTCATCACAGGAGCTTTCTCGTCATTCCTCGGGTATCTTGTCGTCTAATGTATGTAGCGCATCTCAGAACAAAAGGTTTTGCAACAAAAGCGCTACTGATCCGAGAGAGAGGCAACTTCGCCTTCCGCCGTATGCTCACGAGCTTACAGAATGTTTTAACCGTTCAACTTTGGTCGAGACGGAGCGCTGGTCGGGAGAACGGCCAGGCAACCATTTGTTCCAGCAGTGTCTTGCGAAATCTGTCCGCAAAGTTCGCGACTTGAACGCATAGTAGCGCTTGCTCAAGTTCTCTAGCCCAAGTCTATCCGACTTCCTGATGAAGAACATCGTTAACATATGAATTTGATCTTTGGGAGGTGTGAGCGTCGCTCTCTGAGATGAAATTTCCGAAATTAGCGACGTCAGAGTATTGAATTTGAAACTTCGTTCAATCTTTCGAGTTATTGAATACCTTCCCTGCCATAGAACATCCGAATACGTATTTCGTGTTTCATGGAGTGTCGACGGGTTCATACCGAAGTTGTGCGATCGCCTCTCCCCATGGATTGCTCTTCGGCGTAAAAATTCCCCGTGCCCACCTGATAGATCCCGCGGCGAGCTATACTCGATCCTTCCATTCTGAGCGGCGGTATGAATTGTGTCCGAAGGTTTCATTTTAACCAAGTTTTCCCTCTGACCCATCTCCGGGTCATGTGCACCACATCGCGCAACTTCGAGTAGGTCTGGATCCCCGTATGGGCCGTGACCTTGTGAACTCAATTGTGGATTGACCATGCAATTATCTGTTCGAATTAGTGTCTCGAAGTCCTTCTCATACAAAGTTGTATCAGGAGAGGATCGGGAAGGGCTGTATCCCCATAGAGAAAGCTTAATGAGAAACGATACAAGCTTTGAGAACAGAACCACCTTGACCGAGGCTGTTACGGCTACCTGTTGCATTAGCGTTGGAGATTTACAATGACCGCATAAACTCGACCCTCAAGGGAAAGGAATTCTCGAAGAACGAGCGTTTTTATTACGCCGGCGACGTGAAAAAAGTGTGCAGCCGCTCTCAAGCATCTTTCAAAGTTCTGTTTCCCGTGCTGGCCACAGTTGGAATAAGGAGGACCATCGGAATAAGGAACGCATCTATCGAATATGCATTCGTCCCGTCCCGTCGCGGCTAAAAGGAATTTGTCCCTCATCTCCAAAAGCACGAACGGCGACACCTTCAGCCCAATCTCACAAACTGATTCATGGAATCCGCTATTCTCAGTTGAAGTTCTCGGGTGAATTTCGTTCCGATCCAAAGGATACTGCCTCAGCAATTTGTTCTTTCTATTCGGTCCTAATGAAGGAAGTCTCAAAGAGTCGCTTGCTCCTTTTCATTGCGAGAATTCGGAGAGTTTGTTTAAAGAAATCTGGGAAACAACTTCGCGGGGAACTTACCGGTTTGTTGCACGAGACAAAACTCCGAGGCCGTGATTTAAATCAGCCTAAAAACGGGATTCGTCGAAGCTGTGAAATTAAAAATCTGAAACAGCAGCCGAATCTGGAAATTTGAACCAACCGCCGAGTTGCCGCGAAGTTTCCTGAAAAGTTTGTTCCGGTCCTACCTGTTCTGTCGTAGAGTGAGAAACTAGCCAGCCCACAGCTCTAAACTTGCAGGTGATCGAGTGTAAACACTAAAGAAGAGTCTTTAGCAGTTGACATGACGAGAAGCGTAGCAGGAAGTTTGCTACGTTCATGTCATGCGCCACAAGTCATCCTTGCTGTCGTTGTCGTGATCATTTAGAATTTTGCAATTGTTTCTGATGCACAGAGCCTGCTCGAATATACACGAGCAGGCCATTTCATTGATCATTTGGGTCCGGCGGACTAGTCTACACTGAGGGCACAACGCACAAAAATCACCGCACCGCTAAACGTGAGGAACACGCTGCCAAGCCGACGTGGACTTGACGGCCACGGAGACACGATCTCGACCGAGGTTTGAACACGACTGGCTACGAGAGCCTCAAGGACGACGTGCTCACAACCAGGTGGCGCTACAGAACGCTTTCTTTTCTCGCCACTGTCGGCCAGCAGGACGGCTATCCAGTCAGTCAGCCAGCCAGCCACCTAGCCAACGAGTTGAGTAAACCACTAGATGAATAAGACGCCGTTATAGAGGTGAAAAGTGTTGATTGTTGCAATTTCAAGACAGCATCAATTCGAAGACTCAGTCAGAATGTGTGATCCCAATCATTCCATCGAAATGCAATGCGACACGACCAAATTCTCATTCAACAGTCACGTTCTTCTGTTTTGGAGAGCGGACGTCGCTAGACCATAAAGAGGAAAATTTCAGCTTTCTTCCTCGCGATTCAAAATCGATTCTGGAAGGGACAACGAATTCGCAGTCTCGTTCGAGAAATGCTAATGATTCACGGTACAATCGAGCTTAATGCTAGTTCAACGTGGAATGCGTCCGTCACGGAGCTGAATGAACAGTAATTCAATAATTCTTAGACGGAGATTTATTATTCACGATTTGAAGAGACTCTAGATAATTTAAGATGCTAAAAACTCCCTTGGATCGTGAATGAGGAATTTTTCCAAGGAGACTCCGAGTCATTCGGTTTCCACAATTAGAAAGTTCCATTGTTCGAAAATATATATTCTCAATAATATGAGTATTTTTTTCATTATTTTCCTTAAGATGCGAGCAGAGCTCTCGATAGTAAAGCTTTATCTCTGGAAGATACCGCCAACCAGCCCATCGAGGAGCCAATGGTACTTCGAATAATTCGAACACAACCTACTTTTCAAGCAGATGTAATCTGCATCGACCGGTAGAACGAACCTCGAAGCACAAAAAACTATCAAATGTATCTTCCCAAACCGTACCTAGGTGACGAACTAGCTCTCCTCGTTCTGGTCCTCCCATTTGATGCTATTCCAGAGGAGAACGTAGTTCACGTCGATTATCGAATGTTTTTCCTCCGAGCACAAGTACCGTTGGATCAGACTCCTGGAAAGAGAAAAAAAAGAGACCAGGAACTTGAGATTCTCCAGACCGAGACAGCTGTGGCTCGCTCGGATCGGACACCATCGACTGTCTGTAATTACCTGTATCCCGTGCCAAGAGTTGCCACCATTTGTCCGATGCTGAAAGGGCAAATGATTCGAACCTCCTGCTCGAACGGTCTGAACACAGTGATTGGTCGCAAACCCTGTGCCCGAGCAATCACAACGCAGCCCCATGTCGTGCCGGCGTAGAGCAGAGGGTCCTCTCCGTTGTCCTGGATCGCGATCGCCGACACCTGACAGTGAGAAGCTGGAATTCGTCGGGAAGAAAATTAATTTTTCATGCTAATCCAACGGGAAGCTTCCTAAAAACGTTCGAAACGGGACAGCGTTCTCTCGGTCAGATGAGTTTGCGACGATTTCAGCTAATTCAAGGGATTCGAGGAGAGTCGCGACCGAGTCTTAGACGCTTTTCCCGTTGTTCTTCACGCTTGGAACTTTGGAAGAAACGAAGGGAGAACCACCTAACGTTCGGACTGAATCCGACATCCAAGTGTCATCCATCTTCCTCAGGAAACAGTCGGTGAGTGCCCGGTGCGCTGCGTCGCCCGCAGCAGAGTCGACGGTTCTCCCGACCGCCCTCGAGCCCGTTTCTTGCCTTTTTAGCGTTGAGCGAGCCCCGAACGGAGCTGGCCAGTTCGCTCACCAACTGACCGGGCAGCTCGGCCGGTAGCGGAACGAGCCGCCATTTGCTTGGCCGGATTCGGTGAAGCAGAATCCTCGCTGCAGACTACGACTTTGACAACGTCACACTCCAACTTGAATCTCTGAGTACGACTTGCAAATTAGCGTGTCTCCCCTTGCAACGAGTCGACAACGGCGGTAAGAGCCCCCTGTTGGTCACAGTCACTCGACAGACGTAGACTGTGACTCACGCACCACTTACGCAGCAAGCAGCAGCGCAAACCCCCCACACGAAAGTTATGAATGGATTCGCAGGATGACTCGGAGCGCTTATTGTTGACACTGTAGACATGACATTTCAATCAAGCTCTATCCCTTCGGACTCATTTCGCCGACGAAGCGATTCAATGGGAGCGCATCCTCATAGAAGGATTGCAGGCGAGGGAAGCAAGGTAAACCATCCAACGACTCCAAGACAAGATGAAAAGAGTCGGCCTCCTCGATGTTTTCGGTTCGATTGAGATGGGCCGAATGAATTCAGGTGTTGTGATTGCAGTCAAACGGTCGCTCGTTACTTACGCCGGATATCCTCTTCTAATCCGATGGACATTATGCTCTCCGAGCACGGAATAAGTTTCGAGCAATCGAGCTTGTGTGTTTTGGTTCTTTTCTTGCAATCCCACTGATGAATGAAGTTGCCCGGTCGAGTGTACGACCAAACGACGTCTGGTATGCTCGCCGCCGTTTCGATTGAGGCTACATCGCTTCCCGTAACGGTGTGAGACACGGTCCACTGATGAATCGGAGAACGTTTTTCGAAGCGCACCACGGCTATGTTTCCTGCTTCGCAACCGCACCACAGATCGAGTCTAGACAAGAGAGAGGGAACGACTTCATTAAAAGGATTTGGTCAGCAGCAGTTACTACACAGAAACGCCCACGTGTTCGAGAGCTCTAGTTCTCGCTTAACGATTTACAGCTCGGGGATTCTATTTGACCGTTTCGGCCTCTTCGGCTCAGTTGGATCTCAAGTAAGATGGAAGAAATTCCAAGAAACGAACTCCGAGCCCTCTTTATTGGTTTGCCTCTTTTTGACTCACATGTCAGGATCGGCTGTTTTGACGAATTTTGTGTTCAGAACGGACCCGAGATTCAAAAGTTCATTGAAGGAAAAAGCTTCTTCGTAAATCAGGCTATCCATCTGATGTGACTGTTGTTCCTCTTGCTCATCCTGGTTCCCTCGAACTTCGCACGATTTGACACACGTCCACCACACCTGCACACGGGAACAAAACGTCAGCATCGCTCCGGGTCACGACTTCGCTCTAGCCTTCTCCGACACAATTTTTCCAAGAACTTCCTCATCGGAGCAGGGCGATTGGGTTACCTGTCTCTTCTCGGTGACGACAGCTGCCATCATAAACTCGTCGTGAGTTTGATACAACGAAATGTGTGAGATGGCAGAATCGCATTGCACTTCGAGGACACGAGTGCGAAGGTATGTGTGCGCCCTGCAATCGGAAACATTTCAGACAATCAGCGCCCCGGACCTTCACGAACTCAGGACTCCTCTGTTTCGGTGGCCATTGTTCCTTGGAAGGCAAAAACTCGGCTGCCGCTCGAACTACACTCATTCACTTGAGTTCGACTTCTATTGTGGAGCTCCGGCCTACCTTCGGTCCGGGAAACACTGTGACAGGCAGCAGCGCCATGTGGAAAAAAAAACAAGCGAGGGAAAGAAGCACTTGTGTCTACTCACTCGACGACGTGGATCCTGGATCGATTGTCTCCCAGCCATACGTTGGACAGTCCGTCGAAACAGAGAGACGAAATCGAAGAGCCATTCTCCACAGGAACAACCTGGAAGTCAGAACCGGTTTTTGTATATCTCGATTGATTCGTTCCATGACTCCATTCTGCGGAGATCCATCGATATCGTCTAGAAACATCATTTTGTCACTCATTTAGATCTCGAAGTGAGGCTACTAGGCGATATCGATAAAGATTCCGAGTGTGAGAGAGTGACCTCGTAGGCCAATGCCATCTATAACCTAGAAGGAAACATAAACAATCGAGGGAAGACAGTTATTATTCCGAGCGGCGGAATAGCTCGCGGATGTATACACCCAGAATGAATTATCACACTTTCTCCCCGGCTATCTTCAAAACGTTCGGCACGGCACGTTTCCGCGATAACGAGCGAAAGCACGAGCAATCATTATTTCAGCATATTGCCTCATCGGATTAGCTCGCAAACGGCTAAAGTGAGTCACTTGTGAACGCTCTCGCAAGAAAAGCCTCAACTCAGCTAGTGTTGGTTGTTATTATCGTTGAGTACCTGTAGCCGAACAAATCCTGTTTAGCTCTGAAGCTCTATTTCAACTTCAGTCGCGGCAGCAGGAGGGAACAACAAATAATGTGGCACAAAGCTTCAAAGAGTCCTCAGAGACAACATTCGTCCAGCTGAATGGAGTAGCGGAATAATTGTGCGGCTAAAGCTGACCACCGCTCGATTCTTTCCTAGTGTTCGATTCTCTCTGCCCGCTCAGATTGCTCAACTCGACTCCAGATTGAAGTTCTCGCTGTCTGCTTCGTCGAGTCCTCCGGCGCTCGAGTTTGAGCTTTGAGAGTGACAAGTCAAGCCGTTTCCAATTCCAAGAATTTCCCATCCTTCTATCTGATTTTTCGGTTTCCAAAGACTCGACGCTACAACAGGAGCGGAGGCGAAAAAGCAAACTCCCCTTCGAGAACGAGGACCTTGATTTTCATATCTGAGAACTTTCTCCGAGGCTTGAGGGCGCCGGCGTGAGCCCGCTGTCATCAAACAATGTCCCCGTGCCCGTAGGCAATCGGAACTTGACGGACGAAGACAACGACAACATCGACTTTAGACGAAAAGCTGCTCGGTCAAGCGCCGCTTCGGATGCATCTGTCGTCTGTAGCCAATATCTTCTTCTATCCCGTTCGTTCCCTCGTCAGATCTCTGCCGCTAAGAGCTTCGGTCGAATCCGAATTGTTTGAAGTTTCGATTCTCCGTTTGAACCCATCGATCACTTGGATTCCACTCGAGCTAATTGCTGTTGAATTTCGTAGGAACACAAACGCGGTATTCGGGTCAAAGATATTCGGTTCGGCGGATCCATTTGCAACTTTCTCGTTTCGATTTCCATCGGGATGACGCAATATGATTATGCACAATAACAATCCTCAATGCATTCAATCAGCTCTTCCGAATAGAACCTGTACATATAGTCGAAACGATCGAATGAACTCGAGTGGAAGCACTCTGCGAGCTTGTGTTCCTTCCCCAGCTCTCCACTCCGACTGTTGCTGATTCTCAGGAAAACTGGGCCTTGGGAGGCTGTCATCTCGACTCTGCGAAGCGTTGGTTTCGTCAAATGGTTTCACAACTCTTGGGATCATCTGTTGATTCAAGGTTCCGTCTTATTCCGAAGTTTTTTTTCTTTCTACCTCGAGTAGCGTTGAAAGCTCTCAGCCGTGATCAAAACAGATAAGTCCCAAACGAACGCTCTCGCTCAAAGTGAATTACGGAGGCGACTGCACCGTGTTTTGTAATATTCACTGCTCTCCGAGTTTGGAGCGCTGAGTTTCGAGAGCTTTTGAGCTCGGCTTCGATTCGGTCACTCCGGCAGAACCTGTGCGATCGAAGCTTGCCTCAAAAGTTGGCAAACATCGTTGATTTCAAGTAGCCCTCGCCGTCGGCGCTCATTTCTCGGAAACACTCGTCAGAGGAACTATTAATGAAGTGAATTAACAGATTCGCGACTTAGAGAATCGTTTTTGCTCAGAATTGTGAAAAGCATCCGAAGGAAAACACGATTCCGAGTCATCAAGAAGAATCCGAGATATTCCCGCCACGCCAATCGTCCGCTGGCAACGCAACGTGGACAAACAAAATATCGATCCATTCGCTCTTTTCCGGCGGCAGAAACATCAGCAAGGCCGAGCAAAACAAGCTCGATCGAAAACTTCCGAGCTTTGGACTCCAGTTGTTCCTCGCATGGGGAAGTGAAAAGTGGGTTTCCAGCGGGAAACGCTGCTAACTGTTGTTCCTTTCCGAGACGACGAGCATTCGATCGGAGGTACATCTGACGCCCCGCTTCTTGGTTCGAATTTCTGGAGGCATCACGAGCGAAACATCCAAAATCAGCGTCCTCGATTTTCTCCAGAACACTGCTTGCTGTCGATTGCTTGTCTGTTAGCTAGTTGGACGGCTAAGTGGTCTAGGCGTGCTCCTCCTCTTCTGAAGCCGCGGCCGGGTTTGGCTCCTCTGGGCGCTCTCACTCAGCTGGTGTTACTCGCAACGCAACGAAGATTCACAAGGTTTATATTTAACGCATCCGTCTATTCCGAGCTAGTTGCAAAGGTCACAACTTGAGTTATTCGCGCTGAACAACTCGAGCCCTACGAAGAGGCATCTGTTTTTCGTCAAATCGACGAGCCCTATGCTGCAAGCGAGCGCCACGAACGTTTCAGGAGCAAACTCAAATGTCATGCCATTGTCTCCTTTGTGTATGTCGTTGAGGTTGTCTTCGTTTACCCAAATAACTAACTGGCTTATTTGTTTTGTGCTCGCCGCCACAGAGTCGGTCGGGAGAGAAACTGCCGCAGCTCTCTGTCGGAAGCCTCGCTCCGACGAAACTTGGCTCTGACTATGCGTTTGTAAGTCGGTCTACGCCTGTTCGTACGTTCGTTGATCCCTTCTTCTTTCTATCTACCTACCTCGGCCAATCAGCCTCCATGTCGTCTTCGAAAAACATCGAATTATGTATTCCACACGAACTCAGTGCAAATAGAGCGGAGCGGAACCGCAGCCACTTTTCATCGAGGTTCAACCACCTCAGGCATCCAACACTGAACAAGAACACTCACCTTCAGTTGGGACCAGTTGGCGCCGTCACTGCTCAGCACTTGAGCTTTTCCGTCCACCCTTGCCATCCACAGCTGTCTGTCTACAGCACATGCAGCTATGGTGTCCCATTTGAGAGAAACGGAATCCAAGAAGTGGCTGAACTCAGGCGCTGTCACGATAGAGACGATCTGCGATGCCGAAGGTCGATCCTGCGGAAGTTGTGCCCACGAGGTCGTCATGAGATCCAATTGGTATCCGGGAGTCGTCCGAGCTTCCTGCAAAACCGAAAGAGATCTCCTGAGCGTTTCTTCTGAATCTCACAGTTCCATCGACTGCAATTCCTAATGGGACGGAACTCTTCAAAAGTGCTCGACGGAGTCTTCAGATCTCAGACAGAGGAAACGGTCTTTTGTGAACCGTCTGGATACAGATCAGCACAGGCCACGGCAAATCCTCTGCTGCAAGACTCCTACGAAACTGCGAATGCTTGTCGACCTGAGCGAGTCGGCTTGCGTAACCGAGAAGAACCAGATAGCGTCGAATGTTGTCAGCCGGGGAGAATGCATGCATTGTCGAGAAATGTCCAACGTCATGAAAAGCGTGAGCGATCAAATATTTATCAGTCGAACATGTTCCATATTCTCAAACGCGGAAAAATCCGGTGTTGGTGCTTGTGTTGATGTTTCGCCAAAACTGCCGCTCGCGTTGTCGTCGTCATCTCACGATGCCACAGCTAGCACACGTCAAAGGAGGTGGGCGCCGCATTCGCTTATCATCGAGTTTGTGAGAATAGCACTGTCACTGCTGCTGCTGCTGCTCCGGCCGTAATTGAGGTCACGATGATCGGATGGAAAATTTATCGTTCGCTCGCTTGTGCATTCAAGTCTCGAGCAGACTTTCAAGGTCGACGAAGCCATCTTCGACGTCCTCGAGGTAGACCTCGATGGAAACTGCCACCGATTCCAGACGACAGAAGCGAAGATTTGACCCCGCGGCGCTCATGATTGATTGTGAACGCGAGCGACATCGACGGGTTATTGATGTTAGGATTCGCGGAAAGCCTGATTCCCTCAAACACTGTCCCCACAGATGATGATCCGCATCCTTGATCGGATCACGGTTGGAGGGCGAGCGAATATCACGAAGCGAATTCGCTTTTCGAAATCAGGGATGGCTTCTGTCGCGACGCCGGAATGAAACGCGGAATGAAGTGTGTCATAACTCACCCTGTGGCTCAGCATGGGTCGTCCTCCATCAAGAATGTGATCTTTGACGCAATCGCTTCCTTCGAATGGTGGTCTTAAAGCTATCATCTCGTAGAGAAACATTCCAAACGAGAAACAATCGACTTTCTCTGTGTACTCTTCCTCGCCGTTATGCCGAACGATCTCTGGTGCCATAAAACCTTCGGTTCCTGGAATGCGGTAACAAAGTCAACTTGGCACAGATCAGAGATTCTGAGCCTTGACAACTCGATTCATCCGGTTAGATGATCTCGTGGTTTCTAGAAATGGATTTGTTTTGGGGTCTCCTCAAATCCGGGAGCCGAAACTCTCGAGGTCGTATATGTACCGTCCTGAATGATGCGATCGGACACGCCTCATGAGCCCGGGTTACAAACCATGGAAAATGAAAGGATAAAAATCCTCCCGACGACTATGGGCGAGAGCTCGAGAGTTCCCAGACTCGGATCGCGAACTCGAAGTGACGTTTTTTTTTCACGCCGACGAGTCTACTCTGCTCGGATGTCATGTCGGCGTGCCCTCTCGATGAATGTCCTCGGAAATGTTCGGGATAACAATGGACGGAACTATTGGTCGACGGAGGGTCTAACTTTGCAATTAATTACGAGAGATAAAGCGAGGCTTCGGCAACGAACGACAGCGTCGAAATAATTCACTTCTGATGGGATGGAAACTGTGGAATTAGTCGTAGGTCGACGAGAAGCCATCCTAATGCTTTCCGCCAGGAAAAAACTCGTGCGACCCGAAAGCTTCATCGAAAAACAAGCGATGTTCGATCATGAAATCGATTCCTGTGAGCCACTGTTTGACAGCAGAGCAACAAAACTGCCTGAATCTCGAGTTATACGCTTTTGCTCAATGAATCAATATCAACTAGGTATAGGTTACGAATTCACAAGCCTTGCATTTCGTATCGTTTTGCTATTGACAACGACTCGAATCGGGTGGGACAGAAACGTCCACAAGTCTCTTAGAGGTAGATTTTCGTCAGATCCCTATCCTACAGCGAAACTCTTACCTCCGAAGCCTTTCGTTCCTGTCGGCAGCGCGGCTCTTGAAATTCCGTAATCCGCGAGTTTGACTCGGACAGGTCCTTCGGGTTGATTGGACGAAGGGAATGCCCAAACCAGAACATTCTCGCTCTTAAGATCTCTGAAGTATTTCCAAGCGACTACGTTTCAGCGAACATACTTCGAACATCGTGCTTCTCGAGGAAGACACTCTAGGTTTGTTATCCGGTGTTTCTGATTGAAAACGAAAACCAAACTCGTTCTAACTTCCGTCGTACCTATATATTATTCGTTGTTGGTGCAAGTACTCCAGAGCTCGAGCGACTTGAAGGGCTGTGGCTCTCAACGCGAAAGCATCCACGCGAGCTCCACAACGACGATACTCTCGGAGAATAGCGTCAAGAGCCCCTTTCGGCGCAAGATCCAAAACCAAAGCGAGCGGCCGTGGACAAACACCTGCAACAAAGTGGATGAGCTGAGTTCCACCAAAGCTCAGCAGCAGCAGCAGCCGCTTGTTCCGTGTCTGGTGGTGTTCCACGGTTCAGCGCGTCACAACTTCAAATAGCCGCTATTTCGGCATCCGAAATCCACCGTTTCAAAGGAGTAATCTCCTCGAAGTACGCTAATTGCGTCTGTCAGAGGCACAGTAGCCGCCCGGTTAAGCCGAGGGGACGTTTGTTTGATGAAAAAAAACCCATCCGCTTCGAAAAAGTGTTTGTGTGACTCACCAATGAGAGGCACAATGCACGGATGTTTGAGAGCTTGGAGAACGAGGAGTTCCTGGCGCGCAGTGTAATATGCTTTGGCCGCGTATTGCAAAGGGTCTCTCTGCCATTTTGAGTTTGCTGCTTTGTACGCCATGCTGTCACTTTGGCGAGCCCCAAAACCAGGATCGACTGGCTGTAGCATCTTGAGCGCCACATCTTGATAACCCTGCAAGCGAATTCCCTGTGAGCGCCGCGCCGCGACTTGTTATTTTTTACGAGCACTACTTTCCTTCCACACAAGCGAGAATTTCGAAAATAAACTCAGCCGACCGACCGACCGACCGACCCGACGGATTTCGGCTTTATACGTTATATAAAGCGAAACCGGAAGGAAAGACTCCCCCATCATAAGTCATGACTCCAGCTCTTTGTTTGTGAAAATCGCGGTCAGGTTTGAACTCGAAGCGAAGCTCTCCGTACTTACGACTTGAGCCTTACCTGTTTTGTTCGCATGGAAGCTTTGAAAACAAATCCGAAAGCCCCTCTGCCAAGCATTTTCCCGCGCTTGAGACAATCCGGATTCACCAAGAAGCGTCCACTCATGTCGATGAACACCTGGAACGATGTCGGCTCAATGGCTGCATTCTGGAAACATCCTGCACGTACAGAACATGATTCGAGTTTCCTCGATTTCTCGGCTGAATGAATTCGTCGATTCCACAAATGTCACCCGCGAGAGGATTTCGGAGAATTCTCCGTATTTGGAGGAAAAACTCCTTCGTCGCCAGTTGTCGGAACCGAACACATAATTGAAGAAATGTTTCTTCCCTAAGCTCTAATTGTACTTTGCGTTTGATTTTCAGAGGCCGAGCTCAGAACGCTGGAGGGCTCTGAAGATTAACAAATCCCTACTTAATGCCGGCTATTTTGAATTGCAGATTCTGACGAGCTGCTCGTCCGGCTGCCGGTCTTTCGCTCAGAGGGTGTCGTGCGCGGCCTAGAGTCTCTGTTTCTGGTTGAACGCAAGTAATCGAAATAGGGAGCGTCGCAAGGGTTGAACTTTCCCAACATATCGTGTCTGTGAGGACTTTCTTGCGAACACGTTCGACAAGACGTCACTGTCCGGCATCCACAACAGCGGGAGGGCGCCTGAGTGAGCTGACTCTTATTATCACGTCGTCAGATTTTGCATGCTTAACTCCAGATTCGGGAACAACTACCACGTGCTATTAGTCCTCGTTCGAGAAGATGTTCTCATCCTCTCGGAGTAGTTTCGCTGTAGCGTGATCCCTCACCGACGGATTGTACCTTGCAAGTGGCTCACGTTGCCCCAACGGCCGAGGGATTTTGGGAGAGAGAGAGAGAGAGAGAGAGAGAGAGAGAGAGAGAGAGAGAGAGAGAGAGAGAGAACGATGTACTTACCGCGTCCGGGGCTACCTCGGACAGCAAAATGGTTCCGTGTTCGTGACAGTTGACCATAGCCTGGTGCTCGTGTGACGCGAGGATGCATTCCTCAACGGTGAAACAATGGAGAACAGGACGATCGTCATGAGCACCTTCGGCGCTATTCTCGTCGTCCTGCATGACTGGAGCCGAATGCCGCCGAACGCCTTCAGAGGAGCCGTTGCCGAAAACTCCTACAACGACATAGAGAGTGAAAATTTGGTGGCCCGCCGCAATTTGGCAAGCCTTCTATTCATTCGACGGCGAGCTTTGCCTGCCGCGGAACTATCGAATTCCGATGTCACAGGCTAATCAGAGCAAAAACTGTCCCAAACGAGAAGGGGAAAAACTACTGACCTGAGTCGCCGCTTTCGCTCTGGTAGTTCGCCGCAACTTGAGCACGTCGCGGCTGTCTCCATGTGGCTACTTCTTGAGCTTGTTTCACGCAGCGGTTGCACGGGACCAAGCGTGTAACGAGGAAACGTCCTTCGGACGTGTGAACGAACCTCGTTCCCAAGGTAGGATACCAATCTTCTAATAGGGTGTCGATCCGTTCGACGGCCAATGATAGAAGCTGGGTAACAGCCTCATCGCTCGGTTTCAGCACATGCGTTTCGAGCAGTTTTATTTCCTCCACCTTCTGCTGCTCGGTGGCTTCGACCGCGAGCGACACATCGAGTTTAATCGCGTTCCTCGGTAGTTTCACGTCGAGAATCGTGTAGGTGTTTACATCGATATTCTCCCAATGCTGTTCGCACTTGACTCTGATCGTCGAGTCCAAGTAGTCGGGGAAAGTGGGAACATGCGATAAAACTTCGGCGATTCGTAGAACGGTGACGCCCATGTAACGCAGCTCGACGCCGGTTTGCCAGCAGACCCACTCTGCTGATTTGCGCATCTCAGCTGTCAACGGCGGAGCATCTGGTGGAGTTACGTAGTAAAATCGCAGAGCTTCCATTATAAGATCATCGGCCAGGATTCGAGTGATGAGCCGCGGCCAGAAGCCCGAGGGCAGATACGAGAGAATGATAATTCGACTTATCTCTCGTCCGAGATCTTTAATGACGTTCGTTTGAGTGCAGTCTTTTAGGTGCATGGGGGTGCTCTGATTCGATTCCGTGTGAACGGAGGAAACGCTCCCAGTTCTCGAAAGATCATTTGTCGAAGTGGCTTTCTGCCCTCGCGGCACCCAGCTGCGGGAACGAACGGGAACTTTGACGTCAGCGCCCGCTCGGATTTGATCTTCGGTCGGTAGCAATGACGGAATGAGGAGGTTGCGTCCGTCCCATGTGAGAGCCACCTCAAACTTGTTCAACAAGCTGAGAATATAGGATTCCGGATCGGCGGGGGCGCATGTCGATGCCTTGAAAACAATCTTTAGGTCGTCGACACGCATCACGCCCTGTCGTGCGAACGGGTTAACTTCACGAATCGTCACCACGTGAGCGAGCATATCACAGAGCCATTGTGGATCGATGAAGTAAAGATCACGCAACGTCGCGTCCTCGTAATGTAGGAGCACCCCGCTCTCGTGGAGGAACATCGACGCCTGATTGAGTTCGTACTTGTCCCTGAACGTCATGTTGAACCGTTTCTTCATTTCCTCCCCAACAATTTTAACGTAATCGTCGCTTTTCAGCACCGGGTCCTTGCCCTTGACGCGACGCTCGGCTGCGAGATGATGCACAATGTCCTCGAGCGCGAGGTAGCTCGCGGGAATCCTCTGCTCGAGCAAGCGTTCTTTGCTTCCTGGAGAGCGTAGGTCGTAGGCCGTGTCGTAGATAAGTTCTGAGAGACGTCGGATGTTGTGTTTTGTTTTACACGAAATTTCGATGGAATCGATTATTCTCGGCAGACCACGCTTGTCCGCGTCCACCGTTTGGAGGAAACGATCGCGGACCATTTGTTGTAAATCCTCGCCGTAGGAGAGAGGATATTTTTCTTGAACGAGATCGTGGTGCGTGCCGACGATGATGACAGGCGAGTTTGGCGCCCTGGCCTGAATGTTCACGAGCCACTGATGCAAACTGCGGACGCCGCGTTCGCCTTCGAGCATCGACCACACGACCAAATACAGTGAGCGTTTCGATAGGAAATACTGATGGGTGGAATAATACTCGCGTTGTCCGCCGAAATCCCACGTTCGGAACAGAACCGGTCCCCGGCCTGGCTTCTTCTCGAAAACCCAATCGCCGACGTCGACGCCAACTGTTGATAGCGATACCCCTTTGGAGTTTTTGAGGTTGATGTTTTTGTTTCCCATTCGTTTCGCCCAATGTTCCGGGGCTTTGGCGCGGCCGCAGCCCTCGCTCCGGAGAACCTCCAACAGAGATGTTTTTCCAATTCCATGGGTGCCAACCACCATGAGTTTCATTCTCGCGTAGGGTCGAGCGCTGTCGGAGAGGGAAGAAAATCGCGTTTTTACTTTCGGTCAATTCCAGCCAGCCAGCATACACAGTTCTTAGGCGGCCGCACGAACAAACGAAAAACAAACAAACGACACTCACTCTTCGAGAATGGATTTGAGATAGCCAACGATGTCCATGGTCTTGTACTTGCGCGACTCGATCATTGTTCGCAGCGGCTCTTGTAGACTACATCCGCGTAGATTGAGGTTCCACAACTTGTTCAGGAGTCCAATTTCAGGAGGAAGTTGAACTATTCCTGTGTTACCGCTCAAATTCAAAACGGAAAGTGTCGCCTGCAGCTCGGAAACAGCGGCCGGTATGACAGTTAAGGAATTGTTTGCCATGTCGAGCATGGACAGATTCGGGAATAGGAGTTTCTCTTCGTCTCTTTCGACAGCGGACAGAACCACTTGAGCGATGCGATTGTTGCCCAATAGAAGAGTTCGCAAAGATTCGAGTCTCGTATGAGCCCTGTGCACGCATCGATGTTTGTTGCTTCCTGAAAATGAAGCCGTTCAGCCAACTTAAACGCTCGCTCGAAGTGCTCGAATCTGTGCGAGCTCCCGAAGACCACCGTTATCATTAGCATTTGAAAAGAGTCCAAAGAGGCAATGCGTCTTACCTGGTCCGGAGGGCTGATCTCGCGCATCGGCAGAGCAAGGTTCTATGTGAGGACTGGTTGGGGTAACTAGCCATTCGCCGATTTGATTACAGCTTAGGTCCAAGTGTCGAATTTGTGCCGGGTAACAGTTCAAAGGGCCAACATAAATGAGTTTGTTGTAGGCGAGAGAGAGCCGAGCCAACTGGGGCGCGTTGCAGGCCAGAACCGGCGGCACCCATTCGAATGCATTGTGCGATAAATTAAGTGATTGCAGAGCCCGGGTCGAAGTCGATTCCTCTGGATGACTGTCCACCAGCTGGAGGCATTCCCGCCATTTGGTGTGGTGTTTCAGCGCTTGTGGAATGCACGGATCGTTGTTGACCACGGGCTCCTCGAGTCCTTGATCCTGAACGGTTAGAATCGGCTCCTGTTGATAGCCCGAAGCACCGGGGAGATCCCTCAGGAGATTCATCGAAAGATTCAAATCTTTCAGTCGGGGCGAATGCCAGATCTCCGAAGGCACCTGTTGTATCTTATTGTTTGATAAATCCATTAATTGCAGCTGCGGCAAACGGAAAAACACGGTCGGAATCTCTTCGATCCGATTGTCCTGCAGATGGAGCTCTTCGAGGTTGCAGTGCGCTGTTGGAAAAGCGGATGGCAGCGCGGCTATCTTGTTCTGGGAAGCGGTGAGGACTTTCAACGATGGCATGGCGGTGAAAACACAGTCTGGCAGCTCAATGAGCTCATTTGCCGAAATGTCCAATCTGGTAATAGCACCCAGCGCCGGAAGTCTGTTGTTCGGCGACATTTTCAGCTTCATGTTGAGTACCATGCCCGCGTCGATCAGCCATTGCTCGTCAAGTCGAGAGAACTGGCAGCCGAGTTGGTGCCAATTTATCATGACCGGAGTGTTTGGCACCAGGAGAGCCGCGGCGTACGCAGAGTCCGACAAAGCTTCTAAAGCTTTTTTATTCACCTGCCAGAGTCACAATGAATTATCGCTCTATTATTCATCACAAGATCAAACAGACGCCGCCACCGCATCACCTCGGACGTGCCGCCACTCAGGAAGAGAACGAGATGAGGAAAGCTTTTAAATTCTCGGAAGAAAAATCACCTGAATGAAACGCGGATGGATCTACAGGGTCAAAGCGCGAATGTTAGTCAATGTGCATGCAATCAAAAAGTGCGCAATCTCAAACGCCATGAACAAGACAGTGAACATTCCACACATTCCAGAATTTGGGCTCACCGTACCTTGTTTTCATTGTCTTTATGCGCTTTGAGCGAAAGAAGTTTCGCGACAGCTTTGTCATCGTTGACAGCTGCAGCGGCGCGCAGTCCACCCAAATCCGCGTCCGTGGCTCCGTGTCTTAATAACAGATCCATCATTTGGTTGTCTCGATGGCGACAAGCATCTTCGATCGGGCTTCTCTCTTCCTCACCTGGAATCGGGTGTTCATCAAAGCTCTCAAAACTGTTTCGAGTACAGCGTCCGCCTTGTTAGTCTTGATGAACGCTGCAAACATCGAAGAACAAAAGATATCCCGCTCTGACTAGGCTAGAAGCAGGAGCACAGGCAGAGTTCCGAGGAGGCAGGAGGCAACTCTCTTCTGGAGGGGGAACGGGGAATAAGCCGAAAATCAATATTTCAGTAGCGAGCGAGCGAGCGATCCATAGTGATCGGCAAGACTCGGATTAAAATCAGCAGCAACTTAGTGTCCGGGAGCCGTCCACGATAACGAATCAATCTGAAGCAGCCTTCGCGACTCTTGTTCTACGCCAGAGATGGATGAATGGACGGACGGACGGACGGACGGACGGACGGACGGACGGACGGATGGACGGATGGATGAATGGATAAACACATCGGCTTGGAGTGGATCCAATTATCGCGAATTTGATTAGTTCGTCATTCAGTCGCTGAAAGTGAAAGCAAGAGCCCGGCAAGCTATTACACCGGAGGGCTAAACTCGACCGGGGTCGGCTTACCTTTGGCGACGAGGTTTGGATCCGCACCGGCTCTCACGAGCGCCGAGGCGATGGCATAATGCTTATTACGCACTGCGGCGTGTAAAGCAGTTTCCTCTCGACCCAAATCCGAGCGGTTGTAGTCGTTCAAACGTAAGGGGCAAAGTTGTTGCAGGTCCGACGGGATTTCCTCGCCTGACGACGAGAAAAATGACTTCATGTCTCAGAGTTCGCCGGTCGTCCTAGTGACCGGTGAAAGTCGATTACTCACTTGAATTCTCCATCGTTAGCCGAGTCATGATCGAGCGAAGCTTGCCGCTGTTCCCACGAACGGGACTTTCCTCCAGGACCGATGTATCACTCAGATCGGACACAAGTCGATGCGCCCAGACTTTGAGCTTGAGAAGCGTTTCCACGGTTCGCTGATCGCCGAGCCTTCAGAGAGAGAGAGATGAAACCAAGTGAGCGTGCGACGAACTGTGGAGAAGACTCAGATTTCGTCGGAAGTTCTTCTCGTACCTGCACGCTGCATACAAAGCGCTCTGATCGGCGACGTCTTTGGCGTTTATGTCGAAAGGCATCGTGAACTCCCACTTTCCTGAAGGATCTTTGTAGGTGTTCTTCATCGAGGGTGGATATTGGTGGTTGAAGAGTTTCTCGACAATCCGATAATGACCGTTCAATGCTGCGGCGTGAATCGCCAACCACTTCTCGACGGTTGCTTGACGAGCAAGATCGGGAAATTGCTGCAATCGAAAAAAAAATTGCTGCCCGTGATTCCAAATCGAAGAAGTCAACCGAGACAAACTAAATACAGGGAGCAGCGGCTGCAGCAGTTTTCCGCACGACCGCCACGACGGGAACGCTCGAGGCGAAGCGACGGAAAAGAAAAAACAATCAACAGACGCTGCCAGGGAGAGAGGACTGGATTGGAACTGCATCGAATAGCTTTCCCGTTGTCCTTGGGCTGTGAGTTGAAGGAAGTTGGGTAACGTACTTGTGAATGCGGATTGAAGTATGGAGAGCGCGCTAAAACGAACGCCTCGCATAGTGAAGAGCCGACGGCAGCTGTCGGCGATGCGTTCGAGTTACGCAAAAGCTCTAAACTCCTCCATATTTATCCGAGCGTGGATATTTCCGTCAACTCACGCAGCTCCTTCGGTCGTAGGCTATTCCGCAGAAGTTTCGCAACAAGCTGTGTTTATTATGATGATGAAACTCAACATCCGAACGGATAATAATGTTTTCATAGTTGCGGACAGCGTGTCTTGCGTTCTTGCTTTTCAAGACTTCAACGGCATAATTTCGAGATCGAGACTGCCAGTGCCGCCGCGACTGCATTCCTTAACTACCGGATCCTCTTTCTAAGAGGGATGACGGCCAATTAGGCCTCTGAAGTCTCCCAAAGGGAAAGTTGCACGATGGAACCGAAATCGCATCAAGTTGAAAGAAGCATTTAGCAGCAAAAACGGAAGGTCGAGAGGTGATTCTCATGGCTTTCGTCGTCTTTCCAAGATATGATCTGAGACATGGAGTCTAGTACGTGGGCTACGATATCGATGTCACTTTTCGCGAGGTAGGAAGAGTTCTCTCCTGTAGTTTCCTTTTCTAATCGGTCGGAGGTTCTCAGGACACGGAAAAGGTAATTTCCATTGACGAGCGCCGATTCGAATAAAGATTCAGACGTCGCAGATGTTGAGGCGTCAAGATTCAGGAGAAGGCTCGCGCGGCTTTATCTCGGTGTTCGATCTCCAGCGAAACTTTGAACACCTCTTTCTCCGACATCGGGTTCCGCGGGAGCGAACAGGCGTGTGTTCCTCAATTGCCAATTCCTCCTCGGGTTTACTCTCAAGACAAATTGATATTTACAACGCCGCAGTTCGCACTCAGATCGAGTCGACCCTCACTCTTGCCGCCGAAGTCAGCGATGCTGCGGAAGCGCCGCTGAGGATCCCAGAGGAATTCTTAGTTCCGTTTCGACATACAGCCGCCAACCGAGCGGAAAAATATTCCCACTTCTGACAGAGCCCGAGGCCATTTCAGTGTCTAAGGACTTTGTTTCGTTATAAATGATTTCCAAAAAGGATGGAAGGGCGGCGAAGGAGGAGTTGGAGACAAAAAAAGGAGAACAGAGAAGAGCATGACCTACATACGCAGGCTGTCACCGAGTTTCTGCAGCGAGTAAAAACTTCGAAGGTAGAAACACTTCATATTGATTTTCCTGGGCTCCTCGCCACTTTGGTTCACGTCATGGGAGCTCAACTTCCTTCCCTGATCCCGATTCGAAGAACTTCTAGATGCACTCGAGTGAGAGGCAGGTTTTCTGCCTGGGTAACGCGGTCGGGCGTCGTGCCATGAGAAAAGCCTCGGTGAGTTGAAGCTCCAAGCTACGGTGACTATAGGTTTTCGTTCGCATGCGAACGTAACGTCACTTCGGCTGGGTGGCTTGAACGCGCCGTCGTCTCCCACTTCCGTTGCGGAATTGCCAAGTTCCAGACGACGTCAATACCCCGTTCAAGAATCAATCAAGCGCGCCAATCGCGACCGAGTTCCCGGCCTCTCAGATAGCGACTGCGTTTCTGTGGCTGAGGCTCCGACGGAAAATTCCAGTTTGCGGCACCTCGGATAGTCGCCGCCGACGACTCGCGGGGAACAACGCACTTTTGAATGGAGTTCGATCGTTCGCGTAGGAACCTGACTGAGCCGAAACCGGAGAATCATGATCCCGGGCCTCGTTCGCGCTGAACAGCGATCCAACAATTATTCTCAATACGACCTCTTTGAATCCATTCGTCCTGCAAAGAGCTGAAACTGAGTTTTCCGGACAGTCACTCAAGGTCACAACGCATCGAGTGGCCTCGAGGCACTACACCCAAAGAACGAATCCTGGAAACGCTACAAAGTGTTCCGCGATCGTTGCCCTTTGCGTCACGGGCGTCTGCGTGTCAATCCCTCGCTTCAGCTCTCGACGAAGATTTGCCTCTGGCGTGATTTCCGTCGAGGAAAAAGGTGAGCCAATCTCGAAGGCGAACGGATTCGTGAATCAATATCAATGGATCCTGACATAGGAAAAGAACGGATGTTTTACAAAAAAAGATGTTTCCTCACAAAGGATTTCTCGGGACGCAAAGCATCGAGAATTGACTGAAAGAGTTCCTCCTCGCTCCTTGCAAAACTAGTTATCATCGTCCAGCGAACACAATTTTCGGACCAAGATTTCTCGAGCTTCACCTCGAAGCGAACCTTGTGCAGCAAAGCATCGCAGCTGCTCGTTTTGAAACGCCGGCAACCAACGTCGTCTCAGGTTACCGCGCTGAGAACGGAGTCCTATACTGTAAAAGATCGCTGTCCGAGAGAAAAGCGAAACGATGCACCGCGGCGATCACAAGTATTCCGGAACACTGATACCCTGATATCCGATACGTGATTAAACGCAAGCCTGCCTTAATGGTGGAAGCTCGGCGAGCCTCCTCCTTTCGAGGAACATGCTTCGACAAAGTTCGACTTCCGGTGCAACGGCAGGCTCTCGAATGTTTTTCGTCATAAATCTGAACTCGAGCTCTTGACGGAAAGTTCCTGAATGTTTTACTTTCGTACTTTGATTAAAGCGATTCCCTATTCGACGTTCCAGCCCATGGAGAAGCGAAATATGATTTGCAAGCTGACTTTGAGACAAATGTAGATTTACAGTCGATTTACTCGGCATTGCACATTGATCACCCCGGAGAGGCGAAGATGAGTGTCCCTCAGCGTGTACGTTCTTCCGCTGAGATTACTCGACAATAATTCGAGTCGGCAGCAATATATGTACAGTGGAGCCCCATGCTCGAACGAGTTAATCAAACGCGTAGTTGAAATATTCAATGAAGTGCGAATTTCGAACGCGCAAGGCCGAGGGATCAGCATGATAATTCCCAAGCTTAAGCCCAACGATATCCTCTCGGCTCGGCGTAATTGAAACTTTGAAACCAAGGATTATGTCAGAGCACTCGAATTGCCAAAGTGACTTCCTCGATCGTCAGTCGGTCGTTGCTCACCCCTCCATCTCCGGTCGGTGTTTCGAACTTGGAATCGAAGAGGCCACGACGTCACAGCCGCCTGCCTGCCTGCTTGGCCACCCATCATCGAAAATGTCATTGGCACACCTCATAGTGATACTGGCTGCGTACGAATCAGTCGTCTGCAAACGAGATTTCGTCATCGACTACGGGGCGGATACTTTTCTCAAGGACGGTGAGCCTTTCCGCTTCGTTTCAGGAAGTTTGAACTACTTCAATGTACCTCATGAGCTATGGGAACGGAGACTGCGTGCGATGCATCTTGGTGGCATCAATGTCATCCAGACTGCCATCGAGTGGCGTTCGCATGAGCCGCAGAACGGTAGCTATAGTTTCAACGGACAGAACGACGTGGTCGAGTTCATGAAGTTGGCGCAGCAAATCGGACTTCTGGTCACCGTACAAATCGGACCCTTTATCGATTCGAGCCGAGACTTGGGTGGTTTGCCGTGGTGGCTGCTGAGTTCGCCGTCGATGGGACTTCGTTCGTCTGATCCCGACTTCTTGAATTCTGTCGACCGATGGTTCTCGACGCTACTTCCGAAGCTGAAATCCCTTCTCTATCGATCTGGCGGACCAATAATCCTCGTGCAGTTGGAAAATCAATACGGGTCTTCCGGGGTCTGCGACAAAAACTACACACATCACCTGTTCGAAACAGCTCAGCGAATGCTCGGAAACGAAACAGGTTTCTTCACCGCCGACGTTCCTACCGACAATGCGTTGAAATGCGGTCGAATCCAGGGTTGTCTCGTCACTGCCTCGTTCGGTACATCCGTTAACGCCGATGAAGCCGTTCAAACGTTGCTCCGATATCAGCCCCAAGGACCTTTGGTCAATTCGGCGTTTCTCACGGCCACCACCGATGAATGGGGTCAAGCTCATCATATTTCGAACGAGACCGAATATGCGAAACGACTAGATGAGCTTCTCGCACTCAACATGAGCGTCAACATCGCCATGTTCCACGGTGGCAGCCAATGGTATTTCAACTCTGGAGCGAAATTCGAAAACGGAACATTCTCACCCTTCGTTACAAGTTTTGATATGGACGCTCCACTCAACGAAGCCGGCGATCCGACCCCCAAGTTTTTTGCACTCAAGAGTGTCATCAAGAAATGGTTCGCAAATGTCTCCGAGGACAACCCAGATATTGGTCTCAAAATGTCCGTTGGACCCATCAAGACACCCTTGATGTTCGACTTCGACTACGTAATCAGCCACATGGAAGCTGCTGGTCTCTATAAAACTTTGCAACACCTAGACTCCATGGAGAGTGTCGGTTTCGATTACGGACTCGTTGCCTACTCGACACTCGTTTCTCCGGCTTCAGATGGCCCGGTGGTCGTGCGCATCAACGACGTCAGAGATCGCGGTTACGTTTACTTGAATGGCAAACTTCAGAGCGTCATAGATCGGTCCCAAAACATCGCCGACGTCACGCTGAACCTGACTAACAACTCGCGGTTGGATATTCTAGTAGAGAATCAGGGCAGGGTATCGAACGATGTCAACATGTACGATCGTAAAGGCTTACTCAGCAACGTGACCATTGGTGACACTGTGCTCGGCCCTTGGAAAGTCTTCCAACTCGCTCGCACGAAGGCCGACATGGAAACAGCGAATAAATCCAAAGAAAAAATCCAAGAGATGGAAGAGCTGGAATCGTCCCAGAACTCCACTGATGGCTTCTCTTTCCACGGGAACTTTTTCATTCTCAAAGGAGCCGCTCGTGATACCTACCTTAAACTCAACGGTTTCACCAAAGGCTACGCCTGGCTGAACGGAAACCACTTGGGCAGGTGAGTTAGGAATTGGGACTAGAATTCGTTGAATCAAACAAACTACATAGAACTCACAAAACCGGATACGAAAGTTATCTACGATTGCCCATTGCAATGATAAGTATGCAACGAGGATAAAAAGAGATACGAAATCCAGATTCCTTCCACAGATACTGGCCATCGAAAGGTCCTCAGCAAACATTGTTCGTGCCATCGGTGTACTTCAACGCAAGTATAATTTCTCAAGAAATCATCATCATCGAACAAGAACACGCCGGAGACGACCCCAGCGTTGAATTCGTCGATAAGCCGATACTGAAACATCCTCTCTCGAATACTTAAGGTATTCACTCTCGGTCAGCTATGCGCGGGAGCTCGATTATGAATAAAAAAAGTAGTTCAGGTTTTCCATTGTTGAACTCTCTGACCTTCTGAGGCGGTCTTCGGAAAGCCAATGAGACTATTCCTCTAAAACTTTTTTCCGTGCAAAGAGTTCTGTCTTCTCACTCACCTCCAGGAGTATGTCCACAACTTCTTTCCTCCCTCTCGACGCAGCGATGTATAACGGCGAATGTCGGGTCAGAGGATGCAACCTTCCGTCCGCGCCGAATTCGATTAGAGTTTTGACCAACGCCACGTGACCGTCTTCAGAGGCTCTGCAACACGTCAGATATTGAGGGATGATACAACGATGCCGCGGGCATTATCCCTAGAATCCAAAACATCTGGAAATATTCCGGAAAATTGTTCCCGTCGGCCTTGAGACTTACTTGTACAGAAGGGTGTTGCCTCCGTCGACGGTAAGGTTTACAACTTCACATGCGTCTGAACCGAGTTTGGTGAAAATTTCTCGAACTTTTGCAACATTGTTTTCCAGACACGATTCCCACAGTTCGGCGAAGTGGCCCATCTTCTGCAGCTCCTGTTGCTCTGTTGCTTTCCTCAAAGCCTCCATGACCTGAAATCCGAACTCATTAGGTGTTACCATACTAAGAGTGTCCCTTATGAGTATTCATATTGAACGGATATCATCATAGAATATGCTCGAGTGAAGACTTCTTTGTGACCGAGAAAGACTCATGTACTTGTAAATACTGTGGGGAGCGGCAAATCAGCCGATACCACATCTTAAAATGCACATATTTCAAGAACAAAACGATCGGCGAGATTGTGAGAGAGATTTTATAGGACTGCGGAACAAGCTGCGAATAAATATATCAATATATTGAATCAAAATCAGAACTGAGATCTAAGGATTTGAAAACAAACTCACGGCGATATGACCAGCTTTCTCGGCCAGCTCGAAAGGAGTGTAGCTGTCGTTGTCCTGAGCCGATATGTTCGCGCCATGCTGGACAAGTAGATTGACCACTTCCAAATTCGCCGCGTCCGCCGCAACGTGCAATGGGGTGCGACCATGCTCTCTCTCACCCGCCGCTACGTTCGGTTCCGCTAATAAACACACGAAACTTGTAGCGATCGTTACAATGCCAGCACAATATCTCCACAACGACGAGAATCATTGGATTGGGACTAGAAGTTGGCGAGAACGAGATGGGAGTAATATTTATGCATCGACCCACCTCCAGCCTGTAGTAGGATCCTTGCGCAGATGGGATCGGTGTTTGTACACGCGTCGAAGAGCGGGGTACGACCGAAATCGTCTGGAGTGTTGATCTCCTTGATTTCTTCGCCGTGTAGAAGATCCTCCAGGAGCTCGGCGTTCCCCCACAGCGCTGCTTGATGCAGCAGCCGCCCGGGATACAAACTGTCTGGCTCTTCGTCCATCTGAAATGTGCGTAGGTCATCCGATCGATAACGACTAAAGTCTGCCTGAGCAGTACCCAGATGATTAATTCGAGGAAAATACGGAATCAATGAACATCCAGAGGAAACTTTTTTTTTGACGCGTGCTCCGGGATCTGACCGAATATTTGTGAGTCATTCCGAAAAGAAAGAACGAAAGATTCAAGTAATTCATATTATGGAATCGTCGTCCGGGAACAAAAACTTCTTGTTGGAACTCCAGAGGGAAGAGTTACAACGTGGGATTTTTCGGAGCGTACGTCACGGTCGAAGAAGTTCCAGAGTTGTTGATAGTGAAGAAAACATTCTGACGGATGTTGTAAAAACTCCAAGGCTCGAATCTATCTGGGTTTTGGTCGAGAGGAACGCAGAAGCAGTGCTTAGCCACGCCAGGAATTCAAATTACGCAGCACCAAGTACGCAGTCAATGTTCCACAGAACTCCTCAGCTGACGAGAACAAAACCCGGTCCGAACATATTGAAAAGGCTAGCAGAGAGCTACGAGCGCCGCATGACAACTGACCATCACACCATCTGCTCGGTCAGTTGCCACATCAAATCTACAAGGTCTCGTTTCCCAGTGACCGATTTCATTTAGCAAGAGAAACAACGTCAGAATATTTCCCTAGCGTCTCCACTCGGTCCTCTTCGACTCGAGACAGGCCCCAATCAGCTGTGAGAGATCGCGCGTACTCTCATTGGGAATGGTCACATGGCAATGATTGAATTCTCATAAAAAATATTGTGTTCCAGAAATCACAAATAGGGCTTGATCGGCATCACTCAAAAATCCGAGTCGTAGAGAGATCCCCGTCTGTATTCCTCTTGGAGAAGCGAACGTGCTATGCTTCCCGCTCCGCGTACAAACGGTCAAACTCCACCACAAACACATCACAGCTGACGGTGACTCTGAGGTGGAAAATCGAGGCTTGGTCCATTTGACCGATCTCAATCGCAAACATTTCTTACCTCCTCCAGGAGTTTATCTGTGAGGTTTTACACAAACACAAGTCGGCATGTGCACGGAAATAGCTCCGCTCGTGACGATGTTGCTCTGCCTCAACTCGTCGCTGTGTGTGCGGCCATCTTTGTTGTTTTGGTTGTGAGCGGTGAGCCTGTCCGCATTTTCTCGGAGTTCGTTTGCATTCCTGACTACTGCCGTCGCTGCGAGCGGTCTAATCTCATGTGAAGCATGGCAGTACGGGTTCCCGTGGTCTGTTCTCTCGTCGGTGTGAAGTAAACATGACAACTGTTGCACGCCGTCCAAGGTTTCACTGTTGCTCACCACGATTGCTGCGACCGACCAGAGTAAGCGATTCGTATAGTAACTGACATTTCGAGTGGAGTCTCATCAGTGTTTTGTCAACGATTCGGGCTCCATCGGAAATAATTACTTTTTGATTCGCTAGAGGCTTCGATTGCACTGATTTATTGCTTCGGTTATTGCAGAAGGATGTGGATGAAACAGGTTTGGCGGAAAAACTGCTTCGATCTGTGGTGAGTGAGTCTCAAGAACCATCATATTCATATGGATCGTTCTATTAGCGTTTGCTGTGAAAAATCTAATGCTGGCGCTTGAACCCTGAATCCTAAATGAAAAGCGGAGGCCGAGAGTGCACAGTCAAAACATAATGTGGACTTTGCCGAGTTCCGCTGACAAGTCAATGATTCCTGATCCGATTTTGTCATTGTCATGCGGTTTCATCTCGAGAATCGCCCTGGCAGCAGCTTCTCATCTCAATGTATTTTGCATCTTTTTCAGGTACATTTCGACGAATTAGGCGCCTGGCACTGTCATCCGAGAGAGCTGGCACTCTGTGTCCACCATTCCTCCCGGGGGACAAACCGAAGAGCACTGACGATTGATTTGACATTCAGCCACGGAAATCTTTAGGAAATCGACCTCCACAACTGCATGAATGAATATGCAAATACGGAAGAAAAATTTCTACATCAAAAGGATGTCCATCCATCCTGAAGAATGTCATCTCTAATAGAAGGATGCTAGGAAGTTTGAGATCGAACCTGAGACCTCCAAGACTACGTGTGGTGCGTACGTTCACGCATGGCGCACAACACCTGTTTGACTTCTGAGCTATGACCGCTGGATACATGACCCGAGAAGCTTTATCAGGAGAGTCGGGACATCCTGAAATCGAGAAGTAGATGAAAGTCGAATACTGTGATCGTTTCCCACTTTGAGCAGTGGGGAAATTGGGACTAATGAATATTTGTGATATATTCTACATCTGTTTTCGTTCTCTCTAATGTTTTCAACCAATCCTGTGTACTAAATCGTCGAGGCGCCGGCTCTCTGGTACTACAGAATTTAACCCGTGATGGTCGAATCTCACAATGCACGATCGAGATAGACTACCGCCCAACTCCAGACTACCGGAAAGTTAAATCAGCAGGTTTATCGGAACCGAGTCTTGTCCAAAGGATGGCGGATGCACACCACGAGTTAACATCAGCCCTGACCGAAGTATTCTCAGTCGGTTGCTTTCCAAACCTGATGCAATATTCAGACGGAGCGGTTGCCTCAAATCATCATTCAGGAGATTCGAGGCGAAGGTGATTAAGGAGAAATGTCACATTGATTTAGCTTGCCGGATGTGGACGAGATGCTCAAGAAGGGCTTGCAGATCAGCCGCGGCACGTGAGGAGTGAATTGTGTGCAGCTCATCCTCAACGCATACATCTAGAGTTTTCGAAGTGATCGGCAACTTGAGCGCAATAAGTCCTTGAAAGTTTCGCCGATCGGCTGGGATAGTCACCTGATCCACCATGTACTTCGTTAGCAAGATAAGATATTCTCATGCTCCTTTTGGGGCAGGGCTTTAGCTTATTTTTGATTAAAGTGAATCTGCCAAGTCGGACCCTACCTAGGTCAGACCACGGATCCATGAACATTCTCGACTCGATTGTTCGCTCTCTAGTCTCGAAAATTCTTTCTTCTCGAAGAGTTTGAAGATCATTTATCAACTTTTTCCAGTACCTAGACGTAGGTTTCAGATATTCGAAGTAATTTGCGGCCACGAGCCGTAACGTACACCTCTTTTATTGCAATGCTTTAAAACGAACAGGAAGATCGTCATTCAACTTCCTGAATTTTTCATTGGTGCACGAAGCGTTCACTGTTGACACACAAACTGTGTGGAGTACTGCAGAATTTATGGATCTTGATGTGACGGGCACACACGGTGAGAGCACACCGCATCGATACAGCGAATCTCAGGGGGACTCGTAGAAATGCGTGTCCATTCTCAACGCGGATCACCTCCATCGGAATGACTCTTCCAAGCTCACCAAACATGATCTCCATAGCAGACTCGACATGAGATATCACAGCATCAACCGACTGCCATGTTGGCTCCTCAAGGTGTAGGTAAATATACTCCAGATTTCTGATCTCGTGGTCGGTGGGTATGTGCAGATTGGCGTTTTGCTCATGCTGATCGACGTGAACGAAACTTTCAGCCGACTCGACACTCTCGCTCCGGTCTTTCCTCGCGTTCACGTTGGGCGTCATTGGAGAGCCTTGAAGTAACGGCAGGGAGACTCCTTCCTCTGAGTCCGGGATCTGAATGAGTTCGTCAACATTCGGAGTTTTGCCTCCGTTTCAAACGGAATGGGTTGAGGTTTTTGTTTACTCCGCCATTCGATAGGCGTCGTGCGCGATGCGCGAGCACCAGGAGGTCTTTAAGGTGTCGAGGATATCCATCCAGCTCCGTCGCATGAAATTCATTATCATTAATAACGAAATTATTCATCCACGTCGAGGCTTAACGATGATCTCTGAATGAGACTGGAAATCGATAAAGATGAAGTCACGGCCGATACGCGGAAGAGTTTGTTGACAACAAGCATGTATGTACTGTAAACCGGGGTGACATGGGTAAAGTTTTCGCCTTTTTTTTCAAGTTCGTGTATAAATACTCGTTCTGGGTCTTCCTGCTCCTCAATGCAAGTTGGTCTAGGTCAGGAGGACCTCTCGTATTCTCTTCGAAGAAAAAAAAAGGAGACAACACTGCTTCCATAGGGATCAAGAAGCGACCCTTATCACTCCGAGCGAGTGAGTGGTATCGGTCGGGGCCTGCTTGGACCTGCTTGCGCCCTTCAGAATCAATATCTCGAGTATTCCGGCACGAATGACCATCGTTGGAAATTGTCGTCAGAACGTGCCATACGAGCACATTTTTTTCCTCGCAAGATGTTTGATCTAAACATCTAGAGCAGCGGTTCCCAATAGGCGGGTGGACCCATTTGTGGGTCGCGAAGAAATCGCGAGTGGGTCGCGCGGAGTCAGGAAGCAGTCTCCAACAATGTATCCCTAGAGTCCATGGATTGAGATTTTGAACAGGAAGGTGTTCAGCGGTCTACGGCTTCGAGGAGCCTCGTCATGTTGGAGAAGGTGAAGATTGAAGAGCTCAGATCTAGAATGTCTCAATTCGACGCTTTCAATTCCCGAGAAAACCGCGAAAAACAGGTTGAGAATATCTTCGTGATGCATATTTGTTGACGTTTGCCATTGTTTGGACTAGTGAGTCCGAACCCACAAGAAAAGAACATCAAAGAATTCTTTCGGGAAGCATGTCAAATGAGCGACCTCGACAGCGAGCTCCCGTGGAGGAATATTACGAAGAGGAAAAGTTCCGGCAACTGACAATGTTCGGGCTTGATTTTCTATAACTGTCATCTTTTTTTTTGAGGTGATAAGGAGTTTATTAAAGTTCGCATCATATACAAATAAATCCTCCTTTCTGCCGCGGTGCTGGGGCCGGCACCTATCACGATCATCTTGATTTGGAAGAGAATCAAATTACGAGCATCCGGATATGGGCCCTTCAATCGTAGATAGCAACCTGCTGAGCGACCTACCTACCCATGCATGGTGGGTCGTGGAGGAACATACACCTAGATAGTGGGTCGTGGCGGCTCAGTAATTAGGAACCGCTGATCTAGAGGCATCAGGTGGGTATATGTGAATTTCACCACATTACAGCTCGCATGTAGAATGTCTCCAGAATTTTCCTCACGATTCGACGTCAAATCAACCATATGACAGTCGACGCGATACTCTTCAAGATTTCCGTGAGAAATGCAGAGCTGAATTCACTCCCCGTCGTGCGATCGACTTCTCTCACTCATGCTCGTGATTCGACATCGATGCTCTAAATCTCAATAAATCGCGGATCACTTAAGACAGCCATTGCAATCTCAGGCGTCGGAACGAGAGGAGGGTCCAGTGAGTTTGTGACATCCGGGGTGCTTCTTACGATCAGATCGATGAGATTGCGGACGAACCGCGAAAGTTTTATTCAGAGGCTTCCAAGAGATCGATTAACCGACGAAATCCGTTCTAGATGCTGCGCATGCTCGCGATCTTTGTCGCCGTCTTCGGTTTGGCGTCTTCTGATCTTTGGGAACTCTACAAGAAAAAGTACAAGAAGAGCTACGAGCCGGAGGAGGACTCTTACAGACGGAAACTGTTCGAAGCGGCTGCGGCGAATGTTTCCGAGCATATCCTCCGCTATACGTTGGGATTTGAAAACTACACCCCCGGGTTGAACGCGTTTTCCGATCAGACTGCCGAAGAGGTTAATGACCTTTTAGGATCGGACCCCAATCCCTCAGACAATACCAACCTCAAAGAGTCTAAAAACAGAGACCACTGGTTAACTTTGACATCATTCAAGACGGACAAAGCCTGGGAGATCTTCAAGAAAAAGTACAACAAGACATACTACCATCTGGAAGAATACCACAGACGACAAACTTTCATCGAATACGTGGCTGAAATGACCGAGAACAATCTCCGTCATGAACTTGGACTCACGTTTCGTACCAAGCATTTGCATGTGTTCGCCGATATCGCTTGGGAAGAGTTCCGTGATACTTATGGCATGAAAATCAATTTTACGGATATCGACATTCATGGTATTCCTTTGCACAAAATGAGCGGCCTGCCTTTGCCGGATGAAGCGGATTGGAGGAAGGGTGGTTGGGTCACTCGTGTGAAGAATCAGGGCGAGTGCAAATCTTCGGACATCGATAGCCCTGACCTTTCCTAGCGTAACAACCTAGAGTTGTTCATGCTTGGAGACTAATCGCCAGCAGCAGAGGTTCAACCAAGGTGATGTGAGCAATGAAACGAAAGTAACAAGCCCCGAGGACAGAGAGAGCGTTACTAAAATGCTGACGAACAACCGTTCGACATGACTATATTATGAGAAAAGTCAGAGAAGAGCGATCAATATAGTGCCGTGCGACGATCACCACGTCCTCGAGCGACAGTTGAATAAAAGCGCTTTTGTATTTGCACTTTTTGAAAGCTTCGATCATTTCTGTTTCCGGTCAGAACTCTCAAAGTTTCACTTACCGCCATTCTCGCTCGACTTCATACTTATCAACTCGTCAATGAGCTCGGAATTGTCGGGTAGGGAAACATGAATCGACCCCAGAGCTAGAATCTCGCCAGTAGCTCTGTTGGCAATCGCTGTCCAGATTGAGGACAACGAATTGAATACTTTCCCGAAACGACAATGTTGGGTACTTATGAATCATAGCTCCTTCAAGGTTTGAGACTACGTAAACGGATAACATTGAGGGATTCAGCTCACTGAGAACAGGTAAGGAGACATTCTTAATAATTCTGTCGCGAAAGCATAAGGACTCAGCACGTTGCTTTCGGTGTGGCTTACTAGCATTCCAGCGGTTCCGCATAATGACCTCTCATTTCTCAGAAGTCAGACATTTTTCTGGAAATCGGTACACTGAGTTCTTGCATCATGGAGAGGGAACTGTATTGTATTCCGGCTCACTTTCTTCCGCAGTATGCGGCAAGCGAAACTTCAACCGCTCCCCATGCTCCGAGGCTCAAAATATGTTATTTGAGGTCTCAGACCAGAGAACAATGGGAGATTCCAGCTCAGGAGCGATCAAAAACGCCTCCAGGGGTCACTATATGATTTTTCGCCTCGATGCTGCAAACCCGTAGAAAGATGTTGTGTGAATTAAAATTTGCAAAATCGTCATGCGTGAGGGCTCATGTCAACATCCTTGCTTGAAATCTCTGTTGTGATTCGTTTCTAGTGATCACATCCAACCGATGACGCGCACGAATGTCTCCCGGCAATGAACGAACGAGAATGGCAATCGAAAATGGAATTTTGGCGCGGCCGCGTCTGTCGCGCCCAACTCCCAGCCCAAGTCACCGTTCGGGTATGGCATGGTATGGTATTTTTGTGTGTCCCATCCGTGGATGACCCTCTCATGTCAGGGGCGAGCAACCTCAGCAGACACCGGTCACAGTTTTTTTGGGAAGTTGAACCCATTCCCGATCGACTTGCTTTTGTCAACCGATGCTCACATACATGCTGCCGCGTTTAGCTGCGCACATGTTGCGGCGATGTGTGCAGTGTTTTTCGTACATATCGCTTAGCGTGCATTCTGACGGCCGTTGGGACTCGAACCGCCATCGAGTTCTGGTTACAAGATCAGCACTAACAATCGGCTGTTTGATCTTTTTTTCGTACACACGGATCGAATCAACTCCAACCAACGGTGTCCAGTTGAAGGAAACGTCCTATCGGACACCCTACCGGACACGACCCGACACCGGGGGAACGAACCGAATCGCTATTGGTGCTTCCTGACGCCAGAACTCAGCCCCGCCGAAGCACGGTCACAGTCCCATGCCAAGGGGACCATGATCATTGATCTGCACATTCTTTCTTTTTCTATGTCAGTTTTCTGTGACTTGAATTTCTCGGATGAACGATGAAGAGCGCATTACAGACTGAACCAGACCAGTGGATTTCGTCGGCGAACAGAGTCATGAAGACGGCGGGCTTATTAAGTTGACGAATCGTCGCCGAGCCGTCTTCTTCCAGCGCATACCAATAATGTCCTGAGTCAGGAATCGATTGCCAGAAAACCTGATTTGTATCGAAAAAACGTTATACGAACTCCCGCTCTTTGATCATGCGTTTGGCATTTGAGGATCGATGGCGAAGCCCGCGACTACCGGAACCTTAATATTTAAATAGGGTCTCGAAATCCTCGACTCCGTTAAGGTCTTGAATCTGTTCCGACTTTTCATTGCTCACCTCTGGCCGTGATTACTTTTCACTATGCGAAGAGAATGACTCTTCAAAATTGTAAGAATGAAAGTTCGAGTGACTCTACATATGTTCAGTTCTACGTACACTCATAGCGAGATTGAATCGACGATTCAGAATGGGTTCTCTAACTCGAATTTATATCTCGTGGAAATGTAATTATACATACAACGGAATGCTATTTATGGAACGAGCCGTCTATTCACACCCGGAAACAAATACCGTCTTGCGGCTGCTAGGAGCAATCCTCGCGACTCGGACTTGTTGCTGAATCCCCACATCAACGAACGTGATCCAACAGAGATGATATATACATGTTTGGACGCGAAAAGTGTGCTAACAAATCTGAGACTTTTATGCATGTACATACATTTATACTGAGTCACTCAAAAGCGCAAATGCATTTTAAATCGGGCAAAGTATCCGCGTTGACCATTGAAGAAGTTATAATATGTATATTTGTTCATTACATCAGGTATTCCAAATGTACAACAGAGCATTTTGAAAATATAATTATACAACAATTTGATTGTTACTGAAAAGCACGCCGTTGCCAATTTATTATTCGCGGCAGTTGGTATCGTCGCGCCTAATTGAGATGTCCTACGTACGCTCATCCGGCTTCGACAGTGAGATAAATATGTTGAAGTCAAGGAGTGACAGCCGTGATGGTCTATATAAAGGCCACTGATCAATAAAAATAACGAGTCTTATTCGAGACTTTTCTGCTGCACTTTGTTGTTTGATTCTTCTCGAGTCTTTCCTACAGGTTATGGGCCCAGCACGCTTCCACTGCGCCACGTAGCTGGTGCGTGGATGTCCGATGGAAACTGGGTGTGCGTAGCTTTACACGTAATTTCATTCTTGATTCTGACGTCATGAGAGCACATCAACCTGCCTTCCGAAGGCACCCACACTCGATATCCGTCTCTTTCTTCAACATAGCCAACGACGTGACCGGCAACCGCCTTTGAGTCGAACTTCTTGCGGAGCTGTTTCGGGATGTGGACGTAGCAAGGAGTTCTGAAAATGCGTAGGTGACTGAGGTCACGGACCTCTTGGCCTGTCCAAAGCTCATGAGGCGACTTCCCCTCAACAGAGGATTTCCCTGTTCGGTTGAGCACGTAGGCTGCCGTGTTTCAAGCTTCGGCCCACAGATACTTCGCAAGCCCACTGGGCTTGAGCATCGACCGAGCAGCTTCGACAAGCGTGCGATTCTCTCGTTCCGCGGCTCCATTCAGTTCCGCGGAGTACGGACACCCGAAGAGATGTTTGAGACCACGTTCCGCCACGATTCCGGCCACAACACTGTTTACGAACTCCCCTCCAGCGTCGGAGCGAAGTGTCTTGACCGTATGCCCATGAGTGCTGGCTTCGCTAAGAAACTGCTTTAGAGCTCCCTTGACACCATCCTTCGTTTTCAAGAAAAACACTCGACGGTAACTACTGAAATCGTCCTTGAAACAAACGAAGTAGCGAGATCCTCCTTTCGACACCACTTCCATCGGACCACAAACATCGGCATGTACGAGCTCTCCCACTGCTTTGGCTCGTTCTACTCTTGAGCGATACGGCAAGCGATGAGTTTTGCCCAGAGCACATCCGTGACACAACTCATCCTCACCGCCCGAAACACTCAGGTTCAAGCGTCTCAGGACGTCTTTCACGTGACGCTTGTTTTGATGGGCGAGTCTTTCGTGGTACGTTTGGAGGTCGACTGCCGCAGCAGTCTTCTTCGCAATGTTCGCTACATGCTCATGCTGGGCTGTTGGCGTTACAGCTGACAGACTCATCACATAGAGACCTCCGTCTTGAGTTCCTCTGGCAACCAGAGTGTTGCAGCCTTTCTTGCGAATGCTCACTGTTTCGCCATCCAGAATGGTCAGCAAGCCACTCTTATCGTGAAGCTGTCGAGTCGAAAGAGGGAGATCAATGGATAAAGGCGATGCAAGACGAACTGGCTTCAATCGAAGAGAATGAAGTATGGGAACTGGTGGAGCGGCCGAAAGGTGCCAAGGTAGTCAAGAGCCGGTGGGTTCTACGGATGAAGGACTTGGGTGGTGGTAAAGAGAAGTTCAAAGCGCGGCTTGTCGCCAAGGGATATGCCCAGACCTTCGGAGTGGACTACTATGAAACGTTCAGCCCAGTCGCGCGGTACAGTACAGTTCGTTGTCTGCTTGCCGTCGCCGCGCAAAGGTGTCTCAAACTGGCGCAGTTTGACGTCAAAACGGCGTTTTTGTATGGGCGCTTGGACGAGGTGGTCTACCTCGAACAGCCTGAAGGTTTTCAGGATGGAACCGACAAGGTATACCGTCTGAAACGCAGCCTCTATGGGTTGAAACAGGCCCCCAGGTGCTGGAATCAGCGACTGGTCGAATTCCTGGAACAAGCCGGAATGACCAAGACTGCCGCCGATCCGTGTTTGTTCTGTCGTGAGAAAGGAGGGAAGTCGCTGTACATTGCCATATATGTCGACGACGGACTTGTCGCCGGCTGTGACGATGTCGAGATCGAAGGCTTCCTCGCTCAGCTGAAAAAGGTTTTCAAGATTACGATAGGTAGTCTGGAGAACTACCTTGGCATGAAGATCACCTGCGGAGCTGAAGGGATAAGCATCAGTCAGGAGTCGTACGTGAAGCGGATGCTTGAGCAGTTCGGAATGGCGGACGTCAACCCGGTAGCTACACCAGCGGTTAAGGAGTAGAGTGAAGAGAGTAAGGCCCTTCCTGCTGGTGTGCCCTATCGTGCCGCGGTGGGGAGTCTGATGCACCTTTCGAACGCAACACGTCCCGATGTCGCCTTTGCTGTCAGCAGGGCCGCGCGATCCCTTGAAAACCCGACTGAAGCTGACTGGCTCGCGGTGAAGCGCATTTTCCGGTATCTCCGAAGTTCCATGGACAGCTGCATCGCATTTAGACGAGATCAAGGAGGACCGGAAGCAGCACCGCCGTCCGCATTGGTGACGGTCTATAGCGACGCAGACTATGCAGGATGCAGGCGAACCAGACGATCAACATCAGGAGTGGTGGCACTCGTGGCAGGCGCAGCTGTCTCCTGGTCGAGTCAGCTCCAGAAGACCACAGCGCTGTCTACCACTGAGGCCGAGCTGATGGCTGCCAGTGAAGGAGCCAAGGAGCTCATTTGGTTAAAGTCGTTGCTTTTAGATATTTCAGGCTCCCGTGAAATCCCGGCAAAGCTTTACGTGGACAACGCTAGTGCCGTGAAGTTTGCGAAGAATCCTGAGTTCCATAAAAGGTCAAAGCATATCGAAGTCCGCCATTTTTTCATCAGAGAGAAATGGCTGGCTAACGAGTTCAGCCTCGAACATGTCGCTGGAACGTGCCAGCTAGCTGACGTCTTGACGAAGCCGCTGGAGCGAGACCGGTTCTACAAGTTACGCGATGGAATGGGCCTGAAAACACAGGGCTGTCTCTCCGGGGGAAGTGTTGAAGTCAAGGAGTGACAGCCGTGATGGTCTATATAAAGGCCACTGATCAATAAAAATAACGAGTCTTATTCGAGACTTTTCTGCTGCACTTTGTTGTTTGATTCTTCTCGAGTCTTTCCTACAAAATAAAGCCAAGAGAGCCTACCTAGACACTCAGCGGCTATTTTAGATGATTTCTTCTCCAATTTACATTTCCATGCCATCAAAGCTCGTCGACGGAGCCATCGTGATGGGGAGCTGCTGTTTCTTTTTCCGCCATACGGAGTACTTTTCGATCGCCGCATCGATCATTGATTGCAAGTGGATGGTGATTTCGGTGTTCTGATAATTTTTAGCGACATTCTCTTGGAAGGGAATGAATCTCCGGAAACGAAAATTTTCCACGGAAGCTTTCGAATTCTCGAGTTTCTTTTCTAGTTCCTTAGTCGTGACCGGGAAACAATGCCAGAAATGACGGAGGAGCTCACTCAACTCCATTTGCACATGAATCAGTTCTCGATTGACAGCTTCGGGTAACGAAGATTTCATACCACCTTTCTGTGTAGCTGAAGTTTTCATCAAAGATCCGCCAGGAGTGAGGTCCCCGAGTGCGGCCAGTGCTGGACCAGAGTCCAGAGCTCCGGTTGAGTTGATTTTCCAACGTTTCACGTGAGCTGAAATCGTGTTCAGACAGCTTTCGGCTTCAGCGAGAGGAACTTGACCGACAGGATCGGCCACCGGTCCGGTTTGATATTTGTCGGACTTCTCTGTAAAGGAAATGGGGATTCTTGGAACAATGCACGCTCGTCGCTGTGGATAGATATTCAAGGAGAGACAACTAGACACTCACGCAAATTCAAATTGACTCCCGTCGATTGCGTTTTGTTTAGATCGGGGTAGTTGAGCTTGTCTATTATCATGTTCTTCTTGTTCTCATTACTGTGCGTAGCGCTCTCGTTATTCTTCGATGACTTCACCACCATCAGTGAATGGTGATTGAATCTTCTGATCAGGGCTTGGTTTGGCGTCAGTTTTGAATTGTCCACAGTCAACGGCAGCGACGCTAAGTCTGAGAAATCGGTGTCTGCGTGGAGACGGAGATCGAAGAGGGGGTTGGAAAGCTCGCCGGACACTGCTTTCTTCAGGTCGTTCTCATCTTGCCGTGAACACTCGGCGAACAGATCCTTGCTTCCGACGGTCAGCCTATCGCGATGGAAGTAGTGAGATTGGAAAAACGCGGTCCAGAATTCCGATTCAGACATTCGGTGGGGAACGTAGTCCTGGTACTTTGATTCCACGGCCGGATAAGTCTTGAAGATGTTGTCGATTGTATCGGTCGTAAGATTGTATTTGAAGCCAGCACCTCCATCACTAGCCTCGGGTTTCACGTCCACGAGAAATGAACCAGTTACGCCGATCGCTTGAGCCGCCTCCTTCTTCGGCATGTAAGTTTGCCAGAATTTTTCTGCGGTGATTATCTTGCCGACGACGAGATTCGTGTACAGTTCGAACAGCTTGGGATCTTCCTGAAGCAATTTCTGTTTCTCTTCGAGATCGTTCGAAATTTTCTTCTTGAACTTGGGTAGCAATTGCATGAGTAGATCTTTCACCTGGTTTCGTCCGGCGATCTGGGCTTGTTGCCCTTCGGGTCTCACGAACCTGAACGTCGTCGACTCGTTATTATTCAAGACGACTTGCAATTGAACTTTCGGCTTGCCTTCCGGAGAGATTTTTTGCATCTTTATGTCGGCGTAATTATGGGAGATCGCCAAAACCTGCAACGAAAATCGTAATTGATCCCCTTGCTAAATCGTGCAGCTCCCCGATGAACGATATGAGGTCAAGTGAATAAGTGGACACACAGGAGAGCGAATGGAAAAAAACAGCGATTTTTCTTACTTCCTTGCCCTCCGGCATCCAGGCTACTCTCGACGCCATCAAATACAATGCTCCGTCGTGTTTCTTGTGTCGTACATGATTCATGACGAGAAGAACATCTTCGGATGAAGTGCCCATCCTGGAAACTTCTATCTCGATTCCTCCACTTCCAGAAGGAAACTTGTGATGAGAACACACAGCACGATGCCGCTCTGTTTATGTTTTGTAGGCCAGCAGAACACATCCAACCGCGCAGAGAGAGCGGCTGCTGCAAAGTTTGTGATATGAGCTTTTTTGGATCGGGAGCAAGTGAATAACGCCGGTCCTGAGGAGGAACGGTGTCCCCACAACAAGAAAAAGAAGCAGGAACGAGTCGAGCGACGTCAGTGAAATTGGGCCGGGAGGTGGCTGATTTCACGGAAACGGACGTTCTTTCCGGCACATCATAGTAAACAAATCATCATCGGGAGGTCTTTAGGTGTTCGACTGGTCTCTCATCAGTGAACAGACAGCAAGCAGTCATCCGCGACTGTGGGAGCTCTTTCAAAATAATGTTGCGATCTTTTTCCCAACGCAGAGAGTCAATAAATGATTCCGAATAACATCCCCGAACGATCGCAGAATGGATTCTCAGAGAGGGCTGATTCCGCGTCCAGAGTGTAGCAAAGAGATCGAGTTAGTTCAGTTTTTGGCCTCTGAAACCCGCGAATATGAAGAAATGCTAGGTGGAGAAGATTGCATCATTTTTTTCTCGCATTACTGGAAACCCCGAATGAGTAGCCTCGCCGAAAGTTCATGAGTTGCCGCCACGTACAGTTTTTTGCGGCTTCATCCAGCAAAAGTATTCAATGAATGAAGCAGGTACTATTCTTATAAGTTGACTAAAACTCGTTAAATGTGTGTAATGAAGTGGCAACAGCTAACCACAGGTTAATAAGACTTTGGGAGCTTTCGTGAACCGTCTGAATGAATAACCAACTGAGCTAAAGGTTGCCGGTAACCTTTAACGTTTCAAGGATGACTAAATAGACCACCTACTGGCAAGCGAAAATTAGGAGTGACGAATGACAGCGATTTGAGCAAGTGATCCCGGAACCGACTTTGAAATCGGCTCCGCAGTTTCTCAAAAGTATCATGTGACGGGGCTCGGAATTTATGAGGAGATTCAGGGGTACCGAAAGGCCTATAAGAGTGGCAGAAACCGCTTCTTTGCGGCCCTTAGTCAAGAGATGTGCCATCGCGTTTACACTTCCTATCTATTGCCGTGGGCTCCCTCAACCATCAATCTGCAGTTCCCGCATAATAACCTTTACGCGCTGCCAGAATCCTTTTGATATTGTTTTTGGGCAGGAGAAACTAACAAACGGAATGCTTAGTTAGACAGAAGCCAGAACCCATTGATAATGATCACCTTGCGAAACGAACGCGATCTCCTATCTGTTCTGCCGCTGCATTGGAATGGAGCAGAAGGCTGAGGTTCCGTGATGCTCGATGTCAAGCCCTTCTTGTCACGCATCAAGAATCGTCAGAAAGCAAGGAAGACCGCAAGAATGAGCCTCAAGAGAGCCGAGAATGAAGCGCTATAGGGAGAGCTTTGGGACCGCCCGGGAAAATGCTGAAACAAGATCAGCCCACCAACTCATCATTTTAATGACACCTAATCTTCAGAGCGCGCGAATCGGCTCTCGCGTGGGTCGAGTTTTGTGCTGGCGGAGTTCCGGCGGGATAAGCTCTTACGTTTGATGAACATTCGGTGAAGATCATTCGTCTCAGGACAAGAGGCTCCACCGACAGCTTAGAGCCCGCCGGAGGAATCCGTCCAACTGCGGCCACTATTCTTTTTTCGATGAACGTAATCGAGAACTTTGCAGCTGAATGGATATTCAAGACGGTCCTGTCTCGACTGTCCAATCACCGAGGCATTCCCCCAAGGAGGCACTTGAGGCCGAATGGCAAAAACATGACGCAATTTCCAGGCAGTGACCCCGGATGGTTGCCGATTCGATTCTTCATCTGTGGAAGACGGAATGAGGCGAACAATGCTCCGAGAATTTTCGAAGAGTGAGCTCTGATCGGAAGAAGATGAACGCTCCAGTAGTCACCCTTACGAGGCGACTCGGACGACGGTTGCGCTGCTACTGGTTGGGATTGTTTACAATGCGGGTCTGCTCTCTCCCGCGCCTCCTCTCCGATCGCTGCCAGCGAATATGGTATCGAGAAACAGTACAGAGATCTCGTGCATGTACGAAGCGAATTGGTGAGATTCCATGCATCGTACATATCTATCATTTGCAGCGTACGACTTCTCATGGAAGACTTTACAACATCTTGGAATCCGGATTCGATGATAAGGGACCACTGATATCAAGTCGATAGGAGAGACGTTCGGTTCACAGTCGATCAAGAAGTGTCCTCTTCTGTCTCGTTTCCTTCATCAGTTGGTTCAGGGATTCTTTGAGCTTAGCTTTCCTCAAATCGCAGGTTCGTTCCTTTTCACTCAAACGGGCGGCAAGCAGACTGTCTTCACTCTCCTGTTTCAAAGACTGAGTCTTATCAGAATGTTTTCATCTTGCTAACTCTCGAATCGTGTCACAGTCGCATGCGAGCCCCACAGTCCTCTCCTTTTCATATCATTCCATGACTCTCCATTCAATCCGCGTTTTGTCTCCCAAGGGCTGTGACGACGTCTATAATTTCACGGCTGACGAACATTAGAAGACTCTCATCTGCTCGACATTTTGAATCGGATTCTAATGGGGGACCCTCATTCCGAAGTTTCAGACATGATTCCTAGCTCCGCGAAGAGGATGGCTAGCTTTTACTCTGCTGTGAAGACTCCGATGATGCCTGGAAACGCCCTCAAGGACAAAATTGCCCTCGTAACGGGCGGCGCAACGGGTACGATTCCTGTCGTTTTGGCCATTGATGTTTAATATAGAAATTTATATAGAAATATATCAGAATGAAATCAAATATCGATTTCGGTTCTTCCAGGTTTGGGGAAGGCCATGACAGAGATGTTCCTGAAATGCGGAGCGAGCGCGTGCATCATGAGCAGAAGTGAAAACACTCTCAAAGAAGCTGCGAATGAACTCGAATATAAAACTGGAGGCAAGGTTGGTGGAGTGATCGTTGATCACGCTCCTCATACAATCCATCATTTTATGGACAAAAGCTGTTTCCTCACATGAGTGTCTTTTGTTTCCAGGTCATTTACTATGCAGCAGACGTACGAGACGCCACCAAGGTATCAGAGGCTGTTTCGCACTGCGTTGCCGAGCTAGGCTTACCGAATATCGTAGTGAACAACGCGGCGGGGAACTTCATCGCCCCTTCGGAGAGATTGTCGCCGAACGCTTTCAAAACAATCGTCGATATTGTACTTCTTGGCACCGCCAACGTCACCCTGGACGTAAGTTGCCACCTGTGTTCTCTTTTCTGGTGTTTTCTTATGTCCCAGTATGAAATTAGATTAGGATGGAACTCTGGAGCTCTGGTTTTTGACAGGTGGGAAAACGACTTATCGCAGCGAAACAGCTGGCTTCGTTCCTAGCCATTTCCGCGACTTACACTAACCATGGTTCTGGATATGTAGTGCCGTCTGCATCTGCCAAAAGCGGAGTGGAAACCCTTTATCAGAGCCTAGCTTCAGAGTGGACCAAATACGGCATGAGATTCAATGTGATATCACCCGGTACGTTGAGACGCATTCTTCTTAGCTTCTACGTGATAATCATTTCGATCTTCAAAAATGAAATTTCCGAACTCGAGACCTGATTCGATCGTCTGTCCCATAGGTGCCATACCAACCAAAGGCGCCTTCAGTCGTCTGGATCCCGCTGGCCACTTCCAGGAGCAAATGGAGCTGTTGGGTCCTCCGAACTGGCGAACCGGTGAGCCGGAGGAGCTGGCCAACCTCGCAACGTACGTTGTGAGCGATTACGCCTCGTGGCTAAATGGAGAAGTGATTCGATTTGATGGCGGCATGATGAGCTACATCGCGGCAGAATTCAACCAACTCAGCAAGGTTAGTTTGAATGACAAGCTGTTGTGATTACAGTATGCCAATCAATCAAGAGTAGATACGTCAAGACATTTTCTGTCGCCAGGTCAATGCCGAACAATGGGATGTCATGGAGAAAATGATTCGCAGCACAAAAGGTTCTTGAATGCGGATTCCGGGCATCGGATCGAGCTATATTTGACGATCTTAATAACAGAGAATAAACTGCTTTGCGATTGACCGACCACTTTTTCCGTCGCAACTCGTATTACTGAGAGCCATCAAAAGTTTGAAAGTGCCGGCGACACTCGTACTCATTGATTCCGCACAGCTTTTCTAGGAGGACTAAATCCAATACATTCGACCAGTCGATGATCATCCCACCGGCAGTTACGAGGGTGCTCTTCCGAGTCGCAAAACGGCCTTTGTCTCAAGATTGGAGAATAGTTCGCTGAGGAGTTCGCATAAATCATCATTCAAACGATGACATCATCATTTTTCATAATTTTTCACCTCCCCATTGAGCGGCTAGTGTCTCTTTTCGGAAATTCACGGATTTGGAAGATAGAGAGACATCAGGCTCAGGTACGAGCAAAAGAAGTGGTCGGGATCTACTGCTTGGTCATGAGAGAATCGTTACGAGATTTCGTGGGATGCTTGCTATTCGCGATGAGCTTTTCAGATACTGAAGTAGGAGACAAAATTTCAGGATGGCCTCGTCCGAGGTTCTTAATTTCTTCAAATATACAAATCGTTGGATACTTCTACTACCCTAACTATTTACAAGTTGGAACGCGATTGGACTTCATTCGAGGGGCATTTTCGTCTCGAAGGAAGAGTCGCCCCCATTGAGAATGACCTTGAATATCCTTTGAAAGCTCTTCAAGCAAAGGCTTCGTCGTTATCATCTGATCGGGTGCACATTTCTTTCAGTCCATAGATGAAAACTCCCAAGTTCACCATACTCTGTAGATCATGAACGAAAAGTTTTAACGTGAGAAAAGACTGCGTGCTCATTTCCGTGTCTCAACTAGAGATCTACATGAATGGCCGAATCGTTGGTGAACCTCGTTTCCAAACGAAAACAAACCCCAGTCAGCTTGACAGATGAGATAATTGACGGAGGGGTTTGTATTTCTTCAGAAAGCATCCTCAGTTCACGACTTACCCATGCCGCCAAGGGGCAGAAGATGAACATGGTCCCCTGGCGATAGCCGAACTCTTCAACGACGAAACTTGCGATGGGCGGTGTGACAATTGCTCTGCGAAGTTGGTATTGGACAGTCGTTACAATTTCCAATCTCATGCAGAACGAACACAGTCACGGAAATGAATAGAACAAGAATTTACCCAAGAACCATGAAGACGAAGGTGGCACTCGCCACGACACCCGATGTCTTGATGTTTTTAGGATAGCCAGCTCTTCTGTGGGATGGAAAGCACATTGATATGAGTTTGTGGAAAGATTCTCGGTTGCAGAAGGCTTAACAATTGATCCTCTTGAGAGGCTCTTACATGGATATCTTCAGAGCGTGTGCGAAGCCGCATACAAATTGGGCCGCCATACCGAATCCCGTGAACACTTGAGACAGATAGATGAAGCCCATGGATCTGGTTAAAAGTGTTTTGGTTCATCAGTGTAATATGTAGACTTCGAATGGTCCATAGATTGTGTGGATCGCAAACTTACGGTTCTTGATCTATGAAAGGAATTGGTCCGATGAGCAGGTACGCGAGTGCTGTGCAAAGCTGTCCCAAGAAGAGCAAAAACTCCTCATGCTGGAAGCGAAAGTAGAATTTATTTCCCATGCTTTATTCGCATTCTTGGTGCAGTAGGAGCGATGTCATCGACAGCGGACAGATTTCCCATGATTCCCAGAGAATGTGAAATTTTCCATGCTTGGGGACAAAGCATCCTCCGTGAGAATAAAAGAGCGTCAGCGATCTTTCAGTAGCTTCTCGTTGACTCTATCGAATGCGTGAGGAATTGTTCGACAGATCAATTTTGAACGAGCGATAAGCTATCAAGAGCTTGTTAGTGCCAGCACCAAGCTTCGCGGAAAGATTTAGGAATTAAAAACGATATTCTACTCACTGATTGCTGCAATACAAGAGAAAAAGAGTTACTTTATTCCAAGATTCATTTTGATCTGAAAGACGTCTTCTGTGCATGACGGGATTCATATGAAGGCATTTATGATTGTTCTTCTGTACGATTGTTCTTCTGTTAGCGCATTAAACAACGCAGAATCGTTCCAGAGAGGAACGAGTAGGCACGCAAGCCGATATTACTTTCTTTGTTCAGAAGGCGAAGATCAGGATAATGTGATGTCAGTCCACTTTTATCGTTTGTAGCAGTTTCGCAAAAGTCTCTTGCAAATGTTTCTGCCAGACCCATGATGAGTCGCGGAATAGCTTCCGAGGCGAATCTAATAATAATGACATTTTCCAGAAACACAACTCACCCCGAAAGATGAAACTAATCCAGAGAGGAGAGCGCCAGTCGCATAACAGGCATATTGCACGCAGAACACAATTCCGATTCCGGATTCTGTCAGATGGAACTGTGGAATGAAAACGTTCCGGGACGGTTCATGAAGTTATCGTGGGCAGTAGTCTTTTGCAACGTGACCAGGTCCGATTTTCTCTTTGCGTTCATTTTTTTGGAAGATGGTATTCAAAACGGCTCGTACCTGTTTCGATAGCCAAGCCTGAAGCGTCGGTTCGTTGAAGCTCATAACAATCCAAGAGCACATCACCGTGATCATATCGATGAGGAACAATGGCTGTAGAATCATATATTTGTACTCAACGGGTTGTCCGGGTTGTGACGAAACACTCGACATGACTGACACTCGGCTTTGGCGACCTAGGGACGCCGAAGACGGTCTAGAGGCCAGGTCTTTCTGAGATTGATCTGTGGGTAAATTGACAGAGGGCGTGAAAGATGTTTGGGGTTCGAACAAGGATTTTCCAGGAGAGGACGCCAAAATTCAGTTCCGCTCTCGTCTGTCGAGTGACCAGAATTTGTTGGGAGCTCACTTTTCGAGGGTTGGAGTGGGCCGTTTCGAATTATCGATGGGATCAGGAGAACCATGATTACTCCAAGCGCAAAAAACGGGAACGGAAATCCCCAAAACTGGAAGAGAAGTCAAGAGAATCAAACAGCGGAATGCCCGATTGGTTTTTCGAAGCCATCTCGCAGAATTCCCGCCAATCGACCCCGGAATCCTTAGGGATCCGCGATCAGAATCCAAGAAACGCGGGTCCATAGTCGGATAAATGGCCACCGGGTTCCTCCGGAGATCTCACGCGGAAGCTGGCGTGCTGTTGCTTCAAGCAATCGTCGTAAATCCTTCTTCTTGTTCTACCTCCGTTTCAACAATGGAACGATCTCCGCGACAGGCGTGATTGGCCAATAGATAGCGCAGGCGATTTTTCAATCGTCATTTATCAACAAAGGCCCAGCCTACATGCGTGTTCTCTACGTGATTCGGCGAACAAGTTCAACAACAGCAGAACTATTTCGGAGGAGAACTCGGCGCCGGCGAGACTACTCACCTCGATTAGAAACCCTCCAACCATTGAGCCGACCATGTTTCCAGTTCCCCACAAGAATTCCATTGAAGCCTGGAACACAAAAGAAGAATCGAATCGGATAAGCTCCTCTGGACTTTCACTTGACCAAATGGGATGCAAAATGAAACATTGAACACTCACGATTATCGATCCGGGCTTTTCGCTGAATCTTTCGGTGACCATCGAGTACATTGAAACAGAATATGAGCACGCCAGGAATCCTCCAGCGATTGCCAGCGGGAAAGAAAGTCCCAGGAAAATGTTGGCATCATCGACCCAGTACAGAGAACTGAAGTGGAGAATCATTCGTCTCGTCTGTCTGAGACTGATTGATGAACAACATGTTTTCCCGAACATCTACCCGGGTCTTCAAAGGTGCACGAGCCGCCGAGAAAGTGTCCCGGTGTGGATGAGGAATCTTTCTTGTGGATGGGGACGATACACTTACCCGATGCAAATGTCGAAAAGGAACGTGCCGATGAGCCCAGCCACGTAAAGCGGGACAGGTCCAAATCTGTCGATCTGAAAAGTGGGAAATGCGCACCGTCCGATCTCGAACACACTAAAATTCGTCATATTTCCAAGAATATCAACTATTCAGTTATACTATCGGCTTAAGCTTACCAATTTTTCAGAACCGAAAGATCCGATGAACATGAAAAGTTTGAATATCGAAAATATCCAGCCGTATGTAGTTTTCGGGATTCCTTTTTGATCGGCCTTCGGAACGAAAATCTCGTTAATCACTCGTTCGAATTTCATTCATCGGAGCTTCTTTGCTCAGCCGTGCTGCGCGAGGTTTCTGATGACCTTGCATTAGAACATAACCCGAACAAGCTACACCTGCACAAATAGAAACCAGCATCTAAACTACGGCATGCGTATCCGAGCCAGACATCAAATCCGTCATCACGGTTTTCGGAATTGGTCGTTAGTACATCAGAACAATAGGAGAAGGAGGGAAATGGTCCGATTGAAGTTGAAGAGTTGAATTCATTCTTCAAAATCCTCTTTGCCTTTCTCTTCTCCCTTGCACCAGTGCAGAGGTACCCGTGTATGTAACCTTCCGAACTCCGAATTCCTTAATCACGGATTAGATGTCTAATCTGTATTCACGCGAAACTATGAAATAGTTAACGATTCCGGGATGACTTCGGTGAAGTTTCAAAACAATGTCTTTTTTTGCTGTCTGTTTCGGGACTGGGAAGATTCTTCTCTAGCTGTTGTTGGTCGAAAATCATCCGACAAGCCAATCGTATCCGGGGACAGCGGACGAGTTCATACTCGGCTGAATTTAATCCAAAAATCACCCGAATATATATCCCGAAGGGCTTGAGATTCGCTGCTGAGTGATTATACGGAAACTTAAGCTCTTATCACGAATAAGCATAACATCCAGCGTACCTTTATCAAAGTCTATCCCGAGGAATTTCAGTTGGAAACACTCGACTTCAATCCGCGAAAACGGTGTGAAATGTTTCACCCTATTATTTCTCGTCTCTCTTTCTCTCGCTCTCGTTGTTTATTGGTCCCGGAAAGCAATCGCGTTCGAACAGCCTTGATCGCATTAAAAACGTCTTCACCATGCCGACCGAGCACATCCAATAAATGGACATATCTGTCATGACGACAAACTCGACTAGATGGTGTCAGATCAACACCAGTGATTTGCCACATGGAAGTCAACTAAAACTCATCCGCACAAGTGCTCACGCAATCTGGAATTCCAGATCAGAAGGGGCGCTTCGTGTCCTTTTTCTGCTGAGATTTTGAAACCTTAAGTTAAAAGTTGCTTACCAAACTTGGAAAGAACGGAGCCATCATCGAAAAGCACGCAGAAAACCAAAACTGTGAGTGAAGCACGGGTATGAGCCATTTTTTCCGCCACATGAATTTTGCCCCCTGTTGAAGCGAAGCGAGCGATCCGGACACGAGGTTCGATCTCCGTGAAGTTGAAGACACAGCAGAGAAACCCGATGTGGAGTCCAGGGGACCCCGCCGTGGAGCTTCTTCGGAAACCCTCATCGCGACACGAGGGCCTTCGTTGTGTGTCTGAGCGAGCCTAGTGGAGCGTAGGCCGCGGAGAGAGATTACGGACTTCTCCTTGCCCGCCGCGACGTCTCTCTGGAAGTAGCGGAGTGAGATTGAAGAGCACTTTGAGCTAATGCAGCCAGTATTGCGGAAGCCACAATCATTTCGCGACAAGGATTTGTCATCGCGAAAAATTACGCAGACGCGCCGTTTTCATCGCGTGATCAGGCCGTTTGTCTTCGGATATCAGTGTCTCGATCCAAACCTGTTCAGAACTCGATCTATTTCTCGAGCTTTCCATATTCGTATCGAAACTCCCGACTCTTTCCTTAATATTTCCCGCGTTTTCCTTGGGATCGACTAGCGGACACCAGGGAGGGACTCCGCGCTCGTCAAATTTGACAGAACGTCTGATGACATTGTTTTGAAAGTGTCGTGTTTCATTACAAATCTTCGAATATTGCAGTCCTAGCTTTTAAATTTCTCATCGCAGTGGCACTGATCCGCGACGCGTTCTCGCGCGGTTGCGTTCTCGTGATTCTCAAGATTTCCTCGGCTCGAAACCAAAATAACCGTAAGCATAGGACATCAGTCGTACCGCGGAACGCTACATGACGCTCGAGGCACGCTCAACATCAACACTTTTACTGCATGGAAAGCTCTCTGGGATCATCACAAGGGATGTGTCACACCAGAATACAACTATGATGATTCTGGATGCCCGCCGCCGCTGTCGTAGCGCCGTTCAATCTTGATCTGCTTTGCGGATCAAACCTAATCACAACCGCCCACGAGCTGTCGTCATCGAGTACAAAGTAACCGAGCTTTGATCGTTACCGAGTTGGCTTCGATGTCATCGCTGAAGCTGTCCATCCAAAGAAAGCAATGGTCGGTGTCAGAATGCTCCCGAACTACAAGGGATCCGCATGGCTTGTTGGCGCCGCGCCATCGCTTAAGATTCTGCTTTGCCTGCGATACCTACCTCTCGCTAGAAGTCCAAGTGAGAACCGAGTTCTGTTTGAGCCGTAGGAACTTCCGTTGTTAGAGAAAACAGAACCGTTTTATCCACGTGCTCTCGTTGGTTTTCCGAACGCTTCTGTTTAGGTCAGAGGTTTGGCTCCATGTGGACTCGGCAGACTCAAGTGGGAAGCGAGAACAGTCTGAGGGAACATGTCATTGGTCACACGATTATTGGGCTCGGAGAAATGTATGACGGAGGAGTCATTCATGGAGACTCTCTCGTTTAACACGAACTGCTAAAATGATCGAATCGTCATCGTTTTTCTTGTCTGTTGCACCACAGGTTCCGACATCGTGGTCCGCGAAATTCGTAACCCTGTCAAATCAATGATCCAAGAACAATGTTTCGCACCGTACTGTCCAGAGCTGCCGTTTTATCACGTGGTGTAATCTGTCCGGAGGAAAACCTGTTTCAAACACGTCGTGTCGTCGTCTTGAGGCGTGCGGTAGCATTTTTTGTCAACCTGTGAGTCACGCGGCATGCTCGACAACTATCGATAAGCCGGAAGATCGCTGAAAAATTATGGATCGAAGTCATGTGAAGTTGAATATACATTGCCGAATAATTATTGGAGAGGATGCACACCTCACCTCATGAAAAGTAGCTGCATAAAACTTTCGAACAAATAGCAGAGAAAAGTCGATGGATATTCTCTCAAAACGTGCGAATACATCCGCAAAGCGAAGAGTTCTCTTTCACATTAATCTCTTTTGGTGATTAGGCATCCGCATTTCGATTGAACCGACTCAACTTTTAGGTGACCACAAGCGAGCCGAAACGCACTCTCGATTGGTTAAGCAGACTGGAGCTGAAGGAAATTAACATCTGCTGCCTAAGAGCACGCAGGTACATCCTATCTAGGAAAAAGGTGTAGTACGCAGTGTTTCGTAGAGATTGCGTAACCTTGCTTTGAAAACACGACAGCTTTCCCCAAAGCTTCAGAATCCATCTCAATCGCAACGCAGAACTCTCATCTTCTATGCAAGATAATCATCATATCAATAAATTAGCGAAGCGCATCGCTTCCGCGGCCTGAAGTTAGCTCTCCGGGGGTTTCTTCTAGAATCCGAACGTTTGTGATCTCAGTCCCGCAATGGACCCAACTTGACATGTTAAGTGTCTCGATTGAAAATTTCGTTCGCGGATATTTCGCTTGGATTATGTATCATTGAAGTGCCACAAGAGCGTACGAGGATACCCAGCTCGTTCAGGTGTGATCTGTAGCATACCTAGACCACGCGTCGTGACTCGAATTCATCTTTTTCGCAAGCCAACGCTAGAGCCTACATCCGAAGTGGACTTCAAGTTGAATCGGAACTCTCAGACTTCTCCGACCAGACTTCTCCCTGAGAGTAGGAGCTCAAACGGATTTTCCTGGAATGCTGTTATCCGACTCCAAATCAGCGTGTTCGGTCAGGTTTTCAGAGATCGTCGAAGCAAGGATAGGAGGATGGATATTCGGAACGGGAAATCTGATCGAAATTTCTATTCAATGAAGAATTCTCCCGTGGTTACTGGAATACTTGTTTTATTCGTGATCATAGAGGGCTAAACATGTTCTGAATATTCACTGATGTGACCTAGTTATCATGACATTTACAGATGAAAGTAATAACTCAGATTTCCTCCAATTTCTCCAGGGCACAATTTCCGAGACTTATGTACAGAATAAATAGATTGTAGCCAAGCTACAAGCGGCTGATACGAAAATTTCACGAGATTGTCCTGCTTAAACTGGCAAACAGAATATCCCGTCGGAATTCTCTGCGATTCTGGAGGTCTTTCTCCTGAGCACCGGAATTCTCTGAAACTGGAATGGAACGAAAATTGTATCGTCGTCTTGAGAGCCGGAATATATTTGAGACATCGGAAGATCCTTTTTGCAATGATTTGAACTCACCGGAGATTTTGGTGCGCTTGGTCAGACCTGGCAACGGTTTCGAGGAACACGAACATAACCTGCAAGGAGAGAATGAAGAGTTCGGACCGAGTCACGCCCATGCGTTCGTAGAGGACGACGTGCGAAGAAAACTTCCGTCAACTTACCTCGACTATACACAGCTGCTGTACACTCACAGGGAGATTCCTGTTTCAGCAATTACTTATTATTGACATCGTTCGAGCATTCGAGCTGGACGCAACAGAAAAAGTTGCCGAATGAGCTCTAGACGGTGGTCGCGAGTTCAGAACTTTTGGCTCCGGGATTATGGGATAGTTCCAGTCAAGATCGGATTCGTTCCTGAGCGCTCCAGTTGCATGAATCCCACCGATCGGGCTCTCTGAGCTCTTCTGAACGTAACCCACGACTGAAACTTTCGTGGGCTCCTGGAAGATTAAGCACAAAATTAAAACTCGTTCGTCGAGATTTCGTACAGGGAGCGAACAGGGTTCTCAAAGAAAAAATTCGAAGTCTTTAGCTATGATGATTCGTAACTCACCACAACGGACAGGTCATCCTGATCTGTTGCAAACCCTTCAGGAGGTCGAATCGTTGGTATCTGGAGTAGATCAGCTTCCTCATCTCCGCTGTCCGATTGCTGGTGGTCCGGACTGTGAACCGTGGGTGAAGCCGCAGCTGAGCCCGAAGAGGCGGAGTTTCCAGCTCGTGAGGACGCCCGTATTTTTCGGTGCGCGTAGTCCTGGGAAGCGTTCGAATTTGATTTCAATTCAAAAGTCATCATACGGATCTACATCAAACGTTCAGGCGATGCGTCGAGAATTCATTCCTTTCAATTCCAAGAATGTCTCTCGACTCTTACCTTGAAACTCGAGCGGCCCGATTCGGTGGTTCCCTGCGTGTTGTCGCTGTGATCCGAGTCTTCGGTGTCCGAAGACTTGGCTGAGGACGTTTTCGAGGGCGCTGCTTTCTTCAAGGCGCAGACCTCCAGCTCGAGGCCCTCGCAGCGTTCCTTCAACTCTTTTTCGATAGTCATCAACGATATTTTGTCGACTTCGAGTCTCTTGAGGGCTCGCCGAAGCAGTTCCAACTCAGTTTTGAGCTTCGTGTTCTCGTTCTTTATCTTCTTTCTCTCGGCGAGGGCGTGTTCTACATTCAGGAAGTTTTCTTTCCAGCGGCGGACTTCATCCCAGACCGGGTCCTGTGTGGCGAAACCTTTCTCGAAGAGATTCTTCTCCAACGCGGCAGTGTCGAATCCAGCTTCGTCCAATTCGTTCTGAATTCGGATTTTGTCCGAAGCCGACGGTGTGTAAGTATGAACGCAGTTCAGGAAATGGAGAGCAGCGAACTGAAAAAACTAGCGACATCTCAAATCGGAGGAGTTTTCACATGAAATTCTTATGATGAACCGATCGTTTAGGCTCCACCATTGGTGAGAGGATCTCGATGAATCCGTACCTCAAATCCAGCAGCCATTTTGCTTCTTTTCAGTAACATTGATACGAGGAACTTGAAGCGAACAGTTTCTCCGTGGATGACGCGAACCGCTGATATGGAGTCCATGACTTTCTGGTAGCCGGCGGGATGTTCCTCAATGACTCGTGACATCAGCTGAAGGGCGAGCTTCCTTGTTGTGGTACAAGTTGACATGACCGAAGACGCAACTGATGTCATTCCGCTCGAGTGAGCAACCAGCTTCGTCAGCGATTTCTGTACCGATGAAAGAATGAGAAGCGAATGATTAATTTCGTCAACAATTATAATCCTCAAGTTGAGCGGTGGTCGCAATAATTCCACATCCCACAGACATCGCACGGCGACGCTAAAAAGCTATTCAGATGTTAATGCTAACATGAATCCCACTAAAGGGTTGAGAGAGAAGTGGCTCCAGAGAGAACAGTTGGCACGAGTTCGTAGCAGCCGTGTCTCGGTGTGAAAATTGATTTCTACGGTTTTACTGCGAGACATTATTTGTGCTCCCACTGATGTTCAGACGGGGATTCATCGCAGATTGAATCAAATTAAATTCTACAGAACTTCATTTCTGATCGGAAACACCTCTTGTCATGCATGCGAAGCGCAGTATCTTCAAGCTTATGAGACGCCGTTTTTCCGGAATTCCAAACACGTTATCACGGGTCTGCTCCATCTAGTGATTCTATTCGACATCGATTTCTATGGAATCCAAATTCGGGTAGCAACTCCGGGAAAAGGCTCGTCCTCTCAGGTCCGAGGGATCTAATCCGACATCCTCTCGTCAGAAAGTGATCAAAACGACCGACTAGCCAAATCGACCCTAGAGCTCGCGGTTCTCGAACTCACCTTGCAACGAAGAGTGTAGAAGAGACATTCGATGCAGTCGAGTTCCTCAGACTGTAAAGAAAAAACATTGCGAATTTACTTCTCGTTCAATTGGGTATAGTGATCTGAGTTTCTATCCGTTACGGAGAGATTTGTGCTGAAACGCATTCCTTATGTAAATCCCTTCAGCTGACGCTCAATATTCCAGACGTACAACAGAAGTTACTCAAATGACTACTTGGGAAGAAAATTCCACCTCCTGTGTTCAAATTGAGACGTGGCTTTCGTTCCACTCGAAGAAAAATAAATTGGCCTATTGAATGAAAATCCAATAGATCTTTTCTCGGATCAAACTCCCTCAATCCCAGATGTGGAGGCGCGGTCATCAATTTGAAAATTCAGCGGAATCTGTTCTCGTCTTGGCGGCCATCTTTTAAAAGAAGCAGACCATATTCGTTATTCGATCGAGAGCTTCGTTTCACAACGATTTCCACCCAATTCGGATTAGGCTCGATTTCCATTAAAAAAAAAGAATGCCGGCTAATGCACGCTGAATTACGAAGTTATTGATGTTCTTCTCGTCGAGCTTCGAGAGAAGGAGGAATTGGGAATGATGGACGGAACGACGACTGGATGGACAGAACATACTCGCTTGCCTGGACCTCCCACTCTTTTCCATCGATGTCCGCTGCTGCTAGCGGCGGTGGTGCATCGTCATCGTATTTCGTTCGACGATGTGTTCTAGATTCTCGATATATCTATCAACGCAGGAGTGTCGAAACAGGCGAGGTTCACATTGTACAAACCATCTTCGAAGTCGGCTATCAATTCGCGGCGATCGTTGTTTGCCCATATCATAACGAGACGAGATCGTTGCGCGCGGAGGTGGGTCTAGGTACTCCCCCTCGTCGCCGCGGTCATCAAAACCGCATTGCAGAATTAGACCACAGAAAAACAAAGAGGTCTTCTGAAGGAACGGAGCATCCCCGAATCTTGGTCGCGTTTCTAATCTCACGACTCCATACGCACAGTGCGAAAACATCGTTCGGACGCATTGCTCAGCGTGATTGCCGAACCACGCCGCGATGGTGGTGCACAGCATCGAGGATGAGATTTCGGTTTGACCCTTTTCCGAGCGCGGGAGCTTCTTCTCAGGTTACTAAATCGACTTGCGACTTCAGAGCTGCAGTGTAAGCAGCAGAATAAAACGCAATGAATTTCGTAGCGACGTTGATCGTGGTCAAGATGATGATGTTGACAGTGGGCGCGATTGCGAGGATGAATCGCGCGATTCGGAATGCGGAACACGGATCACAAATCCGACCAGTAAACATCAGTAAAGAGAATCTTATTCACGCATCCGAATGTTGATTCGTATCAAAAGCGCAGCGACCGTAATCCCAAGGCGCTTCTATCGTTTGCATGTTCATTGTGATCCAAAGGCAGCCTGGCCCCAGGATTCGTAGACGCGACAACATCAGGGTCCACATTGTCTACACTTGGACGAACGGCGGCTCTCCCGTTCCGGATGGCTAACTTTGAGGTCGGCCGAAAAGGTTCCAGGCCACGACACCGTTGTCTGACTCACAGCGGAGTCGGTCCACTGTCTTTTCCCTTCAGGTCGACGTCGTTGATTGATTTCAACCTTGATATGATGGAATTCGAATCGCAAGCGACGATATTGGGATTAGCCAGAAGAGCTTCGTCACGCGGACATTTCGAACTTTTGAAGAAGGCGTTCTGCTTCTCTCCAGGCATCGTTCCTGTTTGTGGTGATTCAATCATCTCCATCGATCGTTGATTCAGAGCGATGTTCTCTCTCCTCTTTATTGCAGCCTCTGTAACGGTAGTCTGGGACTCTCGTTTACAACTGTATTGATATTAATTCAAATTAATGGCCAAGATCGACGAGGGCTTATCGTTGTGTGAACGAAGATAAAACGAGTCAAGAGCAAACACCACCGTTTCTGATTTTCCATGTCGGTCGAAAAGATTCGAATCCCGCTGTTTTATATACATATTCATCATTCATGACTTTCGTGTCGGTCAACTCGAACTCTTGTCTGATTGATTGAATTGCTTGGATCGTTCTGATCATGATGCTCTGAGAGGGTCCAGCAGGTCCTCATGGAGATCTCGGAGGAAGCAGAGTAATGACCCCGGAGGATAATGCCGCATCATTCGGGTCGGTAACTTATCTGGTGTATTATTTGCGTATGTGTTGGCCCAATCAGACATTTTATCGCTTCATTGCTTATAACGCTTAATCGAATCACTTGCAGGCCGCGCCTCGGCAGAACCAAATACGTCAAAGCACTCGGGTTCTGGCAACAACAAAACTTTTCGAGCTGTGGACCGAAATACATAGATAAGTGTGGGGTAATGCGGAAACGTACAGTTGGAAGATAGCTTGATTCAAGAAATCCCTTTTTATCAACGATTTCTTTTTTTGTTCGATATTTCCCTCCCCAGCATCGCGTTTCCGTCTTTTCGGTTTCTTGGAGTGCAGATCGATTTTGTTCGAGAAATCTATTCTTCAAAATGCCTTCTGCTCGAGGTTTTCTGTCTTATTCCGTTTTCAGATTTCCATCAACAGCAGCCGCAATGATTCAACGGCTTCAGGCCGTGCCACGTGAAGCCATGTCAAGTCATGCCATCACGATCGTATCTCCTTGTGGGCGACGAAATAGTGTCACTGAGTTTGGGGTTTTATTTTCGCCGGGAAAGGCGTCATGAATCTTCTTTCTCATTGCTTCGAAAAGGCCTACGACAGCGTGAGTGTCGCTTTAATCGAAAGCGTCGATTAATCCTGCCGATATTAGATTATATTTATTAACCTCAGGAGAGGAAGAAAGAGCCTTGATGATTGTGAGCAGAAAGAGCGGCCGACATCGTCGCTGGTGGAAACTCGTGAGTTCATTGCGCAGAGTAGCTACCGTCCTTCTGCTCCTTTCTGGAAGAACTCGAATCAAGAACTTCGCACGACGAAAGCACAATAGATCGAAACCGCGCTCGTTCTGGATGCGAGCGAAATCCACTCCCTTCAGCTTTTTTGGTACATTTCGGCTAATTACCGAAAGATTCTTCTTCTTGTTCGACCAGAAGAGAAAAGTTCTACAAACGTTGATCGCTTTGGGTGAGGTCGACGTTTGAAATTTGTGGCCTTTTCCGAGTGCTTCCACCGAAGCTCATTGGCGTCAGTGGATTTGTTAGCACGAAGAGCGACGGCCAAAACACTCATTCGACTGTTCTCGCCGCAATGCAGTATCGATCAGCGATTCTCATTTTCATTGAATGCGGTCAATTCTCCACGACTGCGACCAAGAGACACGGAGCAACCCCCTATTATCTGAAATACATTGTCATCGAAATCGGAGGAATCGCCAATCTTTAGTGCTTCGGCAATCTGAACGATTTCTCAAGCGACGAAGGAAGAAGCTCTTCTCGACTCAGGACGACAAAGTGAAGAATCAGGTGGCCGCGGTCTCGTTTATCGCCGGCAGTCCCACTCGAACGCTTCGATTATCGTTCAAACACTCACACCCATACAGAGTCGCTCACAGAAACATCAAAATTGTTTGATGAATCGAAGGAAAGCGTTTGCTTTTCACTCTTTTTTTTTTGCTGTGGACAATCGACGCATGATTGAGCGGCTTATAGTTGAGTGTTACTCGATACATTTCTTTGGCCACGTGGAGGATCTGACGAAATTGACTGCGACGCCGCTGAATCGATAATTGCTGCCCTCGCAGTCAGAAAAGAACACACAAGCAAAGTGACAACATGATCGAGCATTGGACCAAATCGAATTGTCACTTCTGCACCAAATGCCGCACAGCTTGAGTGGGAGAATCCACTGAAGGCTGCCGCTGATTCGATCTTATCTGTTCACTTACAATACGTGTTCTGCAGTGCAGTCGACCATTTCCAAAGCTTGCGGTTTCACTGAGTACTTGCGCCATCATCAACAACTTTCCGCTTTGAAGAAAGATTCATGTCTGAATGAGATTTAGTTCGGGAGATTATTACGAAAGCGTGACACAGTAACCGTGAAGAAGTCAATGTGATTCGTTTTAATTTTTGAATATCTCGCGATTGCGTTCCGAAATCCGAGAGGAATCGCTCGACTTCGGTCTGTGATGATGGATACGTCGTTCCGTATCGAGCGCAAATCTTCGGCGGTATGAAACGTTGTCGTCACTGTCCGATTCGGTAGCAAAGGATAACATCAAAAAACTGCCCCAAGCTCCGGCGTATCGGACACAATTATCAGGCAATCGAGCGTTCTAACTGATGAAGGGTTTGGTGACATTCCCGGCGCGACTTCCTTGACAAAACGACCGAAGATGTAACAGTCCGACGTCGTCATGACGGACGACTCTCCTTCCCTTATGTAATGTGACGATCTAATACTTTACAGCTATTCGATCTGCTTTATGGACGATCAAGCAAGCGACTGACTGACCGAGCGAGCGAGCGAGCCAAAGCCCTTCCCATCAATCCGTTCAGTCATCTATCAAACATTCAATCCGACAAGCGATCAACCCGTGCGAAGTTAACGGATTGGCAGCTGTCAACTTATGCTTACCATGTTCTTCTTTATGATATGCTGACGGTCTTTGTTATTTCTTAGTGTCAGAGGATGACCGAGATGTTCTTGCTGGTTTCCTCTTCTGTAAATTTTCAGGAGATCCAGGAGGAGGCCAACTCCGTCATTCGGTTCCACCGCGAACTCCTCAACGAAACTGAAATATGAAAACATCTCTTCTGATTCGAACGAGTAAACTTTAATTCCTTTAGAGTTGAAGTCAGAGTCATAAGAAAATGATGCAGAAAGCTGCTCTCGTGTTCCACAGAATTCGGGATGAGTATCGAAGCCCTCCGAAGCGTCTTGTCTCGTTGTGACCCTTGTTGGGGGTCGCGACACCCGTGGTCCGAGAACGAAAGCGGCGGACGACCTCGCAGTTTAGAAAATCCATCAAAAACGCTAATGGGTACAGCGTAACGAATTGTACTGAACTGCGAATAGGTTTTGATTTCACTTTGCAAGGCTGCTTTGACTTCAGTCGATGGTTGTGCGCTTCCAATGCCACGAGAGGTTTGGGTGGAGTCGTTTTCCAGTAGACAAACTTTGACAGCGACTTCTGTTGGCATTTGTCTTGCGAAAAGTGCAACTTGGAATGCTCTCGAAGCAAGATTGAGCTGAACGGAGATGAACCACCGAATATCTTCGGGAGCGAGGAAACTTTAAGTCGGGCTCTGGTACTCACCTGCTGTAAGAAGATTTCAGATCGTCTTTCAGTCGTCTCATGAGGTCTGTGAAGTTGGTAAGCTCTTCCATGGACGCTTCGTGTGCATCCGTGCTCTTCATGGCTGCTTGACACGCGGCCGTCTGCCTCTTGATGTAGAATATGTAATCGGTGGCGGCGAGGTATGGGGGCCGGGGGTTGTTCGACTGAAAATGTTGAAAAAACTCAATTTATATTGAAATTCCCTCAAGACCGAATCAAACAGTAGCAATAGCAATAAACGACTAGAGCTGCAGCAGCAATAATAGAAGATTTTCTGTGTGTGATCTGCAATTATTAGATTGCGAAGGGTCGACCTTCAGAATCGCAAGGCTATCATCATCCGCATTGATCAATGATGTCGTAGATCCGTTCGGCGTTATGATGGATTTTGGAAAAAATTAGGGCTGGGTTACTCCGGCGCGAAACGCTAATGAAATTTGAGATATCTGCAGGGCAGTGTCGACAGCGAATGCGACTTTATGTTTCTGTTTTCATTTTCCCCGTCGGTACCAATCCATTATTCGTTTATTGGATTTTGCTTCTATGGCCGCAGTGGAAAAGGCGTCTGAAGCCGTTTCGGACGAAGACGTCACGACGACGGGTTTTTCAGCGCGATCTGGCTCGAGGGTGTGTTATTTAAACACCTCTTGAGCACCTCCGCTTTTTCTCGCCTTCCGTGCTAATAACTCTCGTGCCGATAACGAACCATGTTCCTTGTTGTCGGTGAAAAAGCGTATTTTGTCGAGGAGCGGCCCTTTGACGGGACGGGATACCTTTTACGAATTCATTCATTTACAGCACCAAAAACTCATTACGATCTAATGTTGACGAATTGTTCGAAAGTGTCGGAGATACCTCAATTGACTATTGTTTCCTTTTCTCCAAATCGTCGTTTTAGAGTGAGACTCCCAAAATGGACTCTCCCTAGAAAATGAAAAACGAAAAATCGTTCGAAACACACTTTCCTGCATGATGCAACTCATGATCTTGAGTTGGGTTCAGCCAGTATCGACGAAACACAGAGAAAGTCAATCTGCTGTCACAATTACGAATCTTCGGGTTTCTGAGTGCGAATTCCACAAGAAAAATTGCATTTCATGTACACTCTCTTCAAGCTCGATAATTACCAAGCGCTTAATCACCGCCCCAGAGACTGCATCAGAACGATTTCGGAATCTCCCGTGACTCGCTGCGTTTCGGTGGTATATGGCCCTTCTGGAAGCAGTTGCATTGGCATCAACAATTCCATAGTTCGACAGTTCTGATCGCTGCCAGAAGCCCTCATCGAACACTACCCACACGCTGGATGCCCACTTGGCCCGACATGAGCGACTAAGGGTTCCAATAATGAATCAGAATAGAATATAAATCGTTTGCTCACGACCCATGGATTCTAGCATCGAATCGTCGAGTTTTTATGAAGATTCGGGAAACTTGAACCCCGTCGGCGTCATTCTCCCAGATCGACGATGTTCCGGTCGAGTGGTTTTCGAGATCAGGGTTGAAAGCTCGACACCGAAAATCAAGGGAATCCGCGGAGGTGAAATCGCTTCGCACAGATTACTGACTTCGCGCCGTTTTGAGCGGTTTTCTTCCATTGACAAGATAGTTTCTAAACATCCCCGATCAGTGAACACAATATTGTTCCATGAAACGCTTTCAGAAGACCCTGACCGTTTAAGTGGTGCATTTTCGTCGATTATCAAGGTGCTTCGCAACAACACAAACAGTTACTCTAGTTGGTTGGCCGGTTAGTGGATGAATGGCTACGCATTTGGAACACAGTATGGGAATAAGTGTGCGCGTCCTGAACGTCAGAATTATTCGCGGCCGCGTCGCTACACCTATACAGGACAACAATTTATTGTTGATCTACCGCACAACGACGATGCTCGCATTCAGATGTCAGAGCGATTCCAGATGACGAAGATTTCTCCAGACATTTCATCCCACAGTGTGGGAATCGGAGCTTTGAAAAGGTTGACAAAGCTCTTCTATTCATTCACTCGTCAGACGACGACATCAAGACTGTTGACTTGAGGAAATCACGGACCAATCAGAAATCGGTCGTTCGCGACTTTTGCCTCAATGGGCCTTTTGGAAAAATGAATACTCGGTACTTCGCGCATTGTTTGCACCTCTGAGCTCTGTGACTCCGGTGACCGCGTGGCGCCGGCCCGTTATCGATTGCGTTGCAGTCTACTACGGTCTTCGGGCTTTCGGAAGCGAGCGCAACTTTGATCCTATCCGGACACTTCGAGATAACATCGGGCTTTTCCAATTGCAGAGCTCATTGCCTTCGTTTCGTCCGCTTTCCTTTGACTGGTCAACCAAACTCGGCCGAGCTCCGGCCTGAACCGGCACCGACAGCCATCGTGAGAAAACGCGCCGAAGATTCCGTCTGTTTTCTGATAGGAAAACGAAATTAGATGAGAGCGAGAAAAAAAAAACAGAACGGAACGAAACGAAACTCCGTCGATTCCGCAAGAACGCGATCCCGATGCAAAGCTACTACATTTTGCGGGTCATAAAAATCGAATGATCGCCGCTGATTTGGCCCGATGTTCGACACATGATCGGAAGTTTTGTATTCCACGCTTGAAACAAAAAAAAATGGAACCGAAGGAAAGAAAAAAAGAACGGTGGTCGGACAAGTTGAGTGTAAATGGCACGTTTGAATTTTCCGCGATCAACATCAAATTCACGGGTTTGGTTACGAGCTCGATTTTTCTTCTTCTTCTTCTTCTTGATTGTCTCCGAGCTGACAACCAAAAAGTAGAAGATTTCTGAAGTGATGAAGCGCACATAAGCACACGCCGTTTTTCTCCTTTCGTTCAGTTCTGATTCGATTCTCTGTCACGTTTTTCGTGAACCATCGACTGATTCATGTGCGCCATCCAGACGCCATCATGCGCCAGGTTGATTGACTGCAAGCTTCGTCGTATCGGGGCCTCGATTTCGGGTTGCATTTTGTGACGCTTAATTTCAGTCTCCGGCTCCCGTTTTCGATAATTTCTGTACATAATGATACTCCACATCACTTATTCGTCAATGCATTGAAAGACCAATGCAAACTAGCTGTCAACAGTCAACACACTTTGAAACGGGAGCACTAGCAGTTCTCTTTCAGTGGCTCGTTCGCTTTGATTCCGGAGCTCGAAGACCCCGAGTGGAGATCCACCAGTAGGCTTCCGACCCAACAGAGAGGCAAAGGTCCCGATCCGACAACTGCGAAGCTCCTGCTAGACACTGCAAAGTGATCAGAAGGAGGATCAGACGAATGATTGAGAGGACGCGACCCGATCAGTACGTGGATATCCGTTACAAGCGATTCTTCCTCGTTCATCGTTATATCGACCATCCAGCCGAGTCGAATTCCCTCGAAGACTTGGAAGATGTTTGCGCAAATGGCGATCACGCCAACGCTTTCAAATGATTTAAAAGTCTATCGGACAAATGTCGATTTATCATGAACGCCTCCAAATTTTAGGAAGGCAATCATTGGGGCAACGCCAGTAGTGTGTGCTACTAGAGCTTTTATAGTTTAAAGTGTCATAAAAGTGCAAAAGTGTTCGTGTGTGAACGTTTTCTTCAACGAACGAACGACCGCCCGCCCGCCCGCGTGCCCCTCCATCCATTCATTCATTCATTCATCCAATCATTCATCCGTTCCTTACCTTACTATCAATAGCATCGAAAGGGGAAAAAATTTAAAAATACAACTCTCCTTCTATAGCTCGCCTTTTCTCAGCCCTGATGACGCTTGCTTTCCTAAACTTGAATTGCGTTTTTTCTCGACATCCTCTTTCCGGACAGACTTTTTGGTCGACCCAAAGCATTCGGCAGCTGCTGGAAATGCTTTCGTCGGTGACATTTGCCAGAGGTTTGATGAATTTTCTGCAGTAGCAGCAAGCGTTCTTCTGTTCGGTTCAAAACCCGAGCTCAGACGGCTCAAGGGAATCGCCACGTTTTAGAAGAAGTCCAAAAAATCGTTTCAGATTTTTTTTCTGAGGACTTTGAGACAAGTTTCAAAATTGAATCTCGCGAAAGGTCCGATGACAGAAGTTCTACGCGGGCTTCACGAAAACCCGAATGAACTCCGCCATCGCGGCTCGAAAGACCATCGCCGCCGTTGCTTAGTAAGTCGTCTGCGCCGGCAGTTTTCCGGATGAACGAGCGGTTGACCAACGATTTAAGACGACAACTGTCCACCCACGAGCTTGTGGGATCTTCGTTGCGAACGTGACCCAGACACAGTCGCATGGCAAGGACACCGTTGATACAGTTTCCAGTCTACGTCATGCTCTGTGGGGAATTTTGACACACATCACGTACTGAACTTGTCTTTGGAAGCAGAACTTTCTTCAGAACCAGGACCGCCATCGGCCGCAGGATCCAAGCGAAGTCTGTGCTCAACGAGATTTCATTTCTTTCCTGTCCAGGAGGAGGAGAAAAAACCCTGTCGTAAGAGCGGTCAAGCTCGCTAAGCATAAATAATTCTCCCTCCTGACGGCGTCGCAAAAGGGAATGCGGCAGAGAGAGATATAGACACCCGTATACCGCTTCGATAAATTTTCATACTAATACACATCGACGAGGCCTTCATTATTACGTAATAATGAAGCTGCAAATCAGTATTGAGCAACTCCCACGTGCAAATTGGTTCTTTCTTTCGTTAGCGACACATGAGGCGGTCTCATAATCGAATTAGTCCTGCCAAAAACACGCGCCACGGATCCGACATTCAAGCGTTCTCCTCAGACTTCTTTTATCGATTTCTGACGAAGCGGATTAACTCAAGAGCGGCTTGTTTTGCTTCCCAAGCTTGACTTGACGGCCTCAACTGAGATAATTTTTTCTCACTTTCACGAGGCTCTCATTCGAAGCGGTTCAACCGCCGCTGTCTTCAACGTTTGCGAATATTATCCGACGACGAGAGGAACGACGATCAGTATGCAACTGGACCAAGCGCGTCCTTCGTACACGCCCACGAGCGAGTCAATACGATCATCTTCACTCCAAGATTGAAGTGGGGGAATATGGTCGCGGAAAATCACAGCAGAAGGCGCGAACGGTGCTTTGAGATGAGGTTTTCGTTTGTTCGTTTGTTTGTCCGAGAATCGAAAACATGTCTGGGACCTCTGTTTTCTAGAAGGGTCCGTTGTAGAGAGGTGAAAGCTCAAACAGTTTTCGAGTGATTTGTTGCTGACAAAACGAAATGTAATCAAACAAGGAAGTTGAGCGGTGTATGTTAATTTGCTCAGACGCGCCTCTGCGATTTCGAATTGACAGATGTCAGCTCGTCGTAATTTCCGTAATATCATGCCTCGGATGTCACCTAATGCGAGAAAATCAAGCTTGCGGAGGAGAAACTTGTCGAACACCTGTTTATTTCGATGGATCCAGTCTGACGTTCAAAAGTCTCATACGTTCTGATGGGATAATAAGTATCCAGTGACACGATGGGGATGGAAATGGAAATTCGATAATATTTGAAGGGGGGGAGGGGGGCAAAGAGACGAATCATCGGCCGGATCTGGCAGCTGTCAAAAAACGTGAGGAGCGAACTAAAACAACAGATTCCAACTTCAGCTCGTGTTCGCAACATAGTTGCCCGGAGCTACGTTTGCCTCCCTTGTTGAGGCATTCGTTGGAAAAAAAAAACGCGAAAAGAGAAGTCAAATTCCAGGAGATTTTGATTTTAACACGAGTCGCTTTTACGCTTGAGTTCCTCGGCTAAAGAGGCTTGGTCGAAGTGAACGCCACTCACTTACTAGTGAAGGCAAGCGCCCACACTAACAGCGCGGCGCGGCCGACGCGATGTGCAAATTTTAAGCAGGCCATGCTCAAACGTTTTGCGCCAAGTGCCGTTCTGACGGCTCAAAATGTTCTTGCTTGGACGAGGAAAATAAAGCAAGAAGAAACTTTTGAAATCACGCACTTATTGTAGAGTCATCTCGCGTGTTATTTTCGAACGAGCGTGTCGTCTCTGTCTGTTCGGTTGTCGGTCGGCAACCAGGGGCTACGCGCGGAGCTCCGGCACGCGCCCGAACGGTATCCTCCCGAAAGGACCAACAACGAATGAACATTCTCGAGGCTACTCACCCGTGTCAATGTGTTGCATTGAGAGCGTCCGCTCTGGTATGGACTGTTCGAACCATGGGCTCTGCCGAGGCTCAAGCCTCCTCCGTCGTGGTCTGGGCCCCGTATGGGGGTCATCTCAAGGTCGTCCACGTATACAGGACAACGATAGATACCTGAAAAAGGAGGAAACGAAACTGAACAACATTCCCGCGATGTTTGTACGACGAGATAATGAATGAGGGTGCGCGAGAGGATCCACCCGAAGGGTGGCTCGCCAATTGGGAGGGCTCATTTGCAGACAAGCCCGAGAACAGATTAGTTAATTCCATGCCATTTTCACGCTGCCAGCTGATAGATGTGGAATGCAAATTTCTCTAGGGGATCTTTCCACGACTATTGAACCTCGATTAATCTTCGTGACAAGAGAGTCATCCGATTCGGAGATTCAAAAGGGCCATTGAACTCCGGAATCATTAACAGACACGAATTCGATACCTGGGACTTTCTCGAGCACTGAAATTTATTGTGGAGTTGATTTGCTTGGGCGATAGTTCTCTTCAGATCTTATCTCGCGATATTCGTACCACGAGTACGCTGAAGATAATGATTCCGCTCTACTCAGTTGATTGCTCCGACTTGCAAACTTCTGGACTTGGAAAGCTCGACGTTGGAGACCTTTTAGTCATGGCCCATATATTACAACATCTGTTTCTTATCGCCGCAATTATCACGTTTATAACGAATCCAATAATTTATCGTTGTCCTTGACAAGTGAATTTCAGGATTCCCCATCAGGACTTTATCGTTTCATTTGACCTCATCGAGCAATCAGAACCATCACGACGAGGAACAAGTTTCTTCACTTTCACTCATCCATTGTGGAATCCATTATGATTGATGGATGTTCAATAACGAGAATCTTCTCGAGGATTCCAATCCGATCTCAAACGTCGGTTTTAGAAACTTCTGTTGTTCGGATTTTGGTTCAACTTCGAGTCAGCTTCGGCGGGAAGGAGAGGCAGTTCCCTCTTTGATGTCACCGGAGCACTTCTCGCCCCGTGTGCGGACTCCGACCGCGATTCACGAGAATTCGCGGCAAATCAGACGGGAAAACGCCAATCAACATTGATCAAATGGAAATCGAGAGAAAAAAAAAATCGAAATTTCTGTTCGCTGCGTTGCGCCACCGATCGCCAACATCACGATCATGTCCTGCGAATGCTGAACTCGGCAACATCGCCATCGAAGAAATATTCTTTATTACCATTGGATTGTAATGAATAAGCGAGGCGAGACAGGTAGAATATAAATGATGACACGTCAGTGACAGTTTCCGGGTGATGTTTGCATGGCAGTCGTCTCCGTTGTTGCGATAAGAAAACTAAATTGCATGTCAGCAAAGCGAGGTTCTGTACCGGCGCAGTAATTCCCGCAATTATAAAAACACATAAACACGCACACAATCTCATCAATTTGCTTGATCGTTAGCGGGCTACTTATTCGCCGGGACGCTCGGCGGTCTGGGCACGCGTGGTTCTGTTTTGCGATCGCCCTCCCCATATTCGTCCCCTGGAAGCGATCAGAATCGTTTCGATTTTAGAATGTTTCGACTCACAGCCCTACCCGTCACGTCCGTCCATTGTTACCGAATTTCTCATTAACGTCGGATTCTTAAAATTTCTGTCGAATATTACGGCTCATCGAGGCGTTCTCCGCGACTTCATCGTCGGAGGTCGACGACCTTCGAGACAGGCGTTTTCTGTGGTTACGTCAACCACCAGCACCGCGACCAAATCAGAAATGTGCTAATGTAGAACACATGTTGATACGAAGAAACATTTTCAAAAATTCTGATTGAACTCCATCCATCCGTCAAGCAGCCGTCAGCCAGCAGTCAAGAATCCGGGAGAATGATTTTCGTCCATCGCGTCTTCAACTCCGTTTCACCGAAGACGTGCTCGAGCCGCCGGACGGAACGATTTTTGAGTTTTTAGACGACGGAAGAGTTTTGACCAGGTTTTTCCTTTTCGGAGGTCTCGTGCAGGCGCAGGAGTTGGACGAATCCTGATTTGTGACTCCTTGACGGACAAGGAGAAGTATCGCCGCCCGATCACAATCGAATCTAATGCTCCTTCGTCTTCAGTCTCTGGCAAAACCGATGTGTTATACATCAGGTGCTTGACCCGCCCGCTTGTTCGCTTGCCTGGCTGGTTTGCTCCCTCACAACATAACATTGTCTACATCCTCACAGAATGCTGTCACGAAGCTCTGATGAACCGTTTGGGGCCCAATACGCGGCTGTCAGCGAGCAGCTCTAAAAGCTATTCCACCCGAAACAAAGGTGCTAAAATACTGCTATTGTTCGGTGCGAACACGAGACAAATAACGTCGAATAGCTTAACAGATATTCCAGAGGAGCCGACGAGACGTTTCGGTATCGAGCTTTTGATGCCATCGACTAGTTTCTGGATGACTCAGCTTTTTTTCTTTTCCTCACTCAGAATGTTCTGTTTCGAGGCTCATCCTTCACGTATCCGGTCAAAACAGTTTTTCTCCACAAACCTCGCGGAAATCCTCACGTTTTTCTGTAGCTGGACATTCGCAAAATCAAAAAGTTTTCAAATCCGTCGATGTAGAAGTCGATGATCCTCGATGATTGAAAATTTCTGGGCGGGCCTCGTGCCCTGTAGCTGTGCTTCGAAGCAATACTTCAGTTTTTTTACGAGTTTTGGATTATGGGAAGAGAAGATGGGGAGAGATCACATGTAAAGTTTGCTTGTTTTTCCAATTGTCCATCTTGCCTCTTTTCGGAGACAATACACACGGAGAAACTACGCGCGGCCCAACAGCAAAACGGGCCATTCCTGCCTATGGTTGTTATCCTAAACATTCACCGAAAATGAGCCTCTGAAATGGAACGCGTTTTTGCGCGTTCAAGCTTGCATTGCATCGCTTTTATCCAGAAAGCAGCCACTGACAGGGCGTTGGTTGCTCGATCGGTCGGTCGGTCGGTCGGTCGGTCGTTCGGTCTTCCAACCGGCGCGGCGGTCTGGCCATCTGTCCGTCGGTCCGAGTCGTGTATCGAAGTCACAGATGAAGCCACGCGAGCCCTCGTGTCGCCATTGCGCAATCTGGGGGGATTTAACTGTCCATTCGTTTCTTGAGTACTTCGGGTAATGGTTTTTCGAAAATCTTGTTGTCCGTTCTCCCTTCATTTTTTTTTCAAGTCGAATGAGTTTGATGACCGAAACAGCAGAAAGCCAGGCGGGCGGGCGGGGTCAGCTGACGGAAACAATCTCTCGGATCAAAAAGCTCATCTGACCACGACGATTATGCGTGTGTTTCGGTTGCAGGCATTGCGTTCCGCTGTTCATCCTTGAATATCCTCCAATCAACCACAAAACATTACGCCATTTTCGGCTCCTTATCTCCTGTTTTTTGCTTCTTCTTCCACATCGTTCTTTTGTCATTGGATCGCACAACTCAAAATGGTGGTTCTCGAAACAAGCCGGTTCCGGTCAAATTGGCGCTCGAGCCATTTTTGGAGACGTTGTAGATGTTCTCGCAAAATGCACCTGCCACTCCACAACGCGTATGGAAGACAACGAGATCGCCATTGACTCGTTATCGATTGGCTCTCATCGATGTTTATCGGGTGCTTTGGCAATTATGATTTTCGTCATGATCTACAATGGGATGGATGGTGGCTTCTTTGAGAATCAACCTTGGCGAGCGTAGTATGTAGTCCGGGCTAAACAATAATAATATCCGGACTGAGCAGAAGTGGGCAGATCACGAGTTCTGAAGGTGAAGTTTGGGAAGTCGCGGAGCTATCTATGAATGAACCAATAATGGAATGATCTCATCGGATCACGAGCCGACTCGATCTGGAACTTCGTTATTGGGTTTTCTTTTCTTTTTCGCCGAGGTATTTCCGGGAAATTCCAAATAAATATGTTAATATTATAATATTTTTGGTAATCCTTTTAAAAGTTCTCTCTTAGTGAGGGGAGAATTCTCAGAAAAAATATATATATCGATGACCTCTCGAGATGGGAGTGTGATTTACAGGAGTCTCGGGAGCCGTGAGAAAGGTTGAAGACGCGTCTGGTGTGATTCAAACTTGGCCATTCACGCTTGCAGCAAGTTTTCAACGGAAGAAGAAAAAACTTATTCTTCGGCGTTCGTTAACGTTCCGGGGCGTTTGCGGAGTGAATTACGAAAAACGCGTTGAACATTCATTTGTTTTTTTTTCGTTCCTTGGTTAAGCAGTTCCAACCGTTATGTAAATCGAAGGTCGTTCATCATTATCTCAGTAGTCGTGTGTAAGAAGTTATTGAGATCTGTGGCAGCCGAGCTGGTGGTGGTGGTGGTGTTGTTGCGCCGCCGCCGCCGTCTCCGCAGCAAGTTCAGCGAGTGCTTCGTGTGAGATGCTCGTGAAGGCTACGAATATTCATGACATTGTAGCACCCACAGGTTTTCCCCCGTCTAATCTTATTTCTCCTACACGAACTGTAAGCTCTGCTCATGGGAGTGACATTACAGTACAGGGTTGATCGGTCGGTCGGTTGAAAACATCTGTTGCCGAATCCGAGCGAATCACTCGGGCATCAGGCTGACCATAAGGCGGCCCGCAATGGACACGACCATCTAACAAACCGGCGCCGCCGCCTCCGCCAGAAACGACCAGAAATTGACAATAACGGATCATCCATCGGAAATTTTGATTTCGTGTTCGTCTGGTCGGTGCGTCGGGACGACAGACAGACCGTCAATCGGTCGATCAGCTGCTTGCTTGAAGCGACGGACAGATGCTGTCTTTGCCCTTCCCGCAGACTCACACGCGTTGATCCACAGAATTCCGTTTCCTCCTACGGGATCGTAAGATTGACGCCTAAAAATCTGCTCTAAGACGTAATGACAAGGTCGGACGTAAAATCTTATCCTTTTCAAAGTAAAAATCTATCAAAAAAAGGATCAAGCCCGCTGGGCGAACGGACGTCGGGGACACGATTGATGGAGTTCCGTGTTAATCTAGCCTCAAAACCTTTCGCTTGCGTGCGTGCGTGTTCTCACGGAAAAAAAGCGTAGCCACGATCATCCTGTGCGCACTCTGGAGCACTTTTTGAGGCAGCGCTCCTCGGAGTCCATGCGGGACTTCGGTATTTCAGTGCAGCGCACCAATTTCGTGTCCAAATGGAGAATGTCAACAATTTACTAAAAACGGAAAATAGATTAGCTCGATCAATCTGTCGACCGACCGACCAACCGGGCGACCGAAGCGATGCATCCGTGTTAATGCACCTATCGCTTTTCACCGAGATTGATTGAAAACGATGATCAGATATGCAGCGAACTTGCAAAAACGGCTTCTCGAATGTTTCTACAGTCGAAAGATCATTTACTCGATGATTGGACGGCAACAACAACGATGACGACGACGACAAAAAACACAACAGGGCAATATTCGACAGGCTAGCGCAAAAGTTCGCCAATGGTCTCCCTATCTCTAGATGGTACCCAAATGATGCACTCGATCACTGGATGGTTGGTTGGTTGGTTGGTGGATGCCTTTCTGGCTCGCTTCAATCTGACTAGAGACTTCGCCCACTTCAAATTTTTGTCTTCTTCGTCTTGATTTTCTCTCCCGCGAGCGAATGGAGGGACACCCACGGCTTTTTGTTTGTTGTTTTTGCGGCCGAACTTCCAAGCGCCAAATATGAGAAGGAGAAGAGGACCTTCCGAACATCTTCGCACATGCATGCATACATCCGTTGTCTCTGTTTTCTGGTGGTTTCATCTATGTTTGACGACCGGCCGAGCTCCGGGGCTTTGATTCATAAATCCCTCTGGCCGTTGGACTATTCAAAGTGGCCGAAGTGTCGTCGTGAAAGCTTCCTCGCCGCGGATTCCACCGGAACTCGAAAACGGAACACAAGAGGTTCTTTGTGCGATCGGACAATGTCGATAGGCACACGGTGAACATCGCTGTTTTTTTTTGTTCGCAGCTTCAGAATTTTGGCGGAATTCCTCAAGTTTTTCTTTCTCTCTCCTCAAATAATTGCCATAGTGCGTTCAACAAAGGGAACGGCTCACTTTCGGCGTTTGATTCATTCATAAATCTGAATAAATTTAGATGGCTAGTAGGATTGAACTTCGTCTGAAACTTTTGGAGAAGCACCTCCCACAGCCTATTCGAAAAGATCCCGTTACGGTTTCCTTGGTAAATCTTTCACGTTGAATCGAATGGATTTATTACCATTGAAATGCTCTGGAAGCTCGGGAGCGATTTGTAGCCATGCTATATTCTCCCTATTGTTTGGAACGGAGCATTTTTTTTGTTGTTAAATAGTCACTTAGATGGTCGGCACACGGCATCGGAACAAAATTAACACAACACTTGTTGTCCGAAGAACGAATGCGAAAGTGTTACTCCCCGAGTGCAACGAAGAACAAAAAATCTGGGAAAATACACCTAGCTCGGCATCCGAGGTGTCACCAGACAGAGTTTGACTGTTTCTTTCAGAGTAATAACACAACGGCACCTGTTACGTTAACGGATGCCAGACGGCACCTCCCCCCGGAACCACGTGACGTGACAGAAGCAGGACCTCCGGATAGATCTCGGTATCTTCAGAAAACATCCGCAAAACAGTCACTAAATTTTCCCTTTCAACAACTTATATTAGCGATGGGACTTCTCGAACACTCTCCCTCGACTCACTTGGCGCGAAACGTTCAAACGGTCGTAACATGAACGAGACCTCCGTTTGTACAAAATCCATCGTTTAACGCCACGAAACAGATTCAAAGAATGCGTCGCTGACTTGATGCCGGACATGGACTTCGGATGACATATTATGGTTCTTGAATTCTTCTCCTTGTCGAGATTTCAAACCGCTCCATCGAACCTAGTTTACCATATAACCATCGATCACGCATCGAGCGTGGTTCCAACGAAGAGTTCTTCGACATGACAATGTCACTGAACGCCGCGTGCGATCGACCTGTGTCAATTGAGGAAAGCAGCCAGGCAGGAACATCGTCGAACGGACAATATTTCTTCAATAGGGCGACGTCCTGTATTTGAATTGGTCGTTGCGGTCCATCCGTGGACAAACGGTGATTGATAGGATAAATGGACGTCGTGCAGAAGATGATATCAATTTTGCTAAGCAGATAGCTAGCCCTCTTACTTGCTTGCTTTCCTTCCCTATGATTTGGACTCTGCCAAGAAGGTCGTGACCCTAGTCATAGAAGTGCGACAGTCGACGGTGCCCTGCCGCGACGATTCACGGAGTCAGCTTCTTCTATTGATTCATCAAATCCACCAAGCTTTCATCCATCCATCCATCTGTTAAGCAAATCACACATCATTCTGACATTTCATTGCGCTTCATGTGATTTTTTCCTGATTTGTCGTGGTCTTCGTTCTGGTGTGTGACAGGTCAACGGCGTCGCCCAGAAGTTTTGATGCTCTGCGGAAGTTCTTCCAAACAATTGATTCTCACTGACTTTCAGGTCAACCGCCCTCCCCCTCCCCCAGGAGATCTTCGAGCTCCCCCTCGAACTAGGGAGTTTGTGTACTCTTCGGAGAACCACCAAAAACCCCTAGCGATCGATCGTTCAAAACTCATCGAGCCTCATTTTCGAAAGATTTTCGGCGAGCGGAAGACTCAATTCATCTGAAAGCCGGGCGTCGTTGGAGCGATCGAAATCTCGTGAGCCGAAAGAAGACGCTCAGAACAGTTGTTAAACGATTTGCTCAAACCGTTTCCCGAATGCTCAGTAGCGATAATCTAGAACATTTCGTAATTCACTGTAAAGGCCGACCATAAGTTTGACATGAAACCATTTTTCAAATCGGGGATTCACTTCATTCGATATCCGGTAGCCGCCGTTTATCTGAACGGAACCGCTGTTCGTTGTTGTTTCAATTCCGAGAGGGAAAATTCTCGAGCCGCGTGGAATCCGACTTCAGGAGGTTTCACGCAGTGAAAGTTTCGTTCGAAAAGACGGAGCCAGCTGATGTAAATCTGATGGTGCCGTGGCACACTGATGGTGATCGTCAGGACAGTAGTCGTTTCTGCGGTCGCCGTTTCCAGTGCCTTATGGGTGACATAAATGTATACAAAGAATATCCTCCGGAGAAGAAAGAAAACGAAAGCACATTTCGAAATGTTCGGCGGCGACGGCGGCGGCCTTGGATCCAGCGTCTTCGACTTTCCAGCTGGAGCAATCCGGTCCCGCAGCAGTTGCAGAAACACACCCAGTTGCATTTTTTGAAGCAAGATATTCGAAACGGGAATCTTTCCAAAACAATATTTCCTACCTACTACCGTCTTGTTCTCTTTCTTTTTTTCTTTCCGACTGTAAGATCTGCTCACCCCGGGCATTCCTCATGTTCTTCAGGTTTTCTTCCGCCGATGTGTCATTAGATTCGCGACACGGCAGCGCGTCGGATAATTTTTCAATTAGGACGACGACGTCCACGGTAACCATTCATCAAGTTGATTCTATATTTTTTTTCTCTTCTTCGGATGGATATCAAAACGACGTTCGCAATCCATTCGTCTTCTTGAACTTACCCACTCCCATTTCGGGTGTGCACATGGTATCTAAATATTGGCAGATTAAATCGATATTCGGCGGTCTCCAGACTGAAGAAAACGATAATTCCGAACAGCTCGGTATGGTTTCCGTTTCTGAGCCAGAAGAGAACGGGCTTGGGCATTGACAGTACGCAGGACGCATCTTGAAGACCGATGAGTGGTACTTCACGAACACCAAGCACTTCAAGAGGTCACCGCCGTTTTCTTTTTGTGGAATCGCTCGACTACCGATAAACGGAAGGCATCCAGTTCAGAAGCACCGCACGAGTCACGTTCACTGTTGAGAGTTCAGAGCACCGTTCCAGTCACTCAGAGAGTCACGATTTCTCACTCACGCGGACACCGTGCTTCTTGATCTCGACCTGTCCGGCAGCCTGCGACCGAACCTTGCCGCTGTCAGTGTACTTGTGGGGTGCTCGCGCTCGGTTTTCGGTGTTTCGTCGCACACCAGATGGGTAGCCAAAGACCGAATGAGGAAAGAGGGGTCCCCACTTGGTGTACGGGGTGACAACATGCACGAAAATCGTCTTCATCTCACTGATGACGAACACACGAAGAAGAGCGGAGCAGCATCCGTCGAATAGCCTTGAGAGGAGATTCTCGACGACGCTATGCAAATGACATTCAGCGTTGCTTCTGTGATCTCTCGACATTCAAAGTTGCCCCAAAGCTATTTTCTCGCTGAGTTCTGTATCTAGCGGCTAGCGTTTCACCGACGCTTCGCACACATCGGGGGCCTAGAAGAAAATGCGCCGTTCTTCCGTTCGGATGCGAGATCCACAGTCTCTCGGGAAGACGCGTTGACACCATAAACGCGATTCCATCCGGGCAAAAAAAATATATTTAAAAAAAGGGGTGTGCGTTCACAGCGCGGAAGGAAATTCGGATAAAATATTTGTCGGGCGCATCCGAAAGACGGAATCAAAACAATCGAATCGACGAAATCAGGCAGCAAGAAAACAGCTGCCAACATCGTCCGACGGGTATCGAAGGCATCTGGCTCCGGCGAACAAGTCAACGGACACGCGGCAATCAAACAACGGCATATTTAGCGGTAGTCGTCAAGCAGGGGAAGCAAGCGTCTATTGTGAGAGAAAAAAATCGAAAGACAACGACGACCCTAACCGTTAGAGACAGCGAGCTTGGATCAAATTGCTCAATCTCTGGCATCTTTCGACGTGAGGCGAACTTTCGGAACATTGCTCTAATTCTGTCGGACGAGCGCGATATGAAACAAATATTATAAATGACGACAGGGTCTCTGTACGACAATAAAGGGTGCGGTCACCGAATTTTCGTCGTACGTACATTTGTGTATACTTTGTTGCCTCCTGTCCGATCGGAGGAAGTGTTGACGCGTTGTACAGCTTCTAGATTATAGATGCGGGCGCTCGAACAATGGCGTGAAATATTGACTAATGTCTTCTCTTCTCCCGTCTTTTTGTTTCGTTGAGATACTTTCGCAGCTCGTCTGCATACTGCACGCTCGCGGGTGTTTCAAAGAAAAATCACCGCTCGAACAAAAGGTGGCAGCGAGCCCTAAATGCCCGCGTTTTTCATCTTTTGTTCGAGCGATTGCGCGACGGAAAATTCTGCCGAGTGTTCGAACACCTCGACAGCGACAGCTTTTGAAATCCAACTCCAAGAGCTTTGTCGTTTTTCTCCCCGGGAGCTCAATATCGGACGACGTACGACCAAGCGTTCACATGTGTAGAGGAGACACGGCTCATTTTTTTTTTTTGGTAATGATTGTCAAGCACGTAAACGTCGAAAGCTAATAAGCCGAAAGCTTCACGATACAAGAGATGATAACTAAGGAAGATGCATCGTCTGATTACATCGAATACTTGCTCTGCGACGACGACGACAACACCCAAGACAACATCACGAGCTTCAAGGCGACCACCGGATGATGGCAGTAGTAGTAGCGGCGGTGGTGGCAGATCTGGCAGTTGCCGCAACTCACGCAAAGTTAATTATTACAATTGAAATTTTCTGAATGTCCTCGCTTGATATCGCAAGAAGAACGAATCGTTTGCCATCCTCGTATTCTGTGGTATCTTTCTTTTTTTTCTTTCCCACTCCCTCGTACTTCATCAAATCACAGAAGCGAAACCGAGAAGCCCCGCTCCCGACTTCTCATTGATCACCCGTTGGAAACGGAAGCTTTGTTCGTCCGAGAAATCCGAAGCGGGCGCTGCCGTCGCGTCGACAAACTGGGCGCACGATCTACCGGACCCGATGAGACCTCCCGATAGAGGTCCTCCACCGCGTCGGAGGGCCATCAGACAAGTGGGGATTCCCGGTTTTCAGGCGGCAGCTCTGGATTAGATTCGCCCCGATCTGACAGCGTAACCGTTTTCTCCTAATCTTGCATGGATCCTACGAGCACGAGCATGCAAAAGGGTCTAGCCGGGTAAGTGCCCCATGGAAACGGATCCGTTCGAGACCGCCAGAATCTTATTCTGGACAGTCAAAAAACATACAAGCCGGAGTTTGAGCGCTCTCCGTCGCTTCAATTTCTTTTAATGGGCAAAAAACCGTCAAAATGGCTCAAAACTTAAAAAATCATATCTCGAGAACCGCTTGAGCTACAGAGCTGAACGAGTGCTTTTTGGAAAGGTCTTGACCCGGGCTGTATCATCGATGCTGCATCGATCCAATCCAAGAATTTCTTCATACTGAAAAATCGGATTTCATTCTTATTTTTAATAGTTAACACCCTTCCCGTCGTTTGTCAGGATTCCGCGAAATGTAAAAAAAAGCTCTAATACTCCTCTACATCTCCAGCAAGTTTCATCAAAATCAAAAGGGTGCTTCATACTTCAATTCCAAAATGACCCTCATCGACCAGACCCCTTTTTTACGAATTAAGCCTTTAAAATGCCTCAACTCGCAAAATTCTTATCGCTGGCTGCGCTCATGCATTCGGGCATCGGAGTACGAGTCGAAAATACTGAAATACATATCCGATATGACCAAGAGAAAAAGAAGAGCCTGAACTTCCAAGTTTTTATGCCCGCGATGAGGGGCAAAAGGAAACAGATTCCTTGCGACGAAGCAAACTCATCTCGTCTGGTGACAAGGGTTCGATGGACAGTGGAAACGGTGCACGGCCGTGTCGCTCAACGATACAAGTTGCTACATAACACGGGATCGACAACAAAATGCTTCCAAAGGTTGGATTGCTTTGCCGGATTGTCGGATACTTGGAAAACAGATTCTGTCGGCGATCGTGGGGAGACGAAGCAATGACTGCGGAGATCCTTGATTTTATGGAATCGCGACTTTACGTGCCTTATACTTTCGGTGACCTGGTGGAGCGAGAAAGATGGCTTCGTCGATCCACTTTGCTCCAGATAGTGTCGGCAAGGGATCTCATCGATTCTCCTACTATGACGGAGGAGCAGCTGCAGATCTTCGCGTTGGGTTCGTATTAGCTGAAGCTCGCCATCTCCTACTTGGCCGAGTCGATGGATGAGGATGACAACATCTCGATGAGCTTCGTCAAGGAAACGCCTCACATCGTGCGCCTCGACATCCGATCCCGACACATCAATTGGAAAACGTACCGCGTTTTCATCGCATACGAACCCAATCGGAACGGAATAGAAGGAATTCAAGCCTATTGGTGCGAATGCCCTAACGGCAACAGGACGGTTGGGTGTTGTTCTCACGTGGCCGCGGCCGTCTCATTCCTGTCTTATACCAGGTATCAATCGTCAATCCGTCGCCCGGCAGCGGAGCTGACGGACCTCTTTCTGCCCTCTGATGATGAGGATGAGGATGAGGATGAGCCGTGAGCAGATTGTGTGAATGCTTGGGAAGCATTCCGTATGAAGTGTACTCATCCCAAATAAACCGCTTTAAATGGTTTCGTCTCAAAATCGACTTTTTCTCTTGGTCATATCGGATATGTATTTCAGTATTTTCGACTCGTACTCCGATGCCCGAATGCATGAGCGCAGCCAGCGATGAGAATTTTGCGAGTTGAGGCATTTTAAAGGCTTAATTCGTAAAAAAGGGGTCTGGTCGATGAGGGTCATTTTGGAATTGAAGTATGAAGCACCCTTTTGATTTTGATGAAACTTGCTGGAGATGTAGAGGAGTATTAGAGCTTTTTTTTACATTTCGCGGAATCCTGACAAACGACGGGAAGGGTGTTAACTATTGAAAATAAGAATGAAATCCGATTTTTCAGTATGAAGAAATTCTTGGATTGGATCGATGCAGCATCGATGATACAGCCCGGGTCAAGACCTTTCCAAAAAGCACTCGTTCAGCTCTGTAGCTCAAGCGGTTCTCGAGATATGAATTTTTTAAGTTTTGAGTCATTTTGACGGTTTTTCGCCCATTAAAAAACAACGAAGCGACGGAGAGCGGCCAAACTCCGGCTGGTATGTTTTTTGACTGTCCAGAATAAGATTCTGGCGGTCCCGAACGGATCCGTTTCCATGGGGCCGCTAACCCTCCCTTACCCGGCTAGACCCTTTCTCTAGACATGCATGTTTCCACGTTATCGGTCGGGGAGTCGCTATACTATTCGTAACGCATTTTTAATTGTGGTATACCCACCAAGTTTTGTGAAAAGCGTCGCGTTTCCATCAAAATGAGTTGTATAACTCTTGCCGTACGTTGTACGTAGGTGGCGTCGATTCAGTGATGTCTGTCTCAATCAGAAAGATATGCTAATTCTGTTATCTTCCGACCGCGCACTACATTTTCGATAATTTTGATACAAAATGCGATCAAGTGAACCGGTCGAGCGTCCTCCTCCCGATTTCCATACGATAATGTGGATCTCGATGTCGATCCCTGGGGCACGGCGGTTTTCGAGAAATGTACAAACTTGAAACGTTTTGGGAGCTAGCAGCACACCGTCAAGTGCGTACAGTGCGGGGGGACTCGGCGGAAATTTAGGAGTTATTACTCGAACGCGAACCCTGCGCTCACCATCTGGCTCTGCGACGCGTGCTGATCGCGTGTTGAGCGGAAACAGAAGGTAGTCGGACGACCACTATGACGGAGGAGAAACGGAGCCCCGACTCAAGGAACGCGACCTAAGATTGACGACGCGAGTTGATAAATATTACTCCACGTTCCCCTTCGAAGTACTGGAGCCAAGATGGACCCTTTTGCCCAGCGGAGTCAGGTCCCCCAGGGACAATTTCGCTCGATCGTGAATTCGTTCACTTTCAGTTTTTTTTTCGACGCTTTCAAGGCTATGAACTTTGCGGCTAGACTACTTTGAGCCCTCAATTTGCTGCAAGGTGGTTTTTCGAACGAGCGACGGCTCCCCTCGTTCGAATGAATTCGCATGATAAATGTCTCATTACGGAAAGCAGTTTTCTCCAGTTGTTCGGGGGAACAATAACAGTGCCGTAATAACCCCGCAATCATATCCAGATCAGCACGCTTGAAAACCACTTGTCGTCGGGCGCCGGGGGCCCTCAAGTACAGTTGTCAAATTCGTGAATTTTAAAACCGATCGATGCCGATGGCGGTCGTTTTCCATCGATTGAGCGCGCTCGAAGAGAAACCAAATAGGAAAACGGAGAGGAAAAAACACACACGCGGCTACCGTTAGTCGAACGGACGGAGACGATGATGACGATAAACAATACAGAGGTCTTTAACTAGATTTTATCGTTGGGTGTTATCAATTTCATGTCAGAAGCTTTGCATTCATCTGATCAGGATGTACGGCTAAAGATCATCGTGCGACTGGATGATGAACGCCGGTTGGTGAATGACAAAATTTTGATTGGCGACACCAAGGCCCAAAAGGAGAAGAAGAATCCGGACAAGTGCGCGAACGGAAAGGGAGAACTTCGAACGAGGGGCCCCCGACACATGTCTAGGACCTCCCAGCGGTTTCTGATATAATAATTGAGTTCGCTCAACGTGGGGGATCAGCTAGCTAACCAATCAACCACCGGGACCGCATTTGGCCCGGTCAGAAGCGAATTTGATACGTCAATTTGCAGCCGCGGCGACAGCAGAAAAATATCACCCGTCAACGAATTTTTTCCACCGAGTCGAATCGCCAGAAGGGAAAATAGATTTTGACTTGCGGTTCGCTTTAGGGAACGAACGAATCCAAAGAGTTCTTTTTTGAATTTTCGGTATTTTGGGGGAACTGAAGGATTTTCTCGAGACTGAGGTTTCACGACAGCCGGCCACAATCTACAGGAGTCCAGGTTTTCTTAAGGGGTCTCGCTATCTCGATCTTATCTCTCGGATTTTTTCTTTCTTGCTTGCTCGGGCGATAATAGCACGTCGACACACGCAGGTGTCGCGGACCAGATCTTCTTCTGTGTCCAAAAGCAACCTCTGACCTCTGGCCGACGGGAACTTCTGCTCAAGCTGTGAGCCACTGGGAATGATATGGCTGAATAATTACCTGGAAAAAGAAAATCTCATTTAGACGAGGAAAAAGAGTGAAGAACTTCGAGAAAACAAAAAACAGAGGTGGTGAGGTCTCTAATGCAAGCATCGCAAACTCTTTAATTAGGGTCCTCGCGGCCTCTTTTTTCGAAAAATTCGCGCGCGAGGTTCTTGAAAGTAAACATCACAGTGACTCTGCTGCTGCTGCTGTTTCATTCGTCAGCGCTGACCGTTCCGTTGCTCGTTGACGATCAGTTTTGATGTCGTATTAATCCAAAATGCAAAGTACGTCTGTCAACTTTCCCACAGGGTTCACGACATTTGTGGGAGCAGCTCCCGAGAAGGGCCGCTCCGACACTTCTCCCGTGCGTCGTCTTCCACTCGCTCGTTCTGACTGCGCGGATTCACTTACGAGCGAATGTCAACTGATGAAAATCATGGGAAGGGCTCTCACGCGGCTGAAGGGACCCCGGTTCTCAACGTCGTTTCCAAGAAGCTCAGACAAGACCCGAGTTCCGGCTCGCGAAGAGATCCAGATTTTCCCTGAAGTTTCCCTTCGGATCCGGCCTGGAGCCTCTCATTTTTTTCTTCTGAAGTCCGAACAAGTCGTTCTCGCTTCCCTCAGGAACGGAACGAATCATCGATCTCTCGTTGGGGCTAAGATGTGCGGAACAGTGATCAGATGATTAGCCACGATTTTCACCTCGATTCGGTAGAATCCTCGAGATTGAGATCGTTGCTTCGTCGTCGACGCTTCAACGCTTACAAGCAGCAGACTGAACTGGAAACGGTCGCGGTCCGGAAGGCTGAGTCGGTTCGAGCGATTTTTGTCTTCATTGATCGACTCCGTCTGTTTTTTACTCCTTGCTCTCCTCCCACTCTTTCGTTCACGCCACGCACCAGAAACTCTGCTGCCAATCAGTGAAGACGAGCGAGAAGTTGCAGTAAAGGAAATGTCAGAAGCTTCTTTTAACTTCTTCGGCATCGCTGCCGGCAAGCTGATTGTGGGTCAACAACAGAAACTACGCGACTTTAAAAGAACGAACAGACGGAGAGAACTTCGCTCGTTTTTTCAGCTGCAGAACTTTCTTCGTCGTGTTTGATGAGGTGCAACGGGCAACGGACCAGGTGCCTGCACGGTCCTCTCGCCGCCGCGCCGTTGACAATCACCTCTGAAGGAAATAGCTCACTAATAGTTTCACTGTGACCCGCGTCGGAAGCTGAAGTGACGACAACATTGCCGATCGAGAGAGAGAGAAATTCTGCGGCGGCACTTTGTCGCGAGTTGTTGAATTGAGTGATCGTGGCTTTTCTTTTCAGAAAACCGAAGGTTTCGAAGGAAAGACCGGAAGGCGTTCGAATAAAAGCGAAATCAAAGCAATAATTCTGCCTCCAAGTAAAAAATAACCGCCGCAACTCAAAGCGATTGAACGCCGCGAGCTCTATCAACGACGGACTTCGAGAAAAGCCGAAGAGTTTGCCGACTGACTTTTCGCTCATTCTTTCTTTTACAACGGGTATCGCTAACACCATTATCATCCAGCCTCCCTCCCTCCCTCACAATGAGGAACATAAATACAATGGCCTATTCTGCGTTCGTTTTAGTTCACTTGCGGAGAGCAGGCTGGGCGGGTCACTTGGGTTTTCCGCGTTTGTCTTTTGAGAAGTCGAATCTCTGTTTGACACTGAGGCAAATTGCAAAAACGGTCTTGTTCCAGACCCGGCGTCTTCGGAAAAGTTGCCAAGGCTTCCAACTAGGCCTCGAAAGTGTGACTTTGATCGAGAAAAATCAATCATGAATAACATCACGAGATGACATCCAAATTGCGGACCTGAAGGAAGAAGAAAAAAACGAGAAATCGTAGTTCATTGATTCGCCTTCATCGAGTGAATGCAGCGAAGCTTCGGAAATATATAATTAAATGAATTTGTCGAATGGGGTGCCGGCTTCCGACCGTTATGCGACATAACAAAGTGCTTCCAGAGTAATAATAATCGATCCGACGGCAAATCTTTGTGATACTGCCGGATACCGTAATCTTCGTCATTTATTTATCTCCGAAACAGCTGATCCGGTAGCCCGAACTGTGGGAGCGCTGATAGGAAGAGACGAAAAAGAGCAAAGTTCGGGTGGGAGTCATCTTCCGAACGTGAAAGTCTTCCGATAGTGCCACGGCACCGTTGTCCACTCGTATCGAGGGAACAGAGAAGAAAACGGCGTCGGTGGAGTTTCCAGAGCGATTTTCCGGTTTTCGTTTCGTTTCTGAATCGAGCGAGAGTTGGTTTCTTTCTTGAGCGATCTTGAGCGAGAAATCCCGAGCTCACGGTTGCACGCAAGTGATTCGTTGATGGAATCAGTTGCTGCTCATCCACACAAGTTCCATCATCTGATCAGGTGATCACATTACGGTCATCGAGATCACGAAGTGACCGACAAAACCCACCGAGACGCTTCACAGCAACCGTTCGATTCAACTCATTGGATTCTTTCTCTCATCGGTCGGTCGTCCGTCCGCTAGCTTGGTCGATCGGTCGGCCGCCAAATCAGCGCCGTGTTGGTGGTGTTGTAAGAAACCCGTATAGTATATTGACCAAACTATTGTCTGATGATTGCTGATCACCAGAAAACTTCGAAGATCCACTGTTGCACAGCACTATGGACAGTGTGTCTTTATCCTGTGGGTATCATTAGAACCCCCAGCGGATATACCACGAGTGAAGTCGACGCCGCGACCGTTCACACCGTCGAATCCGCGTCCGCTCGACCATCCATCAGTAAACCGAATACTCACTCGCTCGGTCTTCCCCACGAGGTTCGCTTGAACAAGAAGAAGCTCACTCAATGAAACTTTCAAAACTGAACTTGGCTCCGCTCGTATCGGCAATGGTCAATTGAGCCGCGGGTTTCTTTCCCTAGTCTTCGTTCATCCCCCGTCGTCGTTCAGGAATTCTTGACCGCAAACCGACAGCGTCCGTTCCCACATTCCTGAGAACGTTCCCAAAGGATCTCGTTAGCAGAAACACAAGGGGAATAGGGAAGCCTCGCTTCAAAGGAATCAAATTGTTTCCTCGAAGAATACGATCTATTGGTAAATCTTCATCGCTGTTCACAACGACTCACTGGCTCGATGTTTGACTGCTTGGCTGACCCTTGTCTTCTTCTTGGCTTGTGAGTGACAACAATGAGCTTCCTCAGCTCTTTAGCTTCCGATAACGTCGCTCGCTTCGGAACAGCGAGCGAATCGAACTCCGCCTGCGTAGGATGTCGCAGTGCTTGCCTGCGTGGATGACTGACTGGTCGCGGGCAGCCAGGCCAACGACAGAACGAGAAATGTCGCTTAGGATGCGTAGCCACTGAGGTGTAGCGACCCAGTGACACGACTCTACACCTCAACGATCCGCATCGATAAGAAGAGAAAGGAAGAAGGAAGGAAGATAGACAAACAAACAGTCGAATGAAGAATGGCATGCATATCAAATTTGGAAAGGCGTCAAGTCGGGCTAATGTTTTCTTTTTCTAGACTCTGTGACTTGTCAGTTTCTCCGACAGACTTCTCGTTCGTTCGATTGACGTTTTTGAAACCAAGGTGGACATCTCAGAAGGCCTCTCGACGCCAATGAAGAATTCCGCTCCAAGTTCAGCCCGAGCGATCGAAAAGAAAGATTTAAAGCACACAGAAGTATCGGATTGTAAACAAAAATGTTTCACCTCATTGAATAAGGGTCTCTGAGAATCTCTCGATCGCGAACGCGGTCGTGAAGATGACGAGTGCCGCTGTCTCCCAAGACCCTTCATCGTCCAAGAGTACATCATTCATGGATAAAACATCCATCGATTTTATCTCAGCCGCGTTCCTTTTTCCCGACGCCGCCGGCGATTGATTTACAGGACGTTCCTGTCATGAAGAATTGCGCTGATATACTCTGGACACCTCGCGCACAAGACGTTGCCGCAGAGAGTTCGCGTCACGTATCCGTTATTGCCTTTTGCCGACAAGAATGCTGTTTATTGCCTTGAATCACACGTAGGAATGCTCCGATGTGTAAGTTCTTATCATTCAGATCCATAAACAGAGAGGAAGCGCCGAGTTTGTTGAGTTCATCGAACCATGCGTGGTTTCCAGTCCACTTTTGAGAGGAGATTCCTCGACGAGATCTTCCTGAGCTCGTGCGAGACTCTTCCACCGGAATGGAATTTGGAGAATCCACGACCCCGATGTTGAAATCGTCTCTTCGGGTCAGAAGAATCGGATCTGAACTCTACGGGTGAATGAATATATTTCGATTGCTGCTCGTGCCACCTCTTCGTGGCGACGAGTTATCCAACGGCAAGAATTAGATTCCAGACGAGAGGTTGACATCGGTCGCTTGTCGGATGTGATCGGGCAAAACTGTCAAGTGACTTACATGTGTAACGAATCGTTCCGTTTCACCGTATCGGGTCGGCGATACGTTCCCAATGCTTCACCAATCGAATAATGCCGAAGCGTCTAGATAACAACGGCTTTACTACGCTCGGCTTTTCAGCCAGCGGTGAGATTCCGGCGCTGAATGCTTTTTCAAAGGTTCTTCCCGGTGCGGGACTGGTTCCAGAAGCGGAACTTCAAAATCCGAAATTTTCTGATCTGGTTTTCTAATGGAGCGTGAACCGCCGAAATCTGAAACTTTTTCATCGAACGGAACGCTACCTCGCTCTTCTTGGAAGCGTGAACTCGTGTTTTCCGCAAGTCGCATTTCTGAAAGTTCTTTGCCTGAATCGATCGCCGACCCGTTCCTCGACAGAAATATGTCCCGTTGTGCCGAAGAATCGAAACGCGTTGCGTGAGCCGCGGACATGATGAGTACTCGAGTGCTTACATAGTCACCATAACGACGTGTTAGCAACGACGAGAAAAAAAACGGAGAGAATCATTCAGGCTATTCAAATCGTGATGACCATGCTGCTGAAGAGAAAAGACAAACAGCAGAAAATTTGATGACCCTCAAAAGCACTCGAAGGGCCCTCGACCCTGTTATGTAATTGCGCCGCTGAAGTTGGATCCGTTGTCGCCCGAAAGATTCGTGCTCGCTTCCAGCTAAACGGTCAGTCGCAGCGTCGCGTGAGCTGTTGCTGGCGGGGAGCTCGTGCGGTCCACTGAGTGCCCGAGCGTATTTGAGTCGAATCGAAAGAAATTTCCACAGCCCTGGAACCCGGTCTTTGTTTCCCTTCCGCCTCTGTCCCGATTCGTGGAGCGAAAGCCCCAAGAGTTCAGGGTTCTAGATCCTTAAAGATTTGCTATGAATTCGTCGCGCGGTCTCCGAATCAGCGATGATTTCGCGCGGAAAACATCGATCCCTCGTGTGCCATCATCTCGAAAGAAGTTTTCTGCTTGTGTTCGTCGTGAAAACGAATCCAGAAACCGACGGGGACTAATTCTGTCCACTGCAAATCGTCGACGTACACCATCCTCAATCGAGGGTGCAACGAACGCACGGCGCCCACCGGCTTCATCTTTCGCCGAGAATGAGAACCACTGCGCGAACTGGAACATTTGTCTGTGTGCCATCTCGACGAGAAAGCACCGCACAGTCCACAACGGGGATGTCGACTTTCGACGACAAACATTGGATTTCAAATCGCTTCTCGAGGCATCGTTGCACTTTCTTCCGAAATTCGTTTTCTTCTAAATCCACTTCGAATGTGCATGCACCCTACCGGTGATTCACTGTGCTTGTAGTATTACACCGTATCGGATGTAGAAAGAAAATATAATAATCACCCGGAAAAACATTCTCGACCTGAAGGTTCCACCGGAGTCACTTGATGATCGGAGACAAAGTTTCTTGTTCCTCATCGATGAGTCCATGAATGCCGACCCCTGCTGCTTCTTCTCAAATAGTACTGACTGAATGGAGCAATGAGCGCAGCGAGCAGTGCGCTTTTGCTCAATGACTCGGAAATAGAGAAATGTCGGATTTTTGAATTGCCTTCCAAATGACATGTCCTGTATGTCCACGTAACGAGATTCACTATAATGACACTTTTAGGGCCGATCTGTCAATAGAGTTTTTCCTCAAGTATTTTTGGGTTACTAACCCCGCGCCGTAATCATTTGACCCGAGACCATGCTTAGGCAAAAAAAAGACGCTCACAAGCATCTTCCTTGATTTCCATGATGACGATTCGAAATCGACGTTCTGAAAACTTTCTGACTTTCAGCTTGCCGTCGGCCAGTTTGTCGACCTGAATGAGCACCATGCACGATGCCCCCGTTTTCAGTTTGCTTCTTCAACTCCATGAACGTCAACAGTATCTCAACAGAGGAGTACGGCTTTTCGCATTCTGAGTGCGCTGATGCAAATGTCGAATGGTTGCCAAGGACATGGTATTTTGAACCGGGAACCTGGTAGAGGCTCTCGCGCAATCAGCTCCGTACCGAAGGCACGGCGCGAATACCGAAAGCTGTGCAGTTTTCAGGCGAGAATCGCATCCATCATGGCAAACGCAGATCATCCATCGATTCCATCAGCGCTTCTCTCGGTGATTCATTCATCGCGTCCATCACGGTCCTTTCAATCGGCCGTCAACCATCTTTCACTCCGGTTATCAATTTTCGCACATTCACTTCGATCCTTCAAAAAGCTACTCGAAGATGTCCTCGACGACAAGAACACGGAGTTCGAGCCGGATTCTCAGTCAGAGTTGAATCGAGCCGAACTAGAGGTAAAACAAATATTTTAATAGAAGCATTTCCGGCACAACAGATCGATGCGTCTTCAAGATAAGAGCTCCAACAAAGTGGGAACGGATTTCATAACGCGAGATAACTCCACCGATAGCGACGTATGCTTAATCATAGAAGACAGCGGTGACGAAGAGCTCTCTCCTCATTCAGCGGCTTTGGTCGTTTTTCTTTTTATCAAATTCAGCAGATGACCAGCCCCACCGGGCGGACAGGTAGTACTGACCGAGTTAGATAGAACGAAAGATGTTTTCGTTGAAAGCCGACTTCGTTGACGACTGGACGTCGACTGTTGTCAACTTGCCTCAGTGGACATTTCTCCTTCCATCCACATAAATAAATCAGACTGCCGAAGGAGAAGCTGTAATCCTGACGCTTCGAACGCTTTCTTGTCGTCGCGCGACACCGCTGTTCGATTTGAGCGTGAAATTATATGGCACACATTTGTCTTCGCCACATTTTTCTCCGTTTTCCAAAGAAAACGAATCTTCAGTACCTTCGACGTCACCCGGAACCGCTGTATGTCAGCATCCAACAGGACGATTGTGGATACGAGACATCAAATTCACTGCAAGTTTTATGCTACCGCTCGCACAAAGGTTATCTTAACATTCTGAACGGAATCGGAAACCGGTGACTCGATAATAATGAACCGTTTGCCGAGCTTTCTGAGCGGATTTCATCCAACGGTTCCGTCCGGATAGCGCTTCAGTTTCCGGTGCAGAAATCAGCGAGTTTCTCTTTTGTTTTCCCCAGTCACACGAAACGATTCGATCCAGAACTCCGAAAACTTTCCCGAGAGGAATTTTGCAAAACCCTGCCTATTCCTGGACAGCGAATTCTGAAAGTAGACTCCACCATTCTGCGTTCGTTTATCATTTGTTGTGTGACCCTAACCATGTGATGCAACGAAGGGTCACCACGCTGCTTGAATTCTGATAGCTAAAACCGGATCGTTTTCAAAACGGCTTCTGTGCTCTAACACTCATTCCTCATTCATGGTGCTTTCCTACGTGATGCAGAACCGAGAAACGCTTCTGGTTGCGCGGTATTCTCCTTTGAAGAACGTGGCGACTTTCGGTGCAGATTCATCTCCCGGAAGCGCGAGGATCGAACTTGAGACAAACTCCAAAGCGATCCGATCGAGAGCACCGCCGAATTCGATGAAATCTCGATGAGACCGTCACACGCCTCGATATGACAGAAGTGTAGACCTGAGATCGGACGCAGTAAATTTCTTTCGCGATTCGTCGACAGACAGCTGCGACATCGCGAAGATTCTCCGCCGGCTTAAACGACGTCGATATAAAGTCGGAGACGAAGTGAAAACGCCATACGCCACCCAGTTAGATCCTCGTGCCGGAGCTTTACAAAAGCGAATCCTTCACGAAACCACAGCAGCAGAGCAGACGAGCGCCAGGAACAATTCCCAGACTGCCAGGAAGTATTCAAACGCGGAGAACATCCCCGCACGCGATTAAGCTCTGGCTCCTTGAATCGAAAGTCAACGAATCTGTTTGCGGTTGAAAATTCTTCGAGAGTTCGGACTCGATTGAACCTCGTTTCTCACAGAAACCCTACGGAGAAGGTCGGACCCCTACTGAAGTTCCTCAACGCCTCACAGATTCGGCGAAGAACGGTGGAAGACAGGAAGCCCTGTTGAAAAACTCGCGGCGTCAAAGTCAACACCGATTGAAAAATTGACTTCGCTTTTTTTTTGCAAATTTCTCCATTTTTTTTGTTTACTTTGTTTGCGCGCGTGATTTTCGGCGCCCGCGTTCCTCTCAGTCGGTGCCGCACACCGCCACCATAGCTGTCAACATACGCCGCCGCCGCTGCCGCACGAGCGTTGCGGGAAGAAGATGGACGCGACTGAGCTCAAAACTTTGTAATCCTCAAGAAAGCCGCGAGCCATCGCACAATGCGGGTCGAACGCTTGTTACGAAGTCCAGAAAATGGACCGAGTTCAGTCAACCGCATCCTGCCGCATAGGTTCGTGTAGCGGTTCGGCACACGACAAGAAGGGAACGGTTCTCGCGAATTGCTCGCGTTTTCAATGAGTCCTCCTCAGACGAGTTGACAGATGAGCGGATCGTTGCAGTCGTTCATTGCAAATCGGTCGTTTTCGAACGCTGCCTCGGAAAATGATTCCAGAACGAAAAAAAAAAGTCAGAAATCGTTTCCCATAATCAAAAAGATATCGAAGCACTCTGTCAAACACTGTGATCGTTCGCTCTGGATTCGTGTGCGCTCACCGTTCGCTTCTAATCCTTGGGTCATCCGTCGCTGCTGAAATATGAAATTGCTTCATCGATGCAAATATTTGTCTCGGAAGCGGAGATGTGAACGAGTTTGACGAAAACAGGGACTCCCAGTTCAAGCGACAAAAGTCCCGCGAGAAGCCGAACAAACAGCGTGCTTCGTCGTAACTCGATTGTTATTGCTTCTGTTTCGTCACGAAACTATTGAATTTTTGCCACAGTTGTCACCCTGCTTTTCGCCCCGGACCCTCCCATTTTCCCAGCTGGTTTCCCACAATTTCACGAAAGGTAACTTCTAAATTGGCTTCGTCGAGTTCCGGAAGGGCGCCCGACAGACCCCCGGCGGAGTTGGAGACATCGGCAACGGCTTCTCCCATCACTTGAAGTGTTGTTTTTCAAGTTTCGTTCCGACTTCTCTCTTCCCACCGTTTGAACTTTGATACACGGTGGCCTTTGCCAACTGTGCATACGGGTCCAAATGAACGGAAACGAAATCCAAGGACGCTCCTCTTCCCCCATTTGTGAACTCAAAGCTTCCGACTCACTTAGTTCGAAGTGAGTCGAAGTTGAACCAATTGTTACCTTCAGCACAAAGCCAGCGACTTCGTCGCATCTCGAACCAGCCCAGAGCAGAACTTTACCGAAAATAATTGTTTTCAGCGTTGGAACAGGTTACGCTCGGTCGATCTTTGTTCGAACTTCGTACCACGGACAGCGTTTGGATTTGCAATTATGGAAGAAAACATTCCCAGCGGATACTTGGGTTGTAGCACGAGGTGAAAAGAGAGAAACAAAACAAAACTTCAGTTGCACTGAGCGAGTGAAGCGTGAATTATCACCGAATCCAAATTGATTTTGATTTCGCTCATCGTTTAGCGCCTTGTTGTCTCAAGAATCGAAACACATTTGGCAAGATTCAAATATTTGCGAACACGAAGGTTCAGCGAGACGTCAACATCGTCTCGGTAGGTGGACATCTCCGTTTTGAGTCGTCTTCCGCGAGGGCCCAAACTACTGCCACGGATCCATGCACGAAGAAGTTCTGTTAGTTTTTGCTGTAGTAAGGGTTGTTGATTCTGATGTGTTTTTTTTTCTTTCCTGCTGCTGCTGTTGTCGATGTTATGAGTGGTAAATAGCAAACCTCGTTTGCTGTTCGCGAAACCCAACCCGTGAGTGGACGAGCGAGTGAGCGCGCCGAAGAAGACCGAGACGACTGGATGAACTTAAGCAGAACTGTGTCGGCTGGATGCCGCAGAACGGAGCTAAAGGGGTCGCTGCTATTTTTTCGATCCCATTGCACCCCTGCCTGAGCAAAGCGGGGAGCTCCAAAGGACCGACCGACCGACCGACCAGTTTCTCGCAATTCCTTTTTCGTCTACGGGTTTTCATGGCGCGCCATATCGTCGTATGCTCTTGGAATGCGCGTAGCTCATTTTGTCGGAGCTGGCGGCGGCGGCGGCGGCGAATTCTAATTAAGAACGAAATGAGAGGAAAATCGAACAAGCGACATTCTCGGCGGGATGTCGCGTCGTTGTACCTCACCAGATGCTGGATAACAAAACTATTCGGATTCTTATCGTTTGGACGCATATTCGCGCGATTCGAATGTTTCGGCTGCTGCAAGCAGAGCAAAGTGGATCGATGGCTGGCTGGCTGGCTAGTATATCAGAATAGATGGCGAATGGCTTCCGCTTGTCAAACGCGTGGAGCTTTCCTCGCGGAATCCCTCTTTTGGAAGAGGAAGATACAAAATATTTGTCAGAAACGATGATGAACTAATGAAGTTTTGCTCTGAGACAAAACTGAAGGGAAAATGAACGACTCGCTTCACGGAAGACTCGAGGCGCTCAGAACAAGTGGAAATTCGGGCCTCGCTTCGATGTTCACTGGACTGCCGCCTACACCAGGCAAGAGAAAATAAAGCCGCAAGAGGAAAACTCGACCGCTCCACTCATCGCTTTGAGCGGAGGAAAATCCTTCAAAGTAATTTCCATCGACCGTCCGCAAGAGTGACGTACTCATGTAGGCGATGTGCTGCTAGACCATTACGATATATCTCCGTTCGATATTGAGGAACGTCTATAAATAACACAACTTGTAGAAGAGCAGCGGAAGAGGGGTCACCGCTTGTCAAATTTCATTGCGACTCTATCCCGCTTTACGGTTCAGCTTCATTTCCATGACGGCTTCCGCGAACAACTCGCGGACACGTTCATTCATTTCTCATCGTCACAAAGAGAACATTCGGTCGAAGTCAATTGGAGTGGAGAAATCCACTCGTCGAGGTGGTCGCCCCTCGAGACTCCCCTCAAGGATTCGTTATTACAGAAAAGTTTTGGTTCGGGAGCGCTCGGGCACGATCTCCATCTGCCTGGTTTCACCATCGTGCACGTGGCTTTCCAGAAGCACCATCGCAATAATGGAAACGAATCGTCGCCGAATCGTCGTGAAGCATGTCTTGATTTTTGTAATTCTTGCTCCTCGTCCAAGTTTATTCTCCCACCCGTTCTGTTTCGTCATTCATTCATTCATTTCAAGCTTTGTCTTCGATCGTGATCACCGAGCAGCGGCAGTAGCCGCATTTAGTTGCTACCATAGTCATCAACCTACACGGCACGAGGCGGTTGGCTCAGCTCTTTGCGGTTGTCCGTCGCCACCTCTGCTCGCCGAGTGTTCATCGCTTCGAATGGCTCACACTTTGGATGGGTCCGTTACTTTTCTCGCATCAAGTCACCTGTGACATCATTTTTCTTGCAAAACGCTCGATTCTCGTCCCCAACTTCTGGATCATCTGAGTGTCCGACGAGAACCCAAAAACTTCGCTTTCGCTTCAAAGCTTCGACATGCCCTGCGTTGGTTGCAAACCTCTCGTTTGACACTCCCGTCGTTTGAGAGAAGTTCCCGATCCCGCAGTTTGGCACTTCAAACTTCTGAGCTGCGATCCCAATCTTCCGCTCGTCTGGACAGACAATTCCGACTCTGGCTAGTCGGGAGATTCATCTGGACAATCAGAATGTAAATCAAGACTGACGAGAGCGAAAGAGAAAATTGACAACTAGTGACATGTTTGGCCGTTCTGCCCGATCATGATGCGACCGTTCCATCGATCGATCGATTGAGTGATTGATTGATTGATTGATGGATCGACCTATCGATGGATTGCTTCAAAAAAATCATCCCACTCCGTTTGTTTGCGGCGGAAATTCCGTTCGCCGCCGTCCAAAGTCAGCAGGAATGCTGGCGCCCGGTAGTCGAGCACGATGTTCGTGTTGAGTCGCTTTGGCATCGGAGAACGCGTCGCTGGGATTGGCAAATCGAACCTGACCGATGAGGAGGATCATGGAGTATAGGATTTTACAGAAAAAAAGAAACGCTCCAAGACAATCGCATTCCACCCCAACCGAAGCCGAACGGTAGTGCGGGCAAAACAAATCAATCAGTTCTCTCTGATTTTTCACTCATTTCATGTCGACGATTCCGTTCTTTGATCACGTTCTTGACAGAAGTGCAGCTCAGCGCAGAAGAATTTCTGTTTCTGAGGTCTTCTGTCGGCGACGAACTTCCGATTCTTTTTTCTCCAAAATCTGCTCCTGCAGTAGAAGCTGACGTGATTCACAGTCACACATCATGTCCGTCTTTCAGGAGCAGGTTCGGCGGCAGTCTACATTTAACAATGGCCAGCTATTGTAATTATATCAAATCGTATCGTAGAAGAGAAACTTGCTTCTGGGACGACGACCATCGTCACACTCGTTTCTCGACCGCAGTTGCGGCATCAATTTACAGCTTCTCAGTGCCCGTGGCCACCCGCAGGTCGGTCGCCTCGTCGGCCGATTGTAAATCACGAGAGGTAATCCGAAAATTACTGAATACTCGTTCAATTGGCTCAATTACACAAATGGTTGATTGCTGGAACGACATTCCGTTCATAAGAATTCTGGAAAGGTGATGACAACAGCGTGGAGTTTCTTCGACTGATCGCAAGAGAAGAAGAGAAAAACTCCTCAAAATAGAACCGCGGCACAGAAAAACACAATTCTGAAAATGTTTGAATTCCTAGCACTCGCTCGGAATCGAAGAGCATTCAGAACCCACTGTCCACAGCGATGTTCTGCTGTCATGGAGCGCTGGCTTTGAAGTTTATTGTTTCGATCCCTCAGATGTTTCTTCTCTTCTTCATATTCTCCGCGGTTTTATGACTGTTGTCGAGACATCAATCATTGAGATCTCACGAATCGAAAACGTCATTCCGCACAGAATAGGGATCGGCAGCATTGCAAATGGGGTCGTCAAACCACGAGGTAAATATTTATTGAAAACTCAGACGAAGAAAGCTTGTTCGCTTCCATTCACTAATGCGAATCAGGATGTTTGCGAAGGTGTTACGCTTTAGCTCTGGGCCACTACAGCGTTTACTCAAAACCACCCGATTGTTTAACGGCAACACTTATGCCGAGGAACTTCGTGCACTCCTGTAAGGAGCCCTTGCGTGAACCGGTGTCAACAACGTTATCAAGCAAAGCTAGACGCGTTCGCAATGATTCGATGAGAGTAGTCTCGAGCGTTTAAGCGGGGGAGTTGGTTCTTCTCAAAAAACTAAAATTAGCGCGGAAGTTATGGAGGGAAGATCAAAACGAATGAAGGCGCTGAAGTTACTTTCACTCGTGTTCGGCGCCGACCAGCAACAAGGTTAGTGGAGCGGTGCTTAAAAGCAAGAAGAAAAAAAATGGGAATCGTCCGCCGACTACAACAAGAGTGAAAGCCGCAGGGATCCTCAAGTGGTCGGTGATGTTGATCTTTTCAAATTCATTCCGACTCTTTCGTTTGGTACACTCTGGATGTTTTTGCATGCGTGAACTTGACACTCGAACGTCTTGCATAACGTGTCCATGTTTCCGCCCCCCCCCCTCAACAAAATACACTTGTTTTCTACATTTGACGACCTTTCTTCGCTTTGATTCGACCACCGGTCGGTAGGTCGTTTGTCTGCTGTTCAAGCAACGATACACCCGCAGCAGATTCGTTTATCGGGCGAGGAAAAGGGGAGAAAATTGCGGTAATGTTTCCGGCGTAGAAGAGAAAAAAAGACTCCCTTCTCAGGCGAAGCAGCGAGGAATATTGTTTCGCTCGTAAATCAATAGCCAAAATCAAACGAAGCTAATCAACACCGCGCGGGGAATCGAAAGATAATTGTCAGTTGGCGCCTCCAGTTCTCCGAGGAATCATTGTTGAACTTTGGTGAACTGTTTCGCGCAACATCGGAACTCAGTGTACGAGTGAACACATCGGCCAATTATAAGTCGATCGGTCTTGGTTAAAAGACTGCTCGACGGCGGATGGGCGACACCGAAGCTTTCAGGAAAAAGAGGAGCCAGAGAGTTGAAAAATACTCACCTTATCAGAACAACAATCCAACACTTGTACGAGCGGTATCCAAATGAGAGAACAAACGTTTTTCTTTCTTTCAAATCACTTTTCTGTACAATCACTGCACACGTATTCGATGACACACTCGAAGTCCTACTGGAAACGAAGAGGTCCTCAAGAAACGATCGGAGACCGGAGTCCTGCAATGATGCAGATCCACTTTAGAATTTGTGCTTTTTTTTTTGAAAGCGAATCGCCGCAAGGGGGTTTGAGATGTTTGTTGTGCTGCTGCTGCTGTTCCTCGTCAGCTTTGATTTCGAATTCGCTGTTTGAATGCGCGGCTCCAAGGGGCTACCCCTCCGGCGGGGCCCCTCACATCAGACAAGAAAAAAAAAAAAAAAAGATCTGCTTGCCGCCAACGACCAAAGACATGAAGCCGCCCAAGAGAAGGAATATCCCTAAAATCTTGCTAATATTTCAAATGTGCCATTATGAGACTTAATCTCTCTTAAAAGAGCGAAAGCACTTCAGGCTCCCGATGCACTGCCGCGTTCGAAAGATCGCTGACCAAGAGGCACGCGCTCCGTGACTCGAATGTTAAAGAAACCAACCGCGACGGGAAGCGCTGAGCCCGGTTGGAATCTTTAAGATCTCGACGTGAGGAGACATTCTCAAAAATCGCTGATTAATCCGTTCGTTCACTCGCATCGATGTTTTGATACAAAAACGAATAACGTCTAGCTTGTGGTGGAACGCGCGGGCAGGGGAATATACGTAGGAAGGACGGATGACTATCTATCTCGCTGGCTATGGGTTGCTTCAATCAATGTTCACGCCGGGAGAGAAGCTGTTTTCACGACGATTTTCGACAAAAAGTAACGGGATCAGCGAGAGATCGAATCACCCTGATCACTGCACACTCAAGGTGGTTGCCGAACCATGGTAGGGGCAAATCTCAGCCGATTCCAAATCAAGCTCGAGGATCACTGGACCAAAACCACAAGAATAGCCGCAGGGAGGCAAATTGTTGCTGAGTACAACCTCCGAGAGATTTGTCACAAACAGAACGCAGAGGAAATTCGAGCTTCCTCAGCGCCTTCCGAGCACAACCGAAACAACATTCCACCGAGGCACAGTGATAATCCGTCATTCACAGGGAGCTCGAACGACAAAAACTCGACGAAAAGAAAAGACCCACGTGAACGTACAGAAATTCGTTCCGGCGGCAACGCGCCAACGAACACAAAGTCACGACTGAAGTGAACGGCAAAGGATTCGAACGACTCCGACCATGTTGAGAGAGGGCATCGGAACGCGATGGTAAGCAGCGAGGAGGTAGACTAGCTAGCTTCAAGAAGTCATCAAATTCGCTCAGAAAAATGAAGAATCTTCATCCTTCTTCTCGCTGACTTCATATCTAGCGTCGAAATCGGCGGCTCGAAGATTAGAAATTGTAACCCCTCATCAGAACAACGGGAATCGATAAGAGAAAAAGCGCTGATTGGCAGCCATGGAATTCGGAAAATCCACAAGAGATGATATCACAGCATTTCACGAAGTCGAAAGTATTCCGATAGATCGGAAACTCATTCCGAATGGCATCGACTTAGGTATTGGTGACGCGCTACTCAACGATTCCGGCGCGGAGACCCACTTTCGAATGGAAGAAAACGATTTTAAAAAGCAGTCAACACCAAAAATTACGATCAGCTCCTCTGGAACTGGAAATCTAACGGTATGACATTTTCAAAATCTGAATGCACATACAGCTCCGTGAAACGACCTGAGAATATTTCATGAGGTTGGAAAACCTTCCGGTGGGTTACGTCATAAATCCGGGCTGGTGTGCCTTCAGAATCTTGATCAGAATGAAATCGACACGGGCTGAGTTTTTTCAATGGAAACTAGACATTCTTGAAGCGGCTCGAGATTTTCCGAGTTTTGGACTTGCTTTCCAGCCCATCGGAAGCGAGGCGTTGGAAAAATTACGAAAATCGTGATCGCGAAGTCGCTTGAATTTCGGGATGAGGAAGAGGGCCTGTTGTCGGCGGAAAAGTGTAGCATGTAAAATTGTGACACCAGTTTATGACTGAGAGGGCAACCAGATTTGAAGTGTAAAGACACGATTCACTGCGGTTTCGCGACGCGGGCGCATTTTAGTCGTCCGTCCACTAATATCAGCGGCCTGATCTAATCGTGTTGCAGCCGCTTGAAAATCCAAAATAAAACCAACAATAGGATAGAGGGTCGTGGAGGAGCTGAGGAATTTGTTGTCTACGTGTTCCGCAAGCATGCGATCGAACATCCTGCGTTTGAGTTGCCGATCGCATGAACGAGAATTCTCTCGATCTGAATTATTAGTCCGCGGAACAAATGAAACGAAATTAGTGCAATGGTTACGAGTTTCCGCTGGTGGTTGCCAAATATAAATGTATTCTGACTACTTGAAAAAGCTCTTGGACTTTTCGATTGTGCGTTACTTTATCTCGATTTGTTTTGGCCTATTTAGAACGTAACCAACGAGCTACATCTGCCCTCGTGGCCATTTAGAACAACCAAGAATGCCGCTTCCGACGGAGAAGAATTGAAGAAAAACAAAAAAAAAAAAACAAAAAGAAAACTGTGCCGCTGTTCCCGTGATCGACGCTTGCGGCCTTGCGGTTGATGACAGCTCGAGCCTTGCGAAATTTCGTCAAAAGATAATCCATGAATCGCCCCGTGATAATCACGAGTTCGATGATTCGCTTCTTCTGGAGGAAAATGTGTTTGGTTTCGGCGGCTTCACCCGAGAAAATTGCATCTTTTATACGGTGGCTTGAATAGAAAATCACGCGGCGGCGGCGGCGGTAGCACGGTAGCGTACCCTGTGTTCTTTGAAGACGCCATCTGCCGTGAAAATTTCAAGGTTCAGTTTTACCGGGACGAACTGGTTTTCAATCGACTTCAAAACGGTGGATTCGGGTCCTGGGGACGTCCGTGACACTTTGCTTGGCTGAGAAATTCCGTCCAGTCCGGCGGAAATGTTCAAACAATGTTCCCGCAGGAGGATTGCTCCAGAACCTCGATTGCTCGAACCTCCGATCTCGTTAGAAAGATTCCGATCTGTGTGAAGCTGTCGATATCGGTTTCGTGTACTATTCCGGCTTCCGTGTAGCGATGAAGTCGATGACTGACAACTGTGAGCGCGCCTTATGGAGCATTGCGCCGGTTTCGATCCGATCGATCGGAGAATCGTGAGGCTGCAGAAAAACTTTGCAAAAGAAAAATGGAATCATTAACAGCGATGATTACTGATCATCCGATCCCGAGCAACAAACAATGGCGATCGTTGCATCGGTAAAGGGCTCCGATCGCTCAAATATCCCGAGATTTTCGGTTACTGGACATTTTAAGTTCTAACGAAATTCCGTGGTTGCAAGGCGGTCAAAAACTGAAATCTTGCTTCGGAATATCCATGAATGTATTGGCAAACGAAAGCGACGACAAGGTACGGGCTGGCCGAGTGCCTGGCTGACAGACTTCTAGTTGCCAACATCGGGGGTGAATTCAAGAAAAGCTTGCGAAGGAGGTCTTCGTTGCTCGGGCCCGCATGGTATTCGCAGAGGCATTTTTGCTCTTGTCTGGCGATCAGTCCATCCATCCAGCAAGCCACCCAGTCGTTCGACCAGCAATCCGCTCAACTGCTGCTAATGGTGGTCGCCAGCTTTTTACGCAGCTTGCTGACTCCTCTATCGCGATCATCTGCTCTGTGGCGTTCGCCCGGCAAGGTACGAACGTACGAGCGCATCTCTGCTCTGATTTCGCCCGATGTATCATTAGCTGCAGTCGCACGAGCACACTGAATCGTTCGATGCCCTGCATCCGGCAAACTCCGTGGAAGTCGAGTGGCGAATGATTGCTGCCGTCGATCTATCTGTGGAATCAGAGCTCTAGCCCCGAACGCGGGATGCAAACCCTCAAGTTCCAGATTCCCCGATCAGGGTGAAGACAGTTTCGAAGTCGTTCTATGAGAGGCGGTCGCGACTTTAAAAGTAAAACGGAAGTAGATACAACGTGGAGGGGAATTAGTTTTCTAACCAGAATTAGCAACCGTCAGAACAGTCTTCAAGCCGCAGAAAGAATTAGTTAAGGAAGTCATGAGAACCGCGCGAGCAGTGATCGGAAAATTGATAACCACTCAGCTTCTCGATCGGAACGATCCAGTTTTGAAGCTTGAGGTCATGCCGAACCGACAACATCCTCTGCGCTATATTACGTACAAGTACGTCCGTACATGAGCTGAGCTTTCTCGCCTGCTGATCAATGAATTTGTACGCAAGCCCAAAACGGAGCGGAAGTCGTCAAACCGCCCACTACAAACGGAGAGAAATGTGGTATGTTTGCTTGCTCGCTTGCTTGCATGGCTGCCTGTCCCCTGCCTTCCTCGTTTTTTTTTTCACTACCGTGGCCGCTGACACCATCCGCCGTCCAAACGGAGGAACGACAACGACGACGATGGGATAATTGGTTTTCAGATCTCTTCTGTCTCAACATGCTGGTTGGTTGGTTAGTTTGTCGACTGGACGGACGGATAGCTGTGTCTTTCCCCGTATTGTCTTGTTTCAAGCAACAAAACACCGGCCGGCGTAGGAGGAGAAGAAGATGCGGCGGCTGTTGTTTGTTGTAATTGATTGACCACCGGTTGTGATCTGTTTAGCCGCTTCAAAGGAGAAGGAAAAAGAAGATTATTGCTCCGACCAACTGAGTGACGGACCGACTGACTGACTGACTGACGGATGCACCGTCTGAATGCCGACACCACCATCACTACTACAACAGCTAACATGTCTCACTCGATGAACAACTCACTTTTTAGGCGGTCGCTCCGCTGCAAGCGTGGTGAATTTGCTTCGTTGAAAGGCAAGAATATGATGAATCACCCTCATTGTATTCTTTGTGTTCTTCTCCCTGGATCGTATTTTTCCCCGCTTATGAGATTCAACAAAATCTTCAAAGTCTTCATCACGCGGCTCAGATTCTGTTCTTTCGGTCAGGCGCTGCGATCGAGAAGCTCCCAATTTCCTTGATCAGTTCCGTGACGACTAATTTGTCGTTTATTACTCGCTAAGTTATTTTCTCTGAGCCACTAAATCACCGATCACTTCGAATTTAATTTACTAACGAACGGAAGCACGAAACGACAGAACGAGCGTTCGCACCACCCGCGGATTAATCACTGATGAGTTGACTCGCCTGGAGGTAGAACCGAAGTCGATTGTTGACGAATATAGAAAATTCATTCAAGTAGGCAGCTGGAGTCCGGCGGGTGGCCCGGCGGGGAAACAGCTCAACAAAGAAAGGCACCGGCCGCAAACCCAGTTTGAACGACGAAACTGCGACATCAAGATGACCGTGGTTGGCTTTGGTTAGCTTCGGCAAATGAAAAGTTCCAACTGGAGACCGATATCAATCTTCTCCCATTGTAGTCATGCTCCTGCCTGCGGGTGCCGCAATCAGTCGTTCGATTGATTTGATCGATATCGGATTGTGCCAAAAAAGAATACAGGACAACTTGAAGCTTTGTTTGGATTCTCAAGGTGGATTGCGCGTGAAACAAAAGCGTCGAAACGTGAGAACCGAAGCGACGTTTCTAAATCTCATGAAAAACTCTCTCCAAACAAGAGGAGCACAAACCTTGGTCGTGAGTTTGATTCACCACAAAGGTCACACTCAGTTCCTCTGGCTCTGATGGGCCACCAGCCGAATGAAGAGTGGAATAATGAGCGGTGATGTGACACTCGAACACCGTGTCGTTGGCGTGATGAGCTTCTCCGGAACCAAGATCAAGAATCGGGCGTCGACCCATTCACATTCTAATGACGGCGTATAAGACATAATCGTACAGAGAGGGATAAATAGTGAGCAGATATCGTATCTTAATACGTTCGATGGTCCGCTCGGGTGCACGCCTCAGCCTCATTTGTTCCGCACCGCTTCCTTGCTCGCTTTGCATAGCTCTGCTTTTCCAGGTTCTCAAATGTCAACCGAGAAGCGGAACCAGCATAGATGAAAAGACCTTAGATGACTCCTCTCCGATTCCTGAGATAGTTCCCGTCATGAAAAGACACTCGCAAACTTTGATGGAGGAAATCCTTGTCGAGCTACTCCATCGGTTTTTCGTGGTGAAAGTGTCCTCGAACGGAGAAAAGAGTCATAACCAGATCAGATCAGCGAGAATGCAGCCGGAAGAATGAATTTCTCTCATTCAACAAGTGCGTTCCAGAATTCACAAATATCTCTCGACTTCGATTGAATCGGGCGGAGAAGTTCAGTATCGGAAACTTTTCCCTCTTCCAGGAGAGGAAGCTTTGGCTGTGGAAAAACTTCGAAAACACCATCGCCGAAGGGAGGAGAATCCACACGACAATAAATGTCCAATATTCTGCAAATGTGCTTTTACTGATGCTGTTTTCGTGTAATGTCATCAATATGTATTAAAATCACAGCTCGCTGAACGAAGTCTTATGGGAAGAGATATCCAAACGAAGTCGATTATGCTTCAGAAGGAATGCCGCGATTATGATGGCAGCTCATCGGATCAGAAATATGGAAAGCAATTCCGAGCCAACGCAGTCAGACTGAGAGAGAATAAATATCCAGGGCACCGTTTTCCAGAAGTAAAAGAAAGATGGATGGCGGGAAATCGCGATAAGCAGAATAGAGACAGAATTTGATTCGAAAGTTCGTTATGAGGTACAAACGGCATCAATCATCAGCGGTCTCAGAAGCCACACAACTCCGTCAAGCGGCTGTTTCAGCTATGGTTGCCATTTGCTGACGGTATTGTTATTGGTATCCCGTAGAAGCTCATGTCAGCGCTGAGGCAGGCCTGCGGATGTGTTGTCGTTCCTTTTGCGTCTTCGAGCTGCTTTTGCAAAATTAAAGCGCATGGTCTCTGCCTACGCGTGTCAAAAATCCTGACACTTGTCAAGTTGGTTGCTTCAGAACGAGAAACAACTCAGATAGCTGACGTTGAACCTGGCAAATATTTCGCGTTTCTGGCAAGCTTCAAGCTGTCTGCCGCCAGGAATGGAAATTGAAAAAAAAAATGAGAAAAATACATTCGGGGTGCTCCATTAGAACGATTTCATTCTAAATGAGCGTCACCATTCGATGTCATCTTGAGCTCGAATCGTTGATTAAGAATTCCATTCATTCTGCGCGACAAACTCCAGCTTCTTATAACAGTCAACATTCTCAGACAGATCCAAAGTTCAAGCTTTGCTCTTGATTTCTAGACAGTGTGATATTCGCAATCCAGCTTCCTGAATCTTATCATTTATTTTGAAGTTTGATAATTGACTTTCTCAGCGAACCCCACAAAACTCAACGGCAAATGAGACAACGAGATAACAAATATCTAAGACCTATCTGAATTGATGGAAACGTTCATGGATTTTTCTTGCGTCCACCTTCGGGTATCAGATATTCGCCTCAAACCATCTCTGGATAGCCGCCTGGAAACCATCTCTGAAGTTGCCCTTCCGGTACCAGAGGACGATATTCGGACCAAAAGCTCTAGGAACTTCAGATCGTAATAGTAGATCCCATTGTTCAAGTGATGTGGGAAGAGCCGCCGGTAATAAATAGTGTTACATCCATAAGCTGACTACATTTCTAGCCTGCCGACATGGGAAGTCTGTTGGTAACAAACGTTGTCCACACGAAAGGATATGGGAGCACTATCTGATTCGAAAGTTGAATTTTTTCTTCTATCGTTATTCGTGGGTATCGCAAAACTCAGATCGTCGCAACTGACATCCAGAATACTCACTACCATAGATAGTCCGGATATTCTAACTGTGTGGTTAACTGGACACCGTTGGACAGTCGTTTACGGCAATAACCAAAGTTTTAGACACACGTCAAGATATACATTTGTATTGCGTAGGATATTGAAACGGTTTACAAAAACGCCTTATCCAATACCAGCAGACAAACAGCAGAGGATATCCTTCTCCGCATGCGGCAGTTTCTAGGGTTAATACGATCGATCGAATTTGAATTTCGTTCAATGTTAACTTTGTGATCGATGGTCCCGTCTCGGCAGCGATATGATTTAATGAGCACTCCCAGCCTTCGGGATCGATTCGCCGATAAATAGGTTTGGAGTTTCATTTGGAGCCAACGAGTCATGCACGCTGCCCGAATTCGCGTCGACCGCCGGCACAGATTAAGGATACCAAAGAACGAAGCACCACACGGGAGGGGTCACCTGAATGCAGTGGAATCCCGCTAACGAACTCAAAGTGGACTGAAAGATGAACATATGTTCTCTGGCAGAAGGCCCAAGACAATTACACTCGTGGGGCCAGTGTCGACTTTAAGAGAAAGCTTCAGAGTCCTGAAGGTGTTTCTGAGATTTCGAAGACGGGATCTCCTTCCAAAACGAGAAGACTTTTACAATGGATCGACCCGACATCAAGCGACACCGCTGTCGAAGTCGATGTCACGATCAGATTGTCGAGAAGGTCACCACTCGAAATGAAACCCTATGACGACAGGATCTCCATTCACTCCTTCCATCCCATGAACGAAATCCGTATCTTTCCGGAGCTCTGCCGCTAAGTCTCCGTTTGTTTGCCCAATCCTTCATGAACGTCCTTCCAAGGTTCTTCTGTCGGAGCCCAGCTTCCGACACTGTGACGGATTTGATTGGGTGTGCACCTCAGCCAGTCTGAACAGTAGGAAATAGAGTTTTAACTGTGTTCTGATGAATTCCTGCTTGACACGCCTCTTTTGTTCACAGTGATTCATTTTGAAATTCTCGATCTCGCCGCGTTGTCGGTTAGTATAAGACATTTTGGCTAATGAAACCCATTTTTGGAGCAACATAATGTTGTTGTTGATGTTTGGTCGGAAGCATCACCAAAGTTTCTCCACTTCATCATTCCAGCCGGGCTCTGCATCGGAAAGCACTTCAACGGGAGACTTCCATAGATTTCTGGGGTGAGCTCACCTCACCTCATTTTCATCGAAAATCAGGAATACTGGAAGCTTAGTGAACGACGAAACGAGACGCATCGCTCGAAGAGACGAACGAAAAGCGATACCATGCTTGAGTTGTGGAAAATTTCTGTTCATGAGAAATACTTCTGAAAGAAGAATACAATAAAAAAGTGCGGGTTAGTGAATTTTCAGAAGAGATGCTCTCGTAAAGTTCCATTGTTTTCGCTCGTATCCACGCTTTGTTCCTGCCCAGAACGATCAATCGGCCATCAGGGATGGGTTTGGTCATTTTTGGCAAATGTTTTTGCGTGAATCCTTCTCATTTTCTTCTTCCACGAGCGGAGGGAGAGGGCTGTTGGCTTCGATCATTGAAACCATTTTTAGTGGAACGCTGTTCATTGTTATCCTCGTATTTAATCAAAGACCGATTGACGCATCGATCGAATGTACCGTTTGACTGCACACTTTTTAATTTGTTGGGCTTGGCGAGCGATAGAGAAATCATCAACGAGGGCGGCGCCGATGAATTTCGATCAACTTGAGTGACCGATTGGACGCACAAAAATTCTTTTGCATGCTGACGCCCTTGGTGAATTCGCGATCACCGAGCTTCTCCTCTTCTGTAATTCTAAGACTCTGCAGCTGATCAATCTGTTCGAATGTTTTGGGATTCTTTCAATCTGAGCGATAAGTAATTCGTTCACAACCTCAGAACCGTTCCTAACATCGCAAGTTCTTAGAGCCTTTGTGTCTCAAGACTTCACAGTTTAGACTGGAGCAGCTTTGAAGCGACGGGCAGGTGACCATCCTGAAGAATGTTTAGAATTGTGTGAAGCGAGTTTCCCACCGAGCATTAGTTGGTCAACTGCCCGAAACCCTGGGAAGACTCATGCTCTCGAACTAACCATTCAGCCGGTATGAAAGGGCAGCTCAAAGATCTCAGGAGTGTTTCCCTTCTTGTCATGACAGCGAAAGTGTTTTTGTCATCTCAACTAAGATTCTTCCTATTTTGATGCAAACGATCTTTCTGTCCAACTCGTTCTCACAGTCTGTCGGTTGCCGAAGGCTGAGAACGTCACCCACTCATGTCAGGGTTAAGAAAAACCCTCATTAAATAAACAGCAAAAACAAAAACATTGAATGCCGATGCTGCGACAAAGCAAGTTAGTCAAACGGTGAATACTTTCGTTCTCACGGGGATCGCTTTCACATAATTTCCGTAATTTAAACATATGACATCGCTTTTCCGAAGGGAATGTATGTATCCACGGTGAGTGCGTGAAGGGTCAGCAACCCTTAAATACTAATTAGCGCTGTGTGGTACGCGGAAAACCGCGAGAAGAAGTCAGCTAGTATTGATATGTCTAACTTCTTGAGCACTTCAATACTGAGCCACAGAGACCGAACTCAGAGAATGAAATGCATGCTCGTTCATCTGATTTTCAAATTTGATCGCCTGAGATTCCGGTTTCCAATGCTCGCAAAATTACCTGCGCATCTATTGCATCGACGGAACTCCTGTACGATCGATCCTATGTAAACTTTCAGAAGCACGCAGAGAGTAACTTTCTCCTGATTTCTTTTTTCTGTCGTGGATTCTCGCGAGAAATGGACTTGAACATGGCAAACAAGATGGTCGTCACACGCCGGATAACTGCAGAATCAGGGTAAAAGAAAACGTCCCGATTCAGGCTAGAGGTCTGTTGCCGGAATTCGAAGCCGAGCTGTTGAGTGTCTTTGTGATTTTGATGAGGTGACCTCGGTTGAGGAAGTCGAGTTGCGCCAATCGTGCATCACTCTGATTTCAAAGATCATTGAAGTGCTGCTTCAGGCTCCGATTGTGTTCATTGACATTCTTCTAGCCCGTATTCCTCTGTGAGCCATAGTTTTGCATTCAAAATACGGACAAGCGATTCGACTTATCATATTCTGGCGAATATTTTCGTGACTGACGATCTGAGAATCCGGGAAAATGAAATTCTCAATTCCCGAAATTGGGAAGCTATGGCCTGATTCGCGTCATTGACGAATGGCTTCCAACAAGCACCGGATTTTAGAGGCGAAACGCCAACTGGGGTGGAACTCCGGATTCCTCAATTGTGCCGCCCCTGAATCTTTACTTCCTAAAAATGACATCCAAGACAAGGGATTCTTGTGGATGACCTCGACTGCCTCCGAAAATAGACAAATATCACCGCCGCTAGAATTCCGCCTGAGACTGACCGCCCCGGTCTTTTTTTTGATAGACTCCTTCTACCTACAGCCAATTTGAGTCACACAAACTACGACGCGACGCAGCGATGCACGGAGCGTCCCAGCCATCCCCGGCCTCCACCCTCCCCTTTGAGTTCGAGTCTTGTGTCAGTGATGCTGTCATCTTCCTGCCATCTATTGTATCAGAGGCAAATGGCATCATTCTCATCCTCACGAATAAAATTGTGTCCAGAATGCCGAAATGATGGAAAACCATGAGACCGGCTGAAAACGAAAAGCTCCAGGACCGGCTCGGTTTGGGCGTTGCGCGCAGCAAAGATCATTGACATCATTGTTTTCATGGTTTCGGCTACGAAGCCCGATTTTTCAATAAATATATATGCCCGTTCTTCCGGAACGAATGCTTCTTGCGTCGAGATACATTCTCTCGAGAGGTATCTGAGGTACGGTTCTTTTTTCTCGAGGCAAACTTCAGCTCCGTTAGCGGTCTCGCCGAAAAATTCATTCATACGCGAGAGCCAGCGCCGATTCTCCCACACTCTTCTCCATGGTATCTCTTCGTTCCAGCGAGCGCTGTACTCGACATGCGATCCTTCGAAGCGCTGTTGCTCAGTTCTGAGATTTGATGTCTAAACGCACGCACAATTTGAACGGGCTCCAGACTTCTGTGGCTGCGGTGTTGTGGCGGCTGGAGCATGGCACCTCCAACCAGAGTTGCAAGTCTGGCAGCACTCCCGCGTTCGATTCTCGAATACATATTCACTTTTCTAGACTTCAATTCTTTGAGGAACTGCGCTCTGGTCTGTCGACGGTTTCACGTTCTGCTGTCAGATGAAAACGGTGAAGTGTGGAGACTTCAGTGTGCGCGGAGACTCACACCCGACGCGCTCCAATCTGAACTTCTGTCCGATGCCCCAACGTACAAAGCTAATCTACGCGGTCTCTTTCATGCTTGGGACCCTGCAGAATGCTCGAGGAATGTTTACGTCAAAGCAAATGGTTTCACAATTCATCGTAACCCAGTGGCGCAATCGACTGACGCTGCCAAAGGCAAAATAGGTACACAAACTGGAGCTCGAATTCTGTACAATTTTCCGAAAATCCCTCCGTGAGCCGTCCCCTGAACATTCTCTTTCTGTCCCCAGGTTTCCGAAGCGGTCGTCATTGCTGGGAAGTTTGGTGGGAAGGACCTCTGGGAACAGTAGCAGTCATCGGTGTCTCAACTAAGGTGAGTCTTCCTTCGTAATGTCGAGTGTTCACTTTTCACAAAACCGAACGATACGCTGAGAGCCTTAGCTTGACATTTTTGCCCGCTTCCAGGAGGCACCGGTTCACTGTCAGGGTTACGTTGCTCTGATGGGATCCAACGCAGAATCGTGGGGATGGAACCTGGTCGATAATGTTCTGCTCCACAACGGCGATTGCCACGGTACCTATCCTCACCTCAACAATCCTCAGAAGTATCAGGTATCACTTCATATGCTATGTTTGCATTCCTGATATTGAGCTGATTGTGGGTGCGATCTTTGATATTTTCTCTCGGGTCACTCAGACTTCCTCTCAATTAATTTTCAGGTTGGCGAACGCATTCGCGTCATTCTGGATTGCGAAGATCAAACCCTGTCCTTCGAAAGAGCGAACAACGAGTTCCTCGGAGTCGCTTTTAGGAAGCTGCCAGAGGGTACAAAACTTTATCCCGCTGTGTCTGCGGTCTACGGCAACACCGAGGTGTCTATGGTGTATCTCGGCCAGCCGCTTGATGGTTAGGTATACCTGTTTGGAGTCCGCTTTGGGCTTCCGAATATATGAGATTTCATATTTGAAGCTTGACAGCTGATCCGTACAACGGCTGGTAAGGCACACATTCTCGGTCAGCAAGGGAGATATTCCCCAAAACTTCGAAACAGCGAACGGGAAACAATGAGCGAACGAGTGAAATTGAGGGGAGTTTCCCGACCTATTTTGGAATTCATCCGTCTGGGTGTTATCTACTCACCCCCACTCAAGTCAATGAGGGTTATTTTTCTTCGAAGATCTCAGTTCACGATTTCACCTACTTGCGCCAATTTCATCTAGTCATATACCACTGCTTTTCCCTTTAGGAGACTTCAAGTGAGTTTTTGCCAATTTTAAGTACTCGATACGACTTTGTCAAGCGGAGTATTTTGCTCCACACTCAAACTGAGACGCTGCTTGGATTTACTTAATGCAAAGCCCACTAGACAGCCACATTCACCGGCTGGAAGCACTCTCAACGTGAGCTTCGTATTCAGCGCCAGTTGTTCCGGCGATGCGACGAGCGAAACATTTTAGAAGATCGTCATATCAGTTTTATGAGAACGCCGAGTGAATGAGATATCTTAATGAGCTATGAAATGTACATTTAAATAAGATTAGGCGGTGAAGTGCTCAAGTCTCTGGAATTTTATCCTGAAAAACGCGAAGGAGCGATACAATCATTGGATTTATTGTAAAAAAAAAACAGAAATAAAATGAAGAGTTGTGCTCGTAGCCACTTCACTCTCTATTCGCGGCACTGGGCGAGGGGAAAAATATCTTTACAAAATATTTTGGGCCTTATAATGTTCACAATCGGTGGTTTGAGACCGTTTTCTGGAAACGGATGGAGTTCGTGTGATTCTCCTTCACAATGCACATCCCTCCAGATAATGATCTAGCTCTTTATACAAACAATTCTCCTCCCAGCCTTTCCAAAATCGAAATCCGTATTGGTTCACGGCTATAGAGGCACATTTTACATCGTTTCTGAGGTCCTCATCGAGAAAAGCAGAACACAGCTGGTGACATTTTCCAGCTCGCGTGTCCTCTTTGGCCTTGTCGACGCAATACCATTTGCTGGGGAACTGAAATAGCGCTACAAGTTACACATTATCTTCGGTGGAATCCTCAATCCCAGAATCGACGGAATTGAAGAAGCAAACTTCAGTGAAAGCTGGGGGCAGTACGAAGCTTGACCATCAGTTCTATAATTTCAGTTTTTCGCTATCGAATTCTATCTCAACCGAACTCATTCGAAGTCATACGCTCTGAAGCTCACCTGGAAAATACCGACTGTTCGTTGGCCGTTTTGTCTGTTCACATTGTAGGTCAGATTGAAACCGCTCACCATGTCTACGATGCACAATAACTGTTTCAAATGCCAGGATCTCTTGTAAGCAGTGTGCTCTTTGAGCTTGCGCGCCACGAAGCATCTGTGCACTCTTCGAGCTTCAACGTCAGACGCCAGGATGCACAGCGAACTGAGGATCAAGAACCTTTGCACCGAAAACATTATTTCGCGTCATTGGAGAAACATGAAACAATTTGAGGAGCGATCAGACTCCGGCGTCTCCATTTAACGCGAGGATCGAAACCGTTTTCCAGAAAACTTGGCCGCTGGCTCACGTAAAAAAATGTTCAGACTCATGCGCGTGTTCGATCGAGGAGTGACGGATCGCTTTTGAACGGCGATCGACATGAGTTCGGAGCTTTCTTTCGTTAGGCTGAAGTGATGCGCGCGTGTTACCTGAACGCGTGAATGGCGTGAATAGAAACTTTTAGAGGACTTTCCAACACGAAGCGCATCCGAACCGTTCTGTCCGACTAAACGTTCCAGAGCTTCCGTTACTGCTTCGCAAGCGAGTCTTTCTCTTTCAAATTCGATACTGTAAGCACTTTCATTGCAAAGGTAGCTCCGCAGACGCATCGACTTCTCTTGGAATTGCATATTCCATTCGCTGATTTTTCGCCGGCGTTTCGTAAGCTTGCATGAATGATCGAGATATTCCGAATCAAAACGAAAACATGCCCTGTCTGAGCTTGAAGACTGGGTCCCAGTTATGCAAAATTAGACGTGCCCTCTCCGAGTTTATTCATCTCCATAAATCACGGCTGACTCACGGCTTATCCTTCACCGCGTAATCTCGCCCCCGGTAGATGCTACGGTCTCGATTGACAATAATTGAAAATAATCGCTTCTCTGTTGTGACCACCACTTGTCGCCTTCGTATAGGGCTTACCGTACTGTTATTGTCTGTCTGTCGGTTAGTCGGTCGGTTGGAGACAAGGAAACAAGCGCGGCGTCCCACTTTGCGCGAGGTCCCAGGTCGTATGAAGACCTCAGTTCGTGCACGGGTTCCTATACTCGAGCCATCGTTATGCTTTGTTTAGTGCTGGCCACGCTTCTTTCAGCCTCGGTGGTGGGTCGGGTGGTCGAGCGCTGCGAGCTCGCGCAGAAAATCGCGACACACACTCCCTATAAGGATGCCTGGAACGTGAAACAGTTAGTGTGTATCGCCGCTTATGTTTCCGGATACAACACGAGCAAAGTCGTCGCTCGTCAGAATGCCCAGCAGTCTGTTGGAATATTCCAGTTCCCTTCGAAGTACTACTGTTTAGAGAATTATCCACCCCGAGGTCGTGCCGGTACCTGTCATCGATTGTGTTCTGCATTCAAAGACGACAACATACGTGACGATGTCGAGTGTGCCGGGATCGCCGTTTCGCTGCACGGCTTCCGATTCTGGAAGAACTGGTACAACAATTGTTTCCTCAATCCGAACATCTCGAGTTACATAAAAGGATGTGGTATAGATCCTTGATTCTTGCAAGCCGCAATTCTCAACGAGTTTCGCTGGATTCAGTTGTCTCGACCGGTTCATTTCCACCAATCGAGCAATTTCCGGAATAAATCGAGAGGTTTCTGATCGGAATGGGGTGTCTTCTGCATCCTTCAATGGTCGAGTCGGAAGAAAACCGAATATCCGTCAGCCGGTCGGAGTTCGAGGTAATCAGATGAAAATGGAGGATTCACGAAGTCGCTGAGATTCCCTGAGAACGGTTTTCTTTGAGCCTTAGAAAAAGAGCTCCCGTGCCAGACTTCAGGTACTCGTAAGGAGATGTTGTCCTTACGCCACAGCTTTGATATGTGAGAAATGGATTGCTCTGTGGTCAACGAGTGCCATTACATCGGAATTGGAACGTCGCCCATGACTTGGTTACAGCGTAACGAGTGGAGCGAAAGTTTTTCCCTAGTCTCTGAAGCAACTTCGAATCCGGTCGCTTGACACAAAGAGAAGCAGAAGCAGAGTGAGTGTTGTTCGACACGGACAAGGCTGTAATTACTTTACATCGGAAACTCTGTTGTCACCCTTGCTCCGAGCTGCTGTCAAGGACACCGAGCTGTGGTAAGAGTGAACGATCCGTTCACCTCTGACAATTTAGGTCTCGATGTCTGAAAGCGATTCATGTCTCTTCTTGCGATGAAGATTTCTTTTTGGTTCGCTCATCATTGGAGTGCAGAGACAGATGATTTCAGCCCGAACGAAGGACGGAAAAAATCGAGTTCTGGACCCGGTTCTCATCGTTTCACCTCAAGATCGGTTTCGAGAGCTCTTTTTATTTTCGATTTCTCAAATCGCCTCAGTATCGTAATCCAGCGCCGAATAGAGAAATGTGTCTCTCTTGGTTTCTCTCGATCGGTGAAGGTCGCCTCCTTTCTTACGAAACGTTTCGGTTCCAAGACGCGATTCCACCGAAGCGTGTCCATGCAATTCCAAACCGGAAAGATATAGTTCCTCTTTATCATTGCGACACTCGGCCTGCGAGTTGTCGTTAGCGACATCCCTTAGCTCTTTTTTGTCTTCCCCTAACATCCGGTCGCTGGCTCGCTAGTTTTGAACTGGCTCGATCCGTTCGCTCGCCGCTGACGACGGTCAACCCTCATAATAATCGCCACCGCGAGTAAGGGCCATACCGTGATCACTTTCTCAATGGAAGCATCTCTTCATTTCCACACTCTCCCTTTTTCAATTGTTGCTCAGAATTCCATTCCCCAATTAAAATTCGCGCCGTTGATTTCTGCATCAGTTCGTCGCTTCGTGTGGCCTTGGTTCGGCGACTGAGCTTTGGTTAATCAGGTTTTTTTCTCGGAGGCTTCCACGAGAAAATGCCCCGGTGGAAGTCTTTCGACCGAATCACTTTGCTGTTGCAAGTTCTTCCGTTAATGGTAACGATCGCGCCCTCGGAATCCAGAATCGTCGATCGGTGTGAGGTCGCGCGAACCATAAGGGATCATACTACAATCAAAGAGGCATGGAATATCAAACAGCTCGTTTGCATAGCTGACCAGGTGAGACGGGATGGATATTATGTCCTCAAGGCAAGGTATTTCGGGAAGCTGCTAGGCGTCAAGATTTGATAATGAATTCCTTGTTCATTAGAGCCGTGATCAGAAGCTTGGAGTTTCGGTAAACCGTTCTGAAAAATAACGAACTGTCGCCTATTACTGCAAAGATGCGTATCGTGTCAATTTGTCAAGCTAAATGAATTATTTCTGCGACCACTTGAAGTTTGTCAATAAGCTTCGATTGTGGAGGATGTACAGAAAGGGAACTAGTATGAAATTTCTGGAAATCAATATATGCCACTCATAGATACGAGGATGGGTGCCCTGGGGGTTCACCATACTAATCGATACGGGTGGAATTCGTGGTCGAGGGGATGATTTTTTTCCGGATCTCTGATGATATTCACCACCGGGTCCACTCCTTCACTGAATGTTCGAGCTGGAGATATAGAAGCAATCCGAGACCCGAGTCAGTGTTATGCCGACATTCAATCCAATTCTTTATTCGATTAGGTGAGCAAATTCAACACCAGCGCACAAGTCAACCGACTCAACAGTCAACGATCCGTTGGCATTTATCAGGTGAGCCCGCCGGAGATCATCGGAACAACTATTGCATAATTTGAGAACTGGCTCTTGATTATTTTTTGCGTCAAATCTCTTCCAGATTCCCAGTCGTTTCTATTGCCGCGACAAGCTACCGGACGAGGGCCAAGCGGGTTTATGCCACAAGCTCTGCCAGAGCTACCTCGATGAGAACATTGTTGATGACGTATTCTGCGCGTCTATCGCATTCAAAAGAGCGGGATTCCGTTTCTGGAAAATTTGGTATCATCAATGCTACTTTAACAAGAAAATCAACAGCTACATTGAAGGCTGCGACATCGAATAGTTCGACATCCATGGCGTGTCTTTGACAGTGAAAGGGCAGGAACATCGAGCACAACGAAATCATGAGGCAACGAACGTTCGGGAAGTTTATCGTCGTCGTTCCGACAGGAAGCCGAGGTCGCAGAAGTTTCACGTGGATCGTTCTCCGATCTCAGATGCAAAAGGAAGTGAAGCATAGCCCAGAAATATATATAGAAAAAGAGAAATATGAAGACGGAAGGAATCAAGATTCGCGAGAGGTTTCGGCGCGGTGCGACTGCTAGCTGAACCGGGGATTGTTGAGCGCTTGGAGTTCAGTGTTGAAGAGATTTCAGAGGAGGCTTGTTACATTAAAAGTGGAAACGAATTTTGAATGTAACGCCTTCGTGAATAAAATCGATAATGGACGTGTGCTCCATTGTCACTGAGGCAGATCAACCGTCAAGAATGTTCTGTTCTCGAAGTAGAAATATCACTATGAAAGAAGGGAAGCGATGTCACTTGCATCATGTGACTGTAGGTACATTTCCTCCATCGAGTTAAGGAGGAAGGAGACGATGGTCCAATGGGCGATTCGCTTTTCGTATGTATGAACGACGCAGGAGTGCGCTTCCTCGAGATTCTTCGGAAACGGGTGATGTGTGAAAGCGAGTTCAAGCCCTACTCCGGAAATCGGCGACTGCTCGAGGTCGGGCAGCCCTCAATGGCCTGGACCTGCAAGCTCGAGTCGCTTCCTGTTTGTATTGCCGATGCCCTTATCGTTGAAAGGCGCTTGACGAGATAAGTTCTACCGAAGGATCTGTACTTGACTTAAGGACCCACCTTGGTCGCTCTCGAACCGTTCCTACTTCCTAACGCTTCGAAATCGCTCTTCATATTTTCATTGAATCTGCTGAAGTAGCGGATCACATCTCTTAGACAAAACTTCTAGTGTTTTTTTTGTTCTATGTCGTGCAGAGGTTTATTTGTCATGGGTCATCATCGTGGCACGAGCAGAAAATTCAGGTTGCTTTTGCATGAAGAAAACATGAGACAACGAAGTCTTGTGTAGTTTGGCACCGGCTTGAAATGAAGCCAATATGGAAGTCAATTTAGACGATTCATTTTTCGGGAGCCAATCAAGCGTTGGCTCCGATGACGAAGAAGGTGCTCCAATGTCCGCCCAAACCAAACTGGTACGTGCGTTAATTTTCGCCTCGGCCTCTACGCGCACGAAGCCATTCGGCAAAGGATGAGCTCCCGAGGGTGATCACTGTGTACCGCAATCGTTCAACGCTGGAACATTTTTGAAGGATCCGGCCAAACCGCTGGAGGGACCTCTGCCGGAGCCAAAGACTGAAAGTGTCGAAACAGATCGACAACTACGAAAATCGAGGTATTGTGGCTCTGCTGAGCCGACTTCTCGAGCGGAGAATGATGGCAGAGAGCGAGCTAGTTTGTGCAAGTCGTTGCTGGCGGATGTCGAGCTGAAACTGTCAATAACAGCCTCACTTCCCGGTGGAAAAAATGATCCGGAGGGTACAAAAGTTCATGTTAGTATTCGATTGAGAGAAAAGAATCCGGAGGAATCGAAATTTCCAGTCAGTGCTCGATTGAGAGAAGAGAAACTTAAGGAATCAGAAAAACCTGTCAGCATTCAATTGAAAAAAGAGAATCCGGAGGAATCAAAAGTTCCTGTTGGTGCCCCATTGAAAGAAGCCGCGGTGTTGCTGGTACCTGATCGACGTTGCTGTGCGTTGCACTAATTGTAAGACTGTAATTGTATCACTGGAAAGCGACGACAACGTCGGATATCCGTGCCTACATTTTTACCGTGAACTGAAATTGTATTTCGTGACATCCAGAGGATTTTATCTTTCTTTGGTGTAATAAAGCAGTCCATTTCATTCTTGGAGCGCTTATATTTTTCAGAGAGCGAAGACGAGTTGCGAACTTGACTATGATGTTTATTTTCTCCAATCGGCTGAGTATAGAGTATGATAGGTGACATGGCGTGGAATCGAGGATGAAATCCTCTAACATTTGAAGTATTATCCTTCCTGTTTAATTGCAGCGCCTGATTCCTAAGTAAGCTGGTGATTGATCTCGATTCTCTTCTCCCCGAGAAATACAACATAAGCCATGATGGGACTAACAGTTTGATTCGGTTTTCCTCGGAAAAACCCGCTCGAATTGCTGGGAAATTGCATATTCTCTCCCCTCGGATTCAGAAAATTTCACTAGATTCCGCACTTGGGGTCTCCGGGCCTTGCTGTTGCGATTGCTGAATCGGGAGAACATCCAGGGGGCGATATTCATAGAGATTTTGACTCGGCAAAGTTTGGTCCTGAGGCAGCCACGATGACATCGACATCGGGCCGCTCATCGAGAGCTCGTCCTGCTGGAAGAAGCACAGGACATGCTCGAAACAACTTGTTGCCTTTGTTCGTCTCAGTATTTGACAGACGTTTCCATAAATGTTATCGAAACCAAGCAGCGGCCCAACCCACCTGGTACTGCATCGCCATAGGTTGTTGGTAAATGTCATACTCATAGCCGGTTGGTGCCATCGGAGCCGGCGATTCGAAAGGCGTGAATTGCCATGAGGCCGCGTCATGAAAAGATCCGGCGGACGAGAATGCGGGCAAAGTCGTAGTTGGGTACAGAGGCTGTTCCGGAGACGATAACTGAAGTGCAATCATAACTCTCCCGTCAGCTTGTTTTGAGGGTCAGTTGAACTCCCATACCGTCGTTGATGAAAATTTGTTTGGTTTTCAACTTACCACAACAGATGCCGACGGTAGGGAAGAAGGCGATGATGAAGGCGTGGGCGGACCAACAGCACACGCAGGTGGCAAAGAGCAAGCGACGGGCAACCGAGGAACTCCTTGATTCGCATGAAATAAGATCCATTCTGTGAGCTCAACGGATCCAAGAATTGGAAGTTTTGGAGAATGTTACCAGTCATATTATCTCGAGCATCGTCTTGAAAACTACCTCCGCCCATCTGGAGGAAATTGTTCTTCCGCGGGGGTTCCCGTTTCCTCCACTTGGCCCGCCGGTTCTGGAACCAAACTTGAACCCTAGATTCGCTCAGGTTGAGCCTGTAAGAGGAGCAAGTGAGTCTCGAAACGAAAGGTAAATTCAACAAAAATCGCGCCTCGATACCGGCGTTCCTAACTGGAGGAGTACCTCATTGCTAGGTCCTCCCGTGCGAATACGTCAGGGTAAGGAGCTCTCTGGAATGCGCGCTCCAGCTCTTCAAGCTGGAAGGATGTGAATGTAGTTCTGGAAATGATCCGAGTTAATGACAGCAGCCGGAAAAGTCCAGAAATCGGCGATGATCTCTTGTCGGGAATTCTCGAGAATCATCAAAGCTATGATTGACTGTTGGAATTCACCTCGTTTTCTTTTTCTTGACTTCGTTTTGGCCGTGGTGACTCGAGGCCGCTTTTTCTTTCTTGGAACCGCCGCTGGTTGAACTCGATGCTGATCTGGAGCTGGAAGCTACCACTGGAGTTGCCGTTGCGGCCACGACAACAGTTGAGCCGTCTTCTTTCTTTGGCAAGTGATGCACCGTCACCTACAAAGCCAAAGCAAAATTCAGAGCTCATTCATCCGCTAAATTGGAGAGGCGATTCCACCTGACGTGGAGGCCAGATTTCGCTTGGGTGAAGGGTAGTCTCGTGAGATGCCAGTATATCATCATGGAGTGAATTCTGCTCACCTGAGTTTGTGGAGTCGGATCGGGCATCTGGAGAAACTGGGAGGTGTCCGCGGGATACTCCATTGTGTTTGGGAAGTTTTCTGAAGGAACGAAATAGGATCGATTGTGATTATCCTCCCAAATTCGCGCATATCTCTCGGAGTCGAAGTCGATGTCAATCTCAGGAATTGTATTCTTGGTGTTATAAATGCGTTAAGCAATGAAAGCGATGCAGACTTGAGTTTCATGAATTCTTTTTTAAACGATCCCAAACATGTGACAGAACAGTCCACCTGCGCAGGATTCTGGTGGAGAATCTTCGCACACCTCCGCGAAGTCTTCAGGATAAAACCCGAAAGCACCGACGATGGCAAGACTTAGTTGGTCGAGGTAATGTGGCATGATCCTGAGCATGCTCCCGCACGATGGAGATTCTTTTTGAGCCAACTGTTCCGAGGAGTCGTCGTCCCTACCGCAGTGGTCTTCGAGTGTGTGACATGGGCCGAGAACCTCGTTCTCTAGGCTCGTGATTTCAGTCTCCTCGTCTGCCTCAGATTGTCTCGTTGATTCATCCCGGTAAAAAGCTTCGAAATCATTCGCACTTCCAGAATCTTCGGCCGAAGCGGACCTTTCGGGCTGCGCTAGTTTCTCCACTTCGCCTTCGCTGATGTTTTCGTAATAGCACTCTGCCTCCTCGAACGTCAAAGTAGTTATCAACGGTTCCATGAGTATCCGACACTTTTCCAAAAGCTTCAACACAGGTGGAACTTTTGTTCCAGGGCACAACAATATCTGTATCATTGATGCAGTTGTGGAGGGCAAAAACCTCAGACACTCCGTGAGGGCAAGTGGAAACTTGGAGTGAAGCAGGTGAAGTTTTGCGCGGATTGTTCTAGGTTTGGCTGCAAATTTCTAGAAATCCGAAATTCTTCAATGCAGCCGAACTGCGGGTTGAGAACTCTTTGGACTTGAAATGTAGAATTTCTGATGTTCAAGAACGCCTTGTAGTTCGAATTGCAGAACAGACGACGTGTTCTCGATTACAAACCCTACATGACCACGTGAGCCCGCTGCACAAATTGTGCGGAGTCAGTTTTCTCTTGCCCGTTGTTTCTGCCAAAAACCGATCGATAATTGAAGCGGACATGAAACTTTGCTCTCTGCATCTGTGTTGGTCAAACAGATAGCAGACACCGTGAGCAGACCCATGGGGCTCCAAAGTCATGGTCCGTCAGAGAACAGAAATATCTCCTATTGGGATGAAGACCGAAGACTCATCGAATCGGCTTTCATTATGGACCGCGATCTCCCAAATGAGAATGTCGAATCAGAAATGTTGAGTGCATTGGGATTGAAGGAAGAGAAGATATCAGAAATTAGTCCGATCGAGGCAGATTCGTTGCTTCCCGAAGAAGCACTGAGGTTTCTTCCGCTTCCGTCGCGGAAACTTCTCATTCAATGAAAGGCGAAAAATGAAAGGCCCTGGGGGATAGCCGCCGAAGTGAGTGATAGAGAGTTTAATTGTAAGTTTACCTTCGAAATTGAAACAATCATTATTCTTGATTGAGCCAATTTACGCGAAGTTGGTCGTCGTCGTCGACGCCAGCTCCTCGCTCCCGAGCATTCAGAGCGATCAGTGAGCTCGCCAGAAAGCTAGCTCGAGAGGTGAAAGCGTGTTGTCGACACCCGAATGCAGAATGACACGATCAACATGTCTTGAACCTCAAAACATTCTGCGCTCGGCAACATGAAACCGAGGTTCTTGGTGACGCAACGCAAACTCGTTACTTGACGGCGGAGGCTCCACATACTTGGAATTTTCTTCTTTTTTGGTCTCGACAGTGTTCTAGTTCATTGTGTATCCAGTGTTCACTCACATTGGGAGGATTGACAGTGCAAGCACCTTGCGTGTGGAAGCGGTGAGCTAACTTGTGTGATTCTTGAAAAACTGCTCCACGTTTGCAGCCAAGGTATTTTTTCCAAAGTAAGAAATAAAAAATATTTGATATTGTGCGTCAGTTTGCGAAATTTCGTGTTCTTTTCTATTACTATAATAAAGAAGGAGTAGTCGACTCCACCAGAGGGTAAGGCTGTTGGCGATGATCTCAAGGATCTAGTGACCTCACAGGACCTGGAGTCAGGAGAGATCTTCGGAACTATTTCGAAAACTTCGGAGAATTTACCACTAGAATAGTTGTTATAGCGTGATATTATCTACGAAAAGGACCACGAAGCTGTATGCCACAATCCAACTCGGTATTGAAGTCGTTTACACATTTACTGAGAGATGTTTTCGATTGTGTCGATTTCGTGAAACAAATCATCTATTGAGAATTCACGTGCACGGGAATCCAAGAGTAGGTTGTAGCTCATGGCACAAAGTCAATAGACGAATGGAATTTGAGAATTGGATTGAGTCGGATTCGAGAAGGTTGAGCTTTCTCGGAAACAAGGAGGTGTGTGCACGAAGGCGACGATGTTTGTGATAGTCGTGAACTGATGGTCGTTATTGCATCGCATCGCAGCGCGTGTTAAGTACACTAAAGTAGGCTAAAGTGTCTCTAATAAGGCGTCGTTCTAATAGGAATTAACAAGCCTAAATGAATTTAATTTAGTCTCATCAAGCTCAATCGAATACTATCTATCTGGCTGCTGCTGCTACTCACCCAGCATCGTTGTACTGACACTCGTCTCTCCGTGCGCACAGAGCCAACTGCGTTCAACTCGGTCTTCTTCTGAAGAGAGTGTTGCTCGGATAGCTGCTCCGTACTCGTCGAAGGAGTACTCGGAGTACTGCGCATGCGCTCGAGCTCTCCTGTAGCTACTTATGTGAGTTTTCTACATGTTGTCATTCGGATACGCGATGGAAAGATCAGGGAAAAAGCTATCGTCGTGTTGGCGAGAGGTTTTTGACAAAATTCAGTTTCCGGAGAGTTAGCCATCTATCTCGTCGTGACGGTTTGTGGCAAACCTGCACAAATGCTCACAACGTTTGACGGCTGCGAGCGCGATGTTGGAACTGAGACTGAACACCTCGTGCTGATCAGTGTGTGGGAATCGGGTTCCTGCCCTGATCAGCTCAGAATTCTGGGATCTTCAGACAAGTTTGAGTTCTGAAAGCAACCCATGAATGGACAGTGCAGTGTTTGTCGCTGTGATTTCGTCAAGACTTGGGATCTTCCGCTTGGTACCTTGTGATGGAAGGACGGATTCTTACTCCGTTCCCATCGAATTTGAAGAAGATCCATTTCTTGACGAGAACGATGACAATTTTGCAGAAGTGCGAACAACCCCTGGGAGAAATTGTTGAGCAATGATACGAATTGAGAATGAAGGAATCTCAGTATCCGTGCCGCCAAGTGGCACGACATTGATTGCGAGTCATTATCTCGATTTTCAAATCAGAACTTTCTCAAGCTATCGTGTCCGGAGAAGTCGGTCGTTGTGACGAAAGGATGACCAAGTTCGAGAATTGTGAAGATATCGAACGGATTCATCCGCATCAGGTGTAACCATGCTCCCTGCGTTCGGTGGTGAAGGGAGCTGCGATGGGGATTCAGGACTTCCCTCGTATTCTTCATGGCACAGTTCCATTTCGCTCCATAAATCTGGAATTCCATTTCGAAAGTCACGGAATCTCAAGTAACCGGTTTCGCGTATCAGGTGGGCGGACCAACTGAATATTTTCTCTGCGCGGAGCTCGCTTCTTGAGTTCTCTCCAAATGCAGCGGAGGCACGCGGGAAAATGCCATTTTTTGAGTTTCAACGTAAATTTCATTTCTTTTCTTCCACACCAAACTTGCCAAAACGCTAAGTAAAGTCGGTTCCTAGCATGGCATTTAGTCAAATCATTGAATGTGAGGCTGAGATGGATCGCCCTTCGCAGTATGCGCTCAGGCTGCTCTTCATGTACGATCCCACGCTCCACCGAGTTCACATGACACACTCTCTTGAAGGGACGGAGGGACCGAGTGCACTCATGTCATCCACGACCCCCATGTTGGCTGGCGGTTGGCACGCGCCCATGAGAGCCTCCGAATAGGAACCATAGTGATGAGAATTTGACTTGCTGGCCCCTTGAAGAGGCCCGCTGGAAACCACCGACGAGATCTCATTGATCACAATAAAGATTCGACTTCGGCAAACTCATTTTTTCCCCGGGTTCCCGTGTTGAACATCCGCGACTGTCCACGAGAATTGGAGACCGTTCACGTATAGCTCGACATTTTCGTTTGCTCGGCGAGAATTCGTAGCTCAAGCTTTCGTTCGCTGAGAATGTCTACCGTGTCAGCCGTTCCGCTGAAGCTCGCGGGTACCTGCCATTGTGATGGACGGTATTGCCGGCTCGCATTGTTCACAATGGACTTCATGAGGGTATCAACCTGAAAATTGAGTCGAGTGTACCCGATCCTGAAATTTCTGCTAGTTTCGGACAATGGTTTAACGAGGATTTCCGAGATCGTTATTTTGTTGTTCACGTTCTGACGCATGGCAAAGACTCTTTTGTGACGAACTCTGTGTCAGGCTTTCGCTGGATCGAGGGAAGTGCTCCGCTGAGCATAACGGAGGTCAGATCAATTTAGCCAATCAAGCGAATGAAACCAACATAGCAAGTGGAAACGCTCAACCGCCGTATTCGTACGGCTTCTGGAGGCCCTCCCTCAGAACTGGTCCACTGCTGAACAACATGAACTCCGAGAATCAGAGTGCCACAAAGAAACTTATGTATCTTCGTGATTTGGAATGACAACTCGCTTTTGTTTCAGTCCTAACCCGGAGTCCCTGATCTCTGATTCGTTTGAAAAATCTCACACCAGTCAATGACAAACCGATTGTCAGTGAGTCGCTCCATACCAACCCATCAGAGCACGGGAACTTCATATTGGAAATTTTGAGCTGATTTGCTCACGACAGAGTTTCAGAGTGAAGCCGGAACTGTTCATTACCTCTTGCGAATGATTTGCCGTCCCCCACGCGGCTCATGCCCACTCACAAAACGATATCGTCGCAACAAAAGCTGCAAGATGGAGCGCTGGAAGGGACCTTGGGTGTTGAATTGATTGTGTCCCCACTTCAATATCTAAACTTTAAACCTCTAACTGAGCATTCCAATATGTCCAGGGCTCATGTCGAAAATCAAGTTTCTTAGATATGCTTCACACCGGGATCGAAAGTGGTCTCTATAACGAGTATCGGACGAGACCCGGGCAGTATTTCAGTCCGCCCCTCATTTCATAAGAGGTCGTTCTCGCTTCGAAAATCTTTCCTTCGGCGTAGCACTACCGCGATGATACCGACCGCAGGATTACGGCTGACATAGGTAGTTCGAGGTTCGATCCTGGTATCTCCTGGCAGGATTGCTCGTTCCAAGATTGCGATTGATGTGATCGAGAAGGTAAATCAGCCTCGGCCCGAAGAAGATTGGGAAAGAGAAACCGGGAGAGCCATCAAGGAGAACAAATCTCGACCGGATCAAAAAGGCAGTCATAGCATTTCAATCTGGCTTCCCGAGTCGCTAAGCTTTATTGTTTATCTTTCCTCCACGCTATCAACTGCAAGCGCTTGGGCAAAACAGCCTTGGGGATATCAAAATATTTGCTCTTGGTTTTAAATGGTATGAAAACAGAACAGAATTTTTTGCTGTCTGGGAAGCATAGCTCATCGAACTCCTCTGGATCATCGATAACGCCATCGAAATAGATGAATCCTTCTATACCCTCTCCTTTGTTCAGCTCACGTCTGTTGTACAGCGGCATCCTATCCTCGATGACTTTCATGACATAGCGCCGACATGATACTGTGGCACCTTTGCAGGTCTTGTACTTGAATTTTCGGATGACCTCCTCAAATTCATCCACAGGACATCCTCTCGCGAGCACAAAGTAGTATACAGATTTTTCCTCAATTTGCTTAGGGTTGCCAGCCATTCCTCAATCGGATCGAACCGTGACCGTTGTGTGCTTTCGTTTGCTCGCGTTTCTTTGTTGTCAAGAAGTCACGCGGTGCATCATAGAATCTTCATTTCGCCGAAGTCTCGCAGACCTCGGTTTATGGGGACGAAATCGATGTGACGAAGACGCTTGGATTCAGAGAACCCAAGTGCGACCCATGCCGGTTTTAACCTGGTGGTGGAGTAAACCTAATTTCTGTTTTCAATACGAATTGATCGCATTCCTGAATTTCGTCGTGATGTGACCGCTCCCGTTCAGAGTGGGAGTCTTAGAAATGGGATCAGCGATTTTGATTGACGTTTGTAAGTCCTCGTATTTGGAAAACTTCTCTATTTCAGCGGCGAGCCTAACTCTGAGAACATGGTGCTACGCGAATCAAGATTTTTGGGATCTTGTCACAGAAAGTATACCGTTGATCCGAATACCGATTGACAATATCCACCTCGAGACGATCAGCCATTTGATCCCCATTTCGCACACAAGGGTTTTATCGACTCCTACCAACGATGCCTTGGTGAAGGGAGCGTTCTCACGGACACCCTTACGGTAGCGAAGGAGTTGTGAATTTCGTGAACGCAAGTCCAGAATCGAGATTGAATCATTCCCGATGTGGGAGTCGCCAGAGCATAAGTACCTTGAACCCCGGCCGTAAATACGATTTGAATCTCCCGCGCCCAGAAGCACGTGGTGCTCGTGATGTTTACTCACACAATTCAACACACACGGCACTCGGTGAATAAGTCTGTTGGGAAAGCTTGCGTCGCAAACACATCTCGCGTTTCCGTTCTCTCCAATCCGTGAAGAAATCGAAGAAGAGGTGTTGGATAATGGGAAGCGAGCCCAAAGAGAGCTCGAAAGAGCTGCTCGCTTTGGAACATACTTCGGAAAACGCGCATATAGAGAAACTGTTGAGCGGGACTTCAACGAAACCAAAGATCGAACATCTTTCATCGTCGGTGCTGCAACGAGTGCAACAGTTCCTCCCTGAATTATATAATGCAAACGAGAGCATCAAGACGGGTGATGATGAACATGCTGAACTTTGCTGCGAGGTTGGTGAAGATTTCGAAGGGCCTGCTATAGAGATGACCCTCATGGTCACAAACGAAGAGGACCAGCAGACAGAGGTAGGTTTTCTTTTCTCTGGACGATGTTTTTGGATCTCCCCTTCAAGCAATTCGTCGACTTGACTCAAACCCGTGAAACGATTTCAGAATCGATTCTCATTCATTGCAGATTGTTGAAACCTTGGAGGAGACATCCCAATCGATAACGACAGATTCAGAAAGCGACTCAGGAGAAGATTCTGACTCGTCCTCAGATGACTTGTAAATATTGTTGACTGTCAAATAATACCAACTATGATTGTGTAAATAAAGATGGCTCTGGAACCGCGCACGAGTCGGATAGCCGATTTCACGAAGTCACGGTGTTCTCCATTGGCCAGGTGAGCTATCTACGTATCAGATATAAACCAACAGTTTACATTTAATTTTCAATTCGCCTCCGCTGAATGGAAAGAATAAAACAACAGAGTGTTATTGAATCTCCTGTTCCCGAGATCACATCGAAAACAAACCTCAGTTCCGACGAAGTCAACAACGATATTCAAAAGTTTATTGTATCGATGATTTCATCGGTTTTGGTGGATATCCCCCCAGCGCTCCACCTGCACAACGTCCTCCCGAAGATCACATTTAAAGCATTCCCAGCCGCATCCGATGCGGGGCACGATGGAGGGCTCGAGATACCGTGTCAACCCGAACTCGATTCCGAGTTATCAGTGGCTTTGTTTAACATGGCCATGACAAAATGCACGAATTTTCCTTCCTCGAAGTCTCCAATTTTGTTTGAAATACGCAACTTCGCTGTGTCTCCCAAAGACTTGTTGTTTGTGGCTGAACCGTGTGCAACCTCCAACACTATATGACCGATCAGCTGGTTGAGATTCCGGGCGGGTTGAATGTCTTTCAGAAGCTCTTGCAGAAACTCGTCATCAAGCGCAGTAAACTCTTCTGCTTTCTCTACAAGACCCTCCAGTGATTCTTGTGGCTGAGAGAAAAGAGTGCTCGAATCTTCCGGGGGTTTCGTTTCTTCAAAGTAGCCCTGAAAATCGGTACAGCTACGTGAGCTTTCTCGAATTCGGCTCATTCACAATCCGGCGGTGTTAGAATCCTGTCGTGAACGCTTACCCTGATCAGATGAGTAAGTGATTTGAGTTTTGTGAGAACCTCCATTTCAAACTCTTTGCCCAACCTATCCAGTGCGTCAACTTCTGTGGGAGAGGAAAGGAGCTCTCGTGTGGCTTTCAGAAGCAGATAACGATTCGGGACACCACATCTGAAAGTATGGCGTTGTGAAATCCTTGAGGGACTAACTTAACCCGGGAACGTCGCAGAATCAAACGGGGGATTTCATTGAGCACCTCTTTGCAAGTATAGCGGCAGTCAAGGCTGATAGAGGGTCCGTGTAAAGATTGAGAGTTTCCAGCGCTTTCGTCGGTTGGTTGCAAGCCAGCAGACACCGAGCTGCCCTCTCGTACTGAGCACTTTCGATGAACCGATTGGCCCAAGACTCATAGACCATCTGGAAACTGATAGATGTCAAATACCAACAAATTTTCAAAGTTTCCGACCCAGTCCCAAACCTCGGCGCTAAAGGGAAAGGTTATAGATAATAAACTCGGATCACAGACCGTTTTCAGAGCGTCGTCATCGTCGCAGGAAGAGAGAACAACTGAAATGGCTTCTTTGTGTAGGAACCTATCACAGAGGATTTTCACCAATTCCTCTGTGTGGCCGGTGGCCACCATCAGAGCAACAATGGAATGGATATCACTGTCCTTGTTCTGATCGATAAGGGCCTGAGCGGTCTGGAAGAAGAAGAGGTGTTTCAGATTCGATTCGAGATCGAATCGATCACATCATGCCCCATTCGTTGCATCCTACCTCGAGGAAAAACTCTTTCGAAACGAAATGAGTCAGAGAAAGCAGTTGATAATTCAATTGCTTTGACTGGATGGCTCTTTCGACCACTTCCCTTATGTTTCCGCCTGAAATTTCAGATCCCATGCTCAAATTGATATGAATCTTCCAGAGTGACTTCTGGCTGTGGAAAAGTTTGATTCGCAGAAGATATTTTACGGATGCACATCGTCCGTGGAGGAACTCAACTGACCGGTGAGCAAAACTTTCAACGCGAGGTCATCCTCCATTTTTGACTGGTGTCTGGAAGCTTCCGTCATCAAGGTTTTCTGCGGAAGAAAACGGAAATTACGATGAGAAAAGATCCTAACATTGGGGAGGTACAGCGTACCATATTTTTTTGGTCATTTGAGACTTGTATCGGTCAAAAAACAAGATCAAGAACAAGGTCCATCCGCTCTACCTGTAACAGGTCCTTGTGGAAGAATCCCATGTGTGTTTTATCTGCTAAAGCTGAGTAATCTCCCTTCACCTGACAGCTGAAAAATCAAAATCAAGATCAATCCCATGAGTCTAAGAGCAAAGAAAACCTTTCTGGTAGAAGAGGTGATCTTGGATGCCTCCGATTTCCGTATGCGGGTGCTTTCTAATCACATAATGTTCTCAAGCAGGCAGGTATCCTCACCTTTGGAGGAGTAGGAGGTCTTCTAGACCTTCAGACTTTGGAACGTTTTCCGCGTTGCTCGCGAAAGGAAACAACGAACGAGACTTCGTGCTTTTGCTCTTTGTTCCACTGCTGCTACCTGCAATCGAAATTTCAGTATGCCTCATCCATCCGAAATTGTCTCGTCTTTCTCATCCACTGTTGGGCAAATGTTAATAAGCATGAACTCACTGGTGGAACGTTCGGTCTTTGGTTTTTCCGTCAAGTTAACTTCGACACCGCAATCTTCGGCGTTTTCTGCGACGTTCAGTTCGTAAACGGTATGGCCAGTTGTTCCGAGGTACACCAGATTTTCGTTGATCATACTCCACTGCATTGCCATAATGGATTTATGTCCTGTCACGTTGTTGAGAGTCTTGATTATCCGACTCGTTCCGATTTTCCGAACCTGGGAAATTCGTATTGTAGAAATTAAGCGAACTTGAGGTTGTGAGTTACTGGAATGAATCATTCGTGGATTCGTGGATCACGATAATCAGCGAACCTGGACGGATCCATTGATGCCCCCGATGGCGAACTCGTCTTCTCTGAAAGGATTCCAGCAGAGAGCCGTGCACGAATGACCCACAATCTTCCAAATCGCGACAACGGGATGGGTCATGTCAGCTTTAACAAGTTGTTCCACATTGAAGATACTGAAGTAGTCGTTACCGAAAACAGCTGCCAAATAAGTGCCGTTTGCGGAGATCACAGTTCTCTGTGCGGCGTGCTTTTCCAAAATCGTTTCGGATATTATGGAAAGCGCACTCGTGTCAACAGTGAGAACTTTGCCCTGCCGAGTGCCGAGGAAGAGCAAGTTGCGGTCGTTGATTGCATCCACACTCCAAATCTGGAAAAGTCACAATCGTTTTGAGCCATTCTGAGATCACCATTCCCCACATGGTTCCCGCACAGACGAAACATTTTCAATCTTTGACTTACGATCAGATAGCTCACCTTATGTTTGGCCAAGTCCTTGATGAACATTTCTAGAGAGGTTAGAGCACCATTCTTAGTTTTGCCGACGAATGCTTGATTGCAGTCGGCTCCCAAAACGACAGGATGCTCGCTGATGAGTGGGATGCTTGCGAAGCAGAGAGAACCGATTCCAGTTCTCTGAGGGGAGGAAAACTTCTTGCTGGTCGTTTTCTGAGGTGATATGTCAACGACGAACACCTGCGAGAAGAGGGAAATGAGCTCATGGCGTACGATTTTAGACACAGAATCTTTGAGGAATCAAATCGATTCGCCACAGACCGCGCGGAAACGTTCTTACGTCGCCTTTCTGAGTGCCAAATGCCAACTGCATTTCATTTGTCGGATGCCACGCCACGCAGTATACTCGACATTTGACTGACACGTGTTTCGCAATCTGTTCCATCGAACCTTGATCTGTTTTCGCCAAACAAACCTAGAACAACAAATATGACTTGAGCTGAGGCTAACGAACATCAAGACTTGTAACTTTCAAGCAGACAACGAGAAGCTGTTTCTTCATCGCGAGCAACAAACTCACCCTCCCACACCCGCTGGCGATCGCTAGGGCTCCAGTTCCCGCAGGATGGAATTTCATATCATAAACGAAACCCGCAAGACAAGGACGCGATATCAGAAGCTTCAGAGATTGCGTGTCCCACACGCATATCGTTCGTTCGATGCCGGACGTGAGGACGAGATCAGGCGCGATTGACACAATTGAGCACAACGATTTCGTCGTAACCTGAAATCGGCACCATCGAAAATCTTTGCTGATTCAAACGGGGACTGCTGAGCTTGGAATGGATGGATTCTCATTTCGGCTTACCTCCTGCGGAATCACTTTGAGGCTTGTTTCTCGGCCGTTGTACACACCAACGCACACAGTACCCCATGGCGATCCGATGACGAGACTAGAACCACACCAGCAAACGCATGCAGTGAGGAGCTCTTTGTCCGTGTATGTAGATCTTATTGCTGTGCCGAAAAAACAGGTACGTTAGTCGAGTTGGAGGACCTTCCTAGATAGCTTCGTGATTCTCGAAGTTTTGGAAATGTTGAAAGATCATGGTCAACCTTTGGGTGGAAGTGGTAGACTGAACGCTTCTTTCTGACCAATGAGGAGACAGCTTTTCTCAGCCACCGATATGGCCGCAGCTATCTGACCGTCGGGATGCCAAGCAACGGCTCGGATCACGCTGTTGAGTTTATGTTTGTTCAGCACCTGAGAAAGAATTTGACAAGGATTTTAGTTTCTTCTCCCTTTCTGAATGTGATCACTTCTCCAGAAACTCCTTCCCTCGCCGACTGCGGTATGCTTGAAGTCCCGATCACAAATCAGAGTGTACGGAATCGGTCTTCCACAACAGACCACGAATTCCCCAACGCGGTTAAGCACTCATCTGTGAGAATCTGATTTTCTGTCGCAGTTGGATTCTCTGACGAAAACCGTATGATCTCTAGAACTCATCGAAAGAGTTTACCTTCCAAGTCCGAGTATCCACGATCGCGGCACTTCCTTTGCTGCAGCCAAGAACCGCGAGTCCGTTCCGCACGTCGAAATCCTGAAGATCTTCAATCTGGATTTTGACGTTGAGACTCCCACTACGTTGAACATTTTTGCTGGACATGTCGACGATGATGATCTCAGATGTGATCAGTCCCAACGCCAGACAGTGTGGTCTATCATTCATAAAGCGTATGGTGCGGATTTCCGAGGTGTACTTCTCATTGAAGACCGTTTCCATCGACGGGTAGTCAATCACCTGAGCGGAGAGAATATTTTGTTCGAAAGGAAATGCCGGTACAGTGTCAACTTTCCCTTTTGCGACGGAATCGGATGGAGGACTCACTTTCACAACACTCTGATCGAGAAGTAGAGCAATCCGCTCGACGTCATTGATCTTCGTGGGGGAGAAAGCGATCGCGTTGCATTTCTCATTGTAGAGGTTGATCTTCTTCAAGAAGATCAATCTGCAAAAGACGAAGACATCAAAGTTCTTCGAGGCTACAAGTTGGCGATCCGCAGTCTTCAAAATCGATAAATGAAAAGAAATCATTGCAGTCTTGGATATGCACATCGCAGGCTTAGAATGAGGTTTCAAAAAGTTTATTCTGCGTGCATTCCTACGAAAAGTACCTTTTCCGAACATCTTCATTACTCGTGGTGACTGACTCGGTTTCGTCGGTTTCTTCGGAAGACTCCGCCGGCTGTACGGCATCGACGAGCGGAGTGTCAATTCTCGAGATCACTATACTTGAACCCGCTGATGTCGCAATCAGGCCGGTTTGCGAAACCGCAATCGCAGCGGGCCGGTACCAGAGAACGTCCGGCACCGCATAAAGGGTGGACATGTTTCCGTAGCAAAGGAAAACAATTTGACGAAGAGAAGAGCACGGTGTCACGGCGATCTAGAATTTGTTCCACCCAAATAACGTTTTGAAGGCGAGCGATGAGAACAAGAAACCGCGCTCACTTGTGGTGCTTGCGTGGAGAGAGTAAGCGACCACCTTTGGAATACTGCACAGGTTCCGTTTTGTGTATCACAGATTCTTTGAACGGTGCCGGGCAATCGGTTGTGGACATACGGTACACTCACACGTCCAATGCAACCAACTGTCACTGCAGATCGATCTCAACAAGTGCTAGAACTCCAGAATTTTTCTGGTTCTCTTTGATAGAAATGCTCTGGGCGTGTCTGGGATTTAGGCTTGTCGGGATACAGAAACACGGTAGAGCGCAGGCGCCGCGCCGATTCCGGCGCAGGCTCCGCTCGCGTTCTCTTAGGGTTTCTTTCGCTCCTTCGACGTATAGTCAGGAAGTGGACGTGAAATGATCGATTTCTGACTGGGAAGAGGAGAGTACAAAGTTCTCTCCAGCTTTCGCAAGCGGATAAATCCTTCACAGTCGCTGCCTCTTCCCTCCCTCTGAGGTGGGAAGATACGGCGCGCATTGCGCACCAGAACTTCTCTCGGGTTGTTCCACTCTGTACGGAAGCTCCAATGATCGGAGTTCCACTACGCGGATTTGGCGCAGATTTAAGATATCAGAGAAGAAAGAGCCGACGTTCCTTGTGAAGCAAATCCCTTCTCCGCTTTCGTAACATGAGTTCCAGTTCCAGTCGCCCATTAACAGAAAGGATGAAGCAGTCACTCGTTTTTAGGGAACTGTATTGTCTTCACAGGTTCTTTCTCTCTGTTTTTGTCGCCGTCCGGCCTCTAACACCACGGAGAACATTCGGTTCCACATGAGGTGGCCACAAGTGCCCGGATTGCTCTCAATCGCAGTCAATCCGCAATGATGCCCGTTTTCCCGAAGATTCCATCGAAGGCGGGAGAATCCTCCCTGGAGCTGGAGACAGAATGAGCTTTCTTAAAATTTTTCGCCAGCAAACACTTCGAGGGAGAGGCCGAGCTCCGACATCTATCCAACGGTGCCAATCGCTCCTCATTTCTGCTAAACTGGAAAGCAATGGCTCCCACTTTGAAGCCTTACAACCATTATTTTTACGACGAAATTGTTAAGGCCTCGGTTCGACATCCTATCGCCTTCTTCCAGGATATTCATCAATACGTGCGTTCGCAACGTTATAATTGGAAAGTTGCCGCCTCATCAGTTGGCGGCGACGGGGATTTCGATTTGGAACGTTAGCATTCCGAGCGAACACGTCGTATTTGCTTTCCACGACACGAGTTTCTCTGCTTGAGTGGTCTCGCTCGGCAAATTGTGAAAAATTTCTGTTAAGCGAATCTTCCGTATGAATAGTACATATACTTTGTTCAGCTTTTTAATGATTCGAGCCATCAGACGATAAAAGATAGAATTGCATTGGCTCGAGAGGCATAACGGGAACCCTCAGGAAAGACCTGCTGAATTCGGCACTCTTTTGTATGCGGTCAGACATGGTGATGTCAACAACATTGGAAGCGAAGCGCGCACATGTCTGTTTCACTTGTGAGTGTGTACCGCGACCTCCAGATCGTTTGAAGAATTCCACCGTGCAAGATGCCGTCCCAATCGTCCCTCTTGGCTCAAGGTTAGATTGAAACTTCGCTTTGAACTCAAGCACTGCGGATCACCCGTTAAGCTTAGTTTTAGCCTAGGATGGGGATAGAATGTTCGAAGTTCTCGGAAGCTTCAGTTAGAGCTCGCCGGGAACTTCAAGAACTTAGTTGCTGAGATCATTGTTCCGCCGTGTAGTTGCGATTTTTCGCGATTCGTTTGAGACTCCGTCCTCAGAATCAAATCCAAAACGAGTAATCCTGTATTTGGATGATGTTCAACGACGTCTCCTTGAGGCGCAGTTTCGTTTTATTGAGTTCATTTTGGCCGCCTGAAGTTGAGCTCCTCAAGCGCCACGTTGGCAGTGCGTGCGATTCAATCAAGGTTCAAGTTCCGTGGCGCTCCCATATTCCGTAACTATCTGGATTCTTGTGTGATCCCTTTCTTTTCGGAAGCTCGAGGACGTTGCATATCCTCGCGATCGGTCAAATTGTCCAATTTTGAACGGAAACTTAGTGTTTTCGAGGCGACCAAACCCCTTTCGTCCGCGTTTCTGGATCGTCCGATGTCGACTATCACTTTGGTGCTGAAGTTCTGTTTCGGGCACGAGAGTCCGTTGGACGGTTTTCTGGGAACAATAGTTGAGCAATACGGAATACCACCCGATGTGTTCCGAGCTGGAAAATCAGGAAGTGATCTCATGATTCCCTCGCACTTCTATCGATCCCTCAAATCTCTTCCGTTGTTCCTAAGCAGCGGTGAAAACTCTACATGACCTCGACGAGAAATTTCAACCTGGATATGCGCATGACTCCTTAAACGACTTCCCGTGCATTCCGTACTTTCCTTTTCAGAACAAGCTTTGGAAAGCTTTGGTGTAGGAAGCATCAAGAAGATTTTCGGACGTCAACGGGAGCCTTACGGGTTTCTGACCATCCATCACCCCGAAGAATTGAGAGGTGACGAAGCGGTTTTCTATCTCAAAGATGTTTTGGTGTCCAACGAAGAGGAAAGACGCCTCCTCCAAGGTGGAATGATGGTCAGGTTCACCTTCATCAGGAAACCAGCGGACAGAATGAAAGCTCCTTGCCCGTTCAAAGCCATACAGGTAAGTTCCATGCATGAATCTCTCAACCAGACGACTGCATCGAAGCTTTTTGGACGGAGCTTCGCAGTTCCTTTCGAGGAAAAAGATCCGTTCTCAGTGAGCTCTCATTCCGATTCAGGTCCGGCCTCAAGATCCCATGAAGTATTCTGGGACGGTCGCGAAGTCCTCGGGAGGAACTCTGGTTGTTTTCCTGGAGATTCTGTTCAGACAGGTGAGCTTGAGAGGTTGCAAGACTGGAGACGGTAGTTCGCCAAGGCCTGGATGTAATTTGCCAAGCCCTTCTTGATTCTTGTTCTTTACGGTTGCAATGATTGCTCACAGGTCCGAGTGCAACAAATGAATCAGATGGTCGATCCGGGAGATAGATGCACCGTCTCCATCACATGGAAAGAGATGGTGCGGGCTATCAAGGAAGACCGGACCCCAGTTGGGACTTTGATATCTATCGAGAGGAAATACAACACGTTCTTCAGCGGTCCCAACGAAAGCTACTCGGAGGAATCCTGCAAACGATGCCAAATGGACAATTGGCCAAACCGAAGCAATTTCTGCGATCGGAAGAGTCTTTTGACCAACAAATTGTCTGTCTTACCCTTCAACTCGGACTGCGCTTCAATTTGGAGCGACGTTCAGCCCCATAAACCTCCATCCTCATCCTCATCGTCATCGGATGACTACTGGGACGCGGATTGGTACCTGAGGACCATCCGAATGGCCGAAATGGTCCTATCCAACGGAAGTACGGCGAACAAACAAAGCTAGCTCGTTCCTGATGACGGTTGAACGTCGGAAAGCTGACGGTTCGACTATCCATCGAGGGACCCCCATCGTCAGTGATTGTGGCTGTAAGCAGAAAACGTCGAATAGTGCAATTTTTCAAATACGTTGTAAGGTATACGAACCTGGTTAGGAACACGTTCGCATAACATCAACCAGAACACTGACTTACTCTTAATGTAAAGCAGCTCGCACGGAGCGCAATGCCGCGAAAATTTGACGGCATTTGAAGTATCCGTCGTGAGCGAATTATATTCAATCAATGATTCAATTGAGCCTTTAAAAACACAAATGATCGATCACCTACAACAAATTCGGGTGTTCTCCCAGAGCACGAGAGCTCTGAAAGGAACAAGTGTGGGCCATTTAGCCTCTACGCACAGAAACTTGTGATGATGAGCATTTTTCAGTATCTTTTGATGACTTCTCTCGAGCTCTTTCTGACTCGAAACAAACCCTCATGTCGTGGCTGTCTGGCTCTTGGAATATTTTTCTCTTGCTCGGTGCACTACATTAGGATCGAAACACGAGACTTCAAATTCCGAAAGTCACCCAGCGAATCATAATAATATTAAGAGAACAGCATTGCCTCATCAATCCGACCACGGCTTAAAATTAAACACGACTCGGAACACAACACGACATTCAATCGTCGAATTCGAATGCTTTGAATTCGGATTCCTAAGCGTGTCGAACAACGGAGAGCGTATCTACCATTGTGGCATGAAGAAGATCATAAAATTAATTTACCCCACAAAGAATAATATTGTAAGTGTAGAAAGCGTAGAGGAGTTCGGTTCTGAGGGAGACCAAACGCAATCGTAACCATTCGAAGTTGAAACTGGCCGAAATCAGTGCAGTCTCTACGAAAATTGTGGACTCAGAATCACCGAATGCACTTCTACTACGGACCAAAGACATCCCGGACCCGTATTACTTTGAAGCTGGCTGTTGTCCTTCTGAGACTAGCCGCTTGGAGGTTGCATCCCCGCGACCAACCGCGGCCGAGGAAGAAGCTCTCTACTTGTGTCGAGCGGCGCTCACAGCTCCAGAACTGGAAAAGGAAAATTCATTCGTTCTCGAATGGCGGGATCCACGACTGAACTCCTGACGTGATCACGAAAAACATGATTTGCCTCCAATCGAATTATTAATCGAATGAATGACGTTAGTTATGGTAACGCACGGTCTGTTGTATGGATCTCCTACGGGGCAATAAATCTCGTTCTTTATCGAATCTAAGCTTTTCGACCTCCCTTCTTACGCTTTCCGGGATATGAAGAGAATGAATAATTTTCAGCTCTCCATCCTTGTTAACAGATAGACCTCTCCCGCAGTTAACTATCAAATCACAGGCACAAACCAGTGGTGCACAGGTGAAAATCGTGGCTGGCCGTATGGGTCGGTTGGGAAGGTTTCGCTGGCCACGATGAGTTGGAAGTACATATAATGTTTCTAGGATTGCTGTCATCTCATAATTGGTTTGTTCTCTCTTGCAGTAACCAGGAATTAGGTTCTTGTAATCTGTAAGAAGTAATTCGAGTTTCCCTAAAGACCCGCGTATAAATAAGGAACCTCATTTTTTGAGTAATTTCATTTTTCTTCACATGATTATCCTAGAAAATGCGGACTTCTGCGTGCTCGATGGAATGAATACCGTGTACGCCTCCGTAGAAAACGCGTCGCGGTGCACCAGACGAACACCCTTCCTCCGCCCCAAAATCTGAAAGGTCCCGTAGAGATCCGTGCTGAAGGCATCCATCAAATAAGAGGCCCTCCTTGATTTTACCAGGAGGTTCCGGAAAAAACGCGTCCCATACGTCGGTGTATATGGCATTTCTCCCGAATTTTATGAAGAACGATTAAACAATGCTTCAACAGAGAAGTTTAATACTCCAACTGATAATTGAATGACTGCATGCTGTGGCACATGTGGAGAGACTTTGAAGGTTTGAGACGAGGCTTAGAGGGTTGAAAGAATCTGTCTTCTCTGTGGCCGAGCCACAACGCCAAAAAAGTTGCGAACAACCAATCCATATCATTCCAAATCAAAGTAAGTAAGCGACAACCATCAACGGATTTTTGGAGCTCGAATACGATTCCTGAGTCACGACTGGAACTGCGCTCAACTCCTGCTTCAAGAAGAGCGCAAGACCCGGATTTTTCGGCATCGAGATATACAGGGTGGCAAGTTAAATGGCTTTCTCGCGATTTTTCAAAAAACAATGCGTCTCAGAGGAAAATGTCCGATGGACGACTGGCCTCAAAATTCAATTTTACATCAGATTCGATCCTTAGAAACCACAAAAAACCGAATTCCATCGAGATACGCCACTAAGGGAAATCGCTTCACTCAACACCCTGTATACTTACCTCACGCTAGTTGTGATACGTGTCCACCAGGAAAGTGCGTGATTCCCTGATGGAGGGATCATTTCTCTTTCCTTCAATGCAAGTTGAGGTATGAAATTTTCATGCATTGATATCTTCGAATGGAAATAACTCATTGTCAGTCAAAGTGGTCAGTACCGATGCAAGGAAGCCGCGCATGGGTCTTCGCGGAATGGATTGGAAAATGGAGCGGAAATTCACGAATCAAGACGGGATTCTTTAGCGATACGCGGATCAGAATCCCAGATGATGGGGAGTCTTCCCAATATCACCGGACAAGTGCATTCCGAGACTGTCTCGAATGGGGATGGGGATGCAAAGTGTCGATGATGATGATGATGAGGATACTCATAATCGATAATCACATGCCAGTCGCAAATGCTGTGAGGTTCAGAACCTCTTGATTTCCTGTTTGTAAGCCAATGGTTGCAGCCGTCACAGTGAACGACTCCGAGGTTCGCATAGTAATGTACGTACTACGTTTCGAATGTTCGCGCGGTAGTGGCTCCCTTTGCTCACGAGTGAAGAGCGTGTGAGTCTTTCCATCCTTGTATGTGTGCCGCCGGTGGTGTTGGCGGCGCCGGCGGTGCTCGTAGTAGTGTATGTATGCCCGCGCCGATGGCGACGGCAGACTCGCTGGAGAACAACCCTCTCTCGATAAGCGGCTGCCGCAGCCGACTCACCAGCAGCGGCTGCCAATGGGTGAGTCAGTGTGTGATGATGGTGGCGGTACTGTAGTGAGAGACGACGAGCTGGGTGCAAGCAGCCAGTCCGCCAGGCAGGCAGGCAGGCAGGCGAGCAATAGAGCAGCCAGGCGGCCAGTCAGTCAGCCAGCCAGGCTCTCAGTCAGTCAGAGAGACGGGCAGGCAGGCAACCAACTGAGGCAGTGACTACGTCTCCTAGCCTACCTAACAGGCGACCGGGCGGGCAAACAGGCGAACGAACCAAGGAGGACGCCATAGCCATCGAGTTAGCCCGACCGACCGACCGACCAACCAACCAGTTAAGCAAATGGGAACGAGATGAGTCGACGATCGTGTTGGTGGTGGTTGTGGAGGCCAAGGGCCCCCACGGAGGAGAGTTTCTAGACCTCCGGCCGGCGCCTCGCACTCGGCCTGCTGCCGTGGACATTGTCGACGTCGACGTGTGTCCACTATGGAAGCCGAGATCCAAGTACGGAACTGCGATGTTCCTCTACTCAAGTGCTGCCTGGAACGGCTACTGCAGCTGTTCGAATGTTTGGCCAAGGTGGAAGAAGGACCCGACTGCCTTCAACTGAAACTGTGGACGCACAAAACAGACGATACACTCCGAAGTGCCCAGGTACGCTTTGAAGTAGATACTCGGCAAGTAGTGCGATAGAGGGAAAGGAAAATCGTCGAGAGAGAAAACACTCCGGAATTCATCCTCGTGATCGTTCGTCAGGTGATGACTTCAGCTGATGGAAAAGAGGAGGAAGCCGTCCCTAGCTCACTTGCGGCAGTATCCATATCAGGGATGTGACTTGATGCGTTCGCGCAGAGAACCGTCGGTTATCCATCGAACGAACCGAAGCGGTCTCCTCTAGATATGCCGCCCTTCCTGTGAAAAGCTATTGTTGACACAATCATTCCTATGGTCGACGATTTCCCCTCTTTCTCTCATCTAGCCAGTCCAAAGAAGTGAATCGAGATCAGTGTTTCCATCGAGTTCTTGAAAGCACAATGTGGATTGAGATGTGGTGAAATTGTTCACGCTACTCCGGACTCGGCTGTTTTGATTGATTGTGAGATCCGCGCGTGCGAAAAAGAAACAGTGAACAGAATCATTCAGCCAAAACCGCGCGCAAGGAACTCGTCTGACCGCTCGAGCAACGGTATCTCATTTGGCTGATATTTGGGGTATCACGATTGAGTCTTTTTGATCGATGGATACTTCAATAGATTCCCATCAGCCTTTCCATCGGAGTTTTATCAAACTCGTTAACAGAACGACTGAAATAGAATTGAGTCGCATTTGACATCCGCAACAAGCCATGATGTAACGGACTCAAGGATGAAACGTCAAACTTTACGGGTTGAGAGCGAGAGCGTGAGAAATGAACTGCGTTCGCGGCGCACGGTCCATGGGTGTTTTCGAGAGCTTAATATTCGAGCAATCAGTTGGTCCGCTGCTTTTCGGCTTTGCAATATCCGGGATGGTGATAGAAAGAAATCTGGGGTCTTTAAACCACTCCAGTCGCTCTAGGACTTGCTAGGAATCATCGTTGCACGTTTTGATTCCAATTTCATCAGAGGTCATCCGTTTTTTCTGTTCTTTCGTCGTGAATCTTCGTCGGACTTCTCGGGACAAGTGCCAGACCCTGATTTTGTGAGAGATTGCGATAATTTTCGAACGTTTACGTCAGAAACCGGTTACTCGGTGCCTGCCCGGAGCAAACATATTGCTTTGAAACGTGAGTTTTGATGTTCTGCGTCGGGATCAAGCGAGTTGATTGGGAATCATTCGTGTCATCGTTGACTTCGAAAACCGCTTGACACACGTGTTTCTCGGAGCGCCTGTGGAATCGACATAGCTTATCGATGTCGTCTTCGGTGACTGATGTGGAAAATATGTAAATCATTGTCACATTCGATCTCAGTGGAGATTTGAATCCATTTTTGAATTTCGTGCCGTCCTCTGACTTGCGAATTGACGGCGTCTAAGTGATGACTCGACTCACATGCTCTGATAGCTCGGAGTCATTACCGAGTTTGCAGTTCGCCGTCACGACAGATTCCACTTCGGGACGCGTGCCGCCTCACTCTGAGCTCTGTTCCGTAGAGCTCTCCGTGTGCGCCGGGATGCACCTGAAGTTCATGCACACCAGGAGCCGAGGGCTGCAGGGCGATTCGTGCATTCGCTCTGAGATCCGGCTTCGCCGACGGACTGGCTGGCTGGCCCCTCGATGGGCCGAAGAGTCACGACCAGCAAGCCGGAGAACCGAACCTGACATCGGCTGGTCGACCGGCGTCCAGCCCCTGCGCGTATCCGGCTTTGTCTCGAAGCGACTCCTCTTCGTCCGTCTTCGGCAAGAAGAGGCAGTCTTCGGTAAGCGGTCGGTCTTGTGATGACGCTTTCGCTCTTTCTTCACTCTCCCGTTCGACGGCAAACGAATGGCAACCGAACGGCGAGCCAACGATGAAAAGCCAAGCTACCCCAGACGAGACTCGAGGATCTAGTGACGTAAATGTTCCACACCGATTTGGAGTATGTTTCCATGAGTGAGGTTTGCGTGTGGAAGAAAGCTCGGTCGCACGCCTCGAAGGAATCCGTTTTGAATTCCCTCGAAAGCGTCGACCGCATTCAATCCATGAGGTATTCATGAAGTGTCCGATGTTGTTCGTGCGACGCATGTGAGTATCGTCAACCTGCCACCGCCGTTCTTTCTGTGGGGTTTCCGCGGTTTATTTTTCAAAACACAGAGAGAATCGATTACATACCTCGTGTCGCGATGGGGAGAGCAATCGGTTCTGATCGAGTGTCTGTTTCCGATCACCGAAAAACGAACGATTTCGGATAGAAATGGGTAGTTCGAAGATTGGCCTTCGGGAAGTCATTGGTTTCTACTCAATTGTTAGTATTCTACCGCTGATGGCGAGGAATTCCTAGTTTTCGAATAGTTGTGAATCTGAAATAGAGTATTCCTCCTGCACCTTCGTTCCGAAAGCGAATCTAACATTTGCTCCTTTTTCTCATTTCTTCACACAGGATTTCCTGCTCTCTGTAACATCAGAAAACCCGGCATCCGAAAAACGACAACCTCTGAGCACCGAAGCCCTCAGCCAGCTGTTCAGTCTTCGGAGTGAGATCGAGCGGGATGCACGCGTCCTCTTGATATTCAGCGACGGTGAAGTTGTCATCCGAGGTCCACAGGCGAACGTGCAGCTTGCCATGCAGTTGGTCGACGAATTTCTCGCACACGGGGTTGTTCTCAGCGACGTCATCAAACACTCGCTGACAGCGGACTCTCTACTCTCGGAGTCCATTGGTGGCCCAAATGGACGCGAAAACAGACGCCTCACTCGTCGTGTTGAAAGCGAGGATTCATCTTATGATTCCGACACTGAGAGCGGTTTGGGTCCGGGGACCAAATCGCAAGGCACTCTTCAACACAAAATGCACGATGATGTCTCGAGGACCGTATCAGACACGCTGGGTGCGGAATTTGCGGAGTACGTCAGTACCCACAAAGTCGAACTGAAAACGGTACTTGCTGACCCTAATTACCACACACGACTCGAGTTCGCTGTGAAACTCGGCTACACGGAAGCGCAATTCCAAAACGCCCTCCAAAGACTCGGTCTCAACGCTTCGACCAACGAGCTCTTGGCCGAACTCATAAGGCTGACAACGACGGCGAAACCGGTCTCCCTCGACACAACTTCCTCTGACGCGACTCGCAGCGGAGATCTGTGGCCTATCGTCATCGATGGACCGAACGTTGCGATGAGCCACGGGAAAAAGGACGTATTCTCCTGTCGAGGTATCAAAATTGCTGTCGACTATTTCCGCGCTCGAGGTCACAAGCAGATCACGGTGTTTGTGCCCAGCTGGCGCAGAGAGGCACCTAGGCCGAACACCCCGATCGCAGATCAAGAATTGCTTTTGCAACTCGAGAGCGAAGGTATCGTGAGTTTCACTCCATCGAGAAACGTGAACGGCAAGCGGATAGTCTGCTACGAGGATTATTACATACTTGAAGTGGCTCTGAAGGACGATGCGATCGTGGTCTCGAACGACAACTACAGAGACCTCGTCCAGAGGAAACCCGACTTCAAGAAGGTCGTCGAGGAACGGCTCCTCATGTATGTTTTTGTCGGCGACCGTTTCATGCCACCCGAGGATCCGCTCGGCCGGACCGGACCCACCCTCGACCAGTTTCTCAGCAAAGTCCCCCTTCAATTGCCGTCTGTGTGCCCGTATGCCAAAAAATGCACTTATGGTAACAAGTGTAAATATTATCACCCCGAACGAGGGAACAAACCTCAAAAGTCAATCACCGAAAAGCTTGCTGAGCAAGCGAAGATCCAGCTGCAAGAAGTCAAAGCCCGAGCGAATCTCGGTAAGTTCGTTTCCAATCCTGATTCCCCGTTTTGAATAGCCCGCCTCCTGTTTGGCGAAAGGTTCCATTTGAAAAAAAATGAGAACTCTCCTCGTGAGTCTTCGACGACCGTACATTCTCTAACGCTTCTGTGTTCTCAGGGAACGAAGTCACTAGAACTCGCAGCGTTCCTGTAACTTTGGCCGGTGACTCGACAGTGCCAACCGGGACCAAGAAGAAACAACCTCTAGGACGGACGAGATCGGCAGCGCCGGCTCAGAGACTTCAGGATGATTTTCCAATCCACGGCTCCGCTTATGGTGGCGACGTTCTGTGGCGACACCCGAGCTGGTCGAATCTGCCAATGAGCATGTTGAGCGAATCTGGACATCTTTCCCTGGCGAAGAAACTCTCTGATCCTGACTCCCACTGCGATAGCGTCGCCACCGATCAGGGCCACGGTCTGCACAAGAAGTTACAGAGACAGCTGACTCTCAATCCGAATCACGACGACCGGTTGGAACAAATGAAACTTGTGAACACCCACAACAGAAGTCCAAACTCCCACCACAGCTTAGCCCATCTCAGTTCGGACGGCTTTCGTTCAACCCAGAAGGACGCCTTCAAGGACGGATGGCAGGCTGGTGGTCTGTCGAGTCAAAATTCCACATCGGACACGAAACTCAACATGTTCCCGAATCAGTTCGTAACGCCAACGTGTTATCAGCCCAACATATGGTCCCCGATACCTGTTCAGCAGCACGTTCGGCCGTCGAGCGTTCCTCCTCAAAACCGAATGCGAGCTCCGCTTGCTGTTCCCATCGCGCCATCGGGATCATTTGGGTCGAATGGACCTCTACCTGGCGTCAATTTGTTCGAGGAAAGACAGAAGCTCTTCAACAGTTTGACGCCCATATTCCCGGAAGAACAAATCAAAGCAGCAATGGAATCACAGCCCGACGAACTCAACCCACAGAAGATTTGCGCCGCCATTATTTCCTTGTTTCCACCGAAGCCCTGATGTCAAGTCCTGATTTTCTGAATCACAGATCGAATTACGGCTCACGAGCGTAAGTGACACCTTCCAACGAGAAGATGGAAGAACCCCCCCTCTCGACAGTTTGTGATGTTGTTTGTTCAACACGAGAGAAGCGAGACGGCTCCTGAATCGCGTTTTGCAGTTTGCAATCGTTCCCATTTTCGCGATTCCTCATCATCTTCACGAGCCTCTCCTGTGCCGATGTGGAGGTCGAGTATTTAAATTGCGTCTGGTAGATCCAGATACCGACGCGACGTGTGTAGTCCCTAACCAGGGTTTAGTGTTGGTCCTAAGGACCGTACGGGTTAAACTAATGTGTAGCAGCCTCTACACTGGTATCGGGCCGTACAATGTCTCCCGTTTGGTTCGCCGTGGTTTAGAGCACCGAAACCGTTTGGCATCGGTCTCTCGCGGCGAAAGTCTCCCAACTTTCGGAAAATGGTCTCTTGAGGAGACTTCTGGCGTGATTTTACAATTATCGATGAAGGACAGCGGGATGTGAATCGCGCAGCAGCGACAAACTTTTGAACTCAGAGCATTGGTGACTGCGCTGAAGTTGAATCATGGAAGAAACGTTGTAATTTTCTCTTTTGAAAACGATTCTTCCGATGCCATAAACCTTTCTAGTCATTGCCACTGAAATCATTGAAGACATGGGCTCTCGCCATGAGCTGAAAGAACGACTATTCTCGTATGAACTATGTGTATGTTGCCAGCCTGAGTATCCGAAATTCAAGGACGGCTAGTCATCTTGGAGAAGCCTCCAAACAAGAAGCTGCTCACTTTTGACTCATCATGGAGAAGAGGCAAAGCGATAGAGGAGATGAAAAACACGAAGAGATATGGGTATAGTGGCGATATGTAAATGTTTGAATCAATTTTGTCGTGCATTACCGACAAACAGGAAAACCGGAGCGCGCCGTAATCCGTATACATACTTACTTAAGTAGTTATCACTTCCACACACACACACACACATAGCTCTGATTCACTTTTCCGTAGATGGAGCACGCTGGGAGCTATGTGAAACACTTTCTGGTCGTTGATTGGATTGATCCGGTACTGAATCAATCGACTGAATAATCAACAGAACGTCTTCAATTCGGTTCAGCGTAGATAGGTTTTTCGAAATACATTCTGCAGGAACGAATGAGTCAGGGGGCCCATCCAGACTGTAGTTCAGTCAGAGCTGGACAGTTGGATCTAGAGTGCCGTACTTCCCTCGTTTCAATCGTCAAGTGTCGTCATGCTTTTGTATAGACACAGCATTGTATGTCTCTGTGAGAGATTCACGAGAGTTTATCACAAGTCGTGGTACTTCGTGGTTTAATTATTATTATTATTATCATTCTCGCACTTATCGTACTGTGACCAATTGTATTAGTATTATTTTCCCGACCATTTAACAATCCGGGCTGGCGCTGTCTCACATGAAACGATGCAGTGCAATGTTTCCCGTTGTACTGCCCTTCAACGGATATTAGAAAGTCGAGTCGAATTGTTAGCGCGTTCGATTCGTTTCTAATGAAGTCGTGTCGTGTCGATGAACTCGCGAACTAAACTGAATTACGCGAGAATCCCATCTCAGCGGTAGCTTGACTCAAGGTCGGACTCGATCTTCTTGTTCCCAAAATCCTAAAATCAGCTCTCTGCAACGAACTCATTCGAGTATTGCGATCAAACGACACCTCTCTTCCTCTCAATCATGAATCCGACAGTTGTGCACTCTTATATACTCTACATAGTATATCTTTGTGTTTTGAATGTGAGATGAGTTCATCGAACGCACGGCACCCGTGAGAAGGTGGCCGTACGAATCCATGGTCATCGCAGTCTCACCTAAACGAGTAGGGTCTGTAGACGCTACGAAGAGAGACATGCTTCATTTGTGACGATGTTATATGTGTAACCGTCGCATTCCAGCGGCTGAACTGTATCAGTGAGGACGTCTTCAGTGTGCGCTTGTCAAGCTGTTAAACACCTTGAAAACGTCTGAAACCAGTACTGCGGAAGCCGAATCGAATGTCGCCGAGCGATGTTGACGTCCTGTGTTCGTTGGACCTCATCGGAGTTGGCCCGGTAGTGGCCCGCAGTACTCGGCCGCGTATTTTCTCCTCCACAAAGTCCTCTGACTTTGAAGTGAGCAGGACTGGAGCACGATAGAGTTCCTGTCGCGCGTTCCCATTCTCTGCTGGTAGGCTTTCCCATGTGGGAAGCAATGTAAGTTGTATTCACAACATGAGCTCACCAGACGGAGTCTCCAATTACAGCTCCAACTAGCCGGTCGATAGGGAGCGTCTCTTGACCGCATGTGGAAATAGATTTGATGTTTCTCTAGATCAACCAAATCAATTAATTGCAATGCAAGAACAACAATTTTAATGTGGCACCACGAGAAACAATGTCGACTGCACTGAACTCTGGTCTTGAGCTATCTTTGCGCTAAATTAGACAAATCAAAAATATATCGGCTTATATTATAGAAGTTGTCTAGAGAGAAACACAATAAATATTTGCACTTATTAAGGAACCTCACAAGTGTCTCTTACTTTCCCTAAATATGCTCGAAGAAGGGCCATTCAAATTCTCCGTAGGATTTGTACAGCGTTCTTAAAGCTGGGATCACATGTTGGAGGAACTGACGAACCCGCACATTTTCTCCTCAACTAGTGGGCCACAGTTCATTCGTGTTCGAGTTCCTTCCGACTTGAAGAATTTTCCCAGTCCTGGAAAACGCCGTAGGTTGCCCGGAAGCACTCCGCTGCGGGAACCTGTCGGCCGGATTTAGTAATTCGACGTAATCTTTCTCCTGAGTGGAATCCGGCCACTCTCGTGTCGGGTTGAGTTCAATGGATAGGGGTCAAAACAGTGAAGAGATATTGATTAGGAAGATTGGGTCAGTTTTTTCCGAGAAACATCTGTTGTAGCCGAGATACCGGCGACGGCTTGCGCAAAGTGAGTCATCAGGACTATCTGTACGAATCTGAACCGCTGTACTCAACAAGGAGAGCCCTCTTAGTTCAGAAACGAAAGCTGCTGATTGGTCGATTTCACTCTTGCCTCGCAGAGAGGGAAATTGACGGACCCGCCGTCGGCGGGTTTTCTGCGTTGCTGGATCCGGGCATCTAGTCTCCTCTGAAACCGAACTCACATGAAGAGACGACTGTGGATGAGAGCAGTGCTATTCCGACAGGTGGAACTCTGAAAATGTGAGTGCGAAGAAGTCTTGCGTTTTCCAGAATGGAAATTCGGCTAAGAACTGGAGCACAGATCCAGTGGTTTCATGCCGCTGATCAGACGAAGCGGCATTTGTGAACTGCTCCGCGTTATTGGCGACCTGTTGACATTTATCTGACAGATGGACGGTATCTACAGAAAGTTTCCGAAGTTTCTGACCGATCGCTGGAATTGAAAGAAAACAGCGGAGTGTTTGTGAAACGCTGGGCTGGACTGAAGTTTCAGTGAAGTTTCACAGAAACTCGAGGAATTTCCCGCTTCTCTTCCAGATCGAAATGGATATCTTCCAAGATTTCCCCATCATCCAGGACCTTTCAGGTTTCAAGCCGGCCTTCCTCGTCTCCCAGGTGAGATCTACTCGGGACTCCAAGTGCTGAGAAACCTTCCTGTTTCCCGGTGTTAACCGAGAGTGCGAAACGTATGGGAACACTTCGTGCTCTTCAATTCGCCGCCGGAGAGGCGGGAAATGTTCATTGCGCGATCTTAATGGGAACGAACGGTTCCTCTCAGCAACGAGTGTGTCTCCAGTTTTCACCGGTAACTTCAGCGAAACGTAAAAATCTCTCCTCTCATTAGGTTCTCGGGGCACTGATAGTCATACTCGTCGTCATCTGGGGAGGCCAATACAATGGAGGATATACAGGCCCATCGGAACCCAAAACTTGGTTCAATTGGCATCCTGTGCTCATGACCCTCGGGTTCATCATCATTCAGGGCGACGCAATCTTAGTTTACAGGTTGGTTGCAAACTTTGATGCTCGGTGGAATATACTTTCGATGATATTATTATTTATTCATCATCTAATCAGTTAATATTGATATTTCGATAATATTTATTCCGAAGCATCGATAGTCAAACTTATGTCCCTTTGCTCAGAGTCTTAATTTTTCCACAAACCAACAGGGTCTTGAGAAACGAAGCGAAACCGCGTTTGAAGTCAATTCACGCCATTATGCATTTCACCTCTCTCGTTCTCGTGTGCATCGGTTGCAAGGTCGCGTTTGATTCCCACAATCTTCGTGATCCGCCTATTCCCAACCTATACAGGTGAGATCCCAAAGTGACACGAGAGCCAGATGTATGAACTTCGATGGTTGTTTTCAAATTTCGAGGACGCCACAGTAGAAAAGAATCTCCTTTCCAGTCTTCATTCTTGGATTGGAATGAGCGTGATCGTCGCCTTCGGTCTTCAATTCGTCACCGGCTTCGCTTGCTTCCTCTATCCAGGAGTTCGAAAATCTCTGAGGAGCAGGTATACTGATCTCTCGGGATCGAGTCGACATTGTTTTCAGAATTTGAGTACGAGGGCTTTCATGTCTGACTGATGATGTTCCTGTTTCTCTCACGCAAGGTTCATGCCTGTTCATGTATTCGATGGGACCATGCTTTTCGTGCTGTCGATCTGCGCAGCCCTCATGGGTATCAGTGAGAAACTGGTGTTCAACGGTGGTTATCAAAACGGTGGTGCCGGTCCCATGATGGGGAATCTCATTGGTATGTCATGTCCACAAACGTCAGGCCGACACAATGATGAGAACAGGATCTGAGGAAAACCTGCTCTTGGCACTAATTTCGAAATTCCCCGTTTGCAGGCGTTCTTATTGTGCTGTTCGGAATAATTGTGTTGTTCCTTTTGACCAAGCAGAGCTACAAACGCATAGCTCCGGCGGAGGAGCAAGTTTTGCCTCTGGATTACTCCGATGATGGCAGTCGTCATGATTGAACTCCACGTGTCAACTGCTTCGACTCCCATTCCGTGCCGAAAATTAGGACTCTTGAAAGAGCGGTAGAGAAAGATGTCTGTGAGGCCGATCATACGGTCCTCTTCGGAGAGATGATTCTTCTTCTACAGAAGAACTTACGAAGTCAATCGGAATCACTGTTATCAAAGGGAAGCTCGATGCCCTGGTGACATCTCCTCAGTTACTCGAATGAATTTTCACTTGGTGATCTTTCGCTTCAGATGGTGTCGGGGTGATGTTCGAATCGCAGTGAAAAATGACGATTTCTCAGATTTCGAGTGAAATATACGAAGCAATGAAATATGTCGATTGATTTTGGGTGCAGCTCAGATGTGCGAAATGACGGGCGCAATGTGTTGAGTGACTGAAACCGTCGTTTCACAGAGAAAACGCGATCCACCGTGCTGCGACTACTCAGGAACCCAGCCACGTGCTGTTCAACTCAGAAACCTCAAATCGCGAGAGCTTTGTTGTGCGATGAATGATCTGTGTTGCGATAGGTAATCATCTGATTTCAACACATAAGGAAGCGTTCCGATGGTCCAACTCGGACCATCATCAGGGCTTTTAACCATTTTGCTCGACGGTGACATAATCTCCGAAGCGAGCGTCTCGGGCCGCCTCATCGGATGGGTTTGCTGAGCGGATTCCTCTGTATTCTTTAACTGTATCTGGACCACTTTCACGGGCAGCAAACATGCCAACAAACACGAGATTGGAGCTGAGTCACTCAGATTCTTGAAAACTCAGCTTATCGGTGATAGACGAAACTCGGCTTTTACGGCTCTCCGCTGCGCCTTAAGTGTGTCCGGAGAGATTATTATTTTTAATGGCGTGGAATCGCGGGCTTCGCGGAAAACGCTGGAAATATCAACGAAAGGAGGACCGAATCCCTTGGTGTATCAAGTCCTGTTCGCGAGCAATGTGAATTGTTTGGAGTGAGCGAGTCAACTCCAGCTTCGTTCTGCGTCCTCGCCATTTCGACGTTGGATAGATCATGAATCGCTGAAGACTCTAAGGAAAGTCATGGATTACTGAACTGCATCGTAGTGTCAGACAGTTACAGGAATAAAGTTGTGGGATCTCCAGATCATCGATGACCCCCGTTTCTGAGCATTAAAAATCATCAATATGCATCGAGTCAAAGGTTGAACATTTATTAGTTATCTATCTATCACCACTCGTTGAGGATAACATTCACGATTCCAGTTCGCTCGGTTCGTTGGTGATGAACAGAGCCACGTGGCACTGTTTGGGACTCTGATTCGAAGACTGTACAAAACATCGACTCCTCCACGGGAGAGATCGAAGATCAAAGCATTTCCACCGGGACCCGCCTCGTCGTCTAACAATCCGACCTCGTTGAAAGCAGGACGCAGCCCCAATAAATCTTTCAGTTCAGCATCGTCCTCTTGTCGTATATATTCCGTCTCTGTTCTTGCACTTGCCGCTTCCACTTATCCTGTTGAGCACCGACCTTGTCGAGCACTCCGGATCCTGCGCGAACTCGAGTTGCTCGTTGTTGAACGTCGTTCTCCGAGGAAGCGTTCCCTGCTTGAGTTGTACCGGATATTTAATATTCGATCGCTTTAATCCGCGGGATACTCCCATCCCCAAGGTTGTGACGAAGCTTACCATCATTGTTGCCGAACTCGCCGAGATTTACATCTTCATTCATGTGTTCCTCGTACTTCACGATGCCCCTTCGTTTGTTTAGTAGCGGATCCAAACATCTGTGCAGCCGGAAAATTCTCCTGATATTTGGCAGATCTCATACAAGTGGGGCTAATCAATGTGTTGCGATCAATACAAAATCAGAATCCAACCCGAACTCACCTCAAAAATCCCATGTACAAAGTAAGTAAGGCGACCACCCAAATTAATAGAATAACACACACACGGATCGTCGTGGTATTCCGAGTTTCGTATCTGTGGGAATAAGAGTTCTATAGATGAAGGAGCCTGTGGATGTCCTTTCAGCCATGGGAACGAGAATTGAATAGAGGCGTATTTTGAAGATTTTCATCAAGACGACCAAAGTACTCACTTGCACTCGCAACGGGGACAGAACTCCGCCGCTTTCTCTCTTAGCGCAGGGTCCACAGTAGGCATCACCACTCCTTCGCAATCGCATCTGAACGTAATATCATCCGATTAAAATTTAATCAAAATTACTTGGATCGGGATGCGGAGCACGAGAATTCCAACACCGGGACTCACGATGAGAGCTACCGTATTGTACGTCGAAGTCATCCAGCATTCTTTCTAGCCGCAAAACGTTCGTGAAATTCTTCGATTCATTACAGCGTAACAAGGTACGTTAATTCCGATTCATGGTCAAGGAAGTTTCGATTCGTTCCCAGAAGTTTGTCATGAACCCCGGTAATTTTCCTCCCGCATTCTCCGACTGGTTTGTGGCTGCAGCTTGACAGAAACAACTTACCTTCTGGGAGGAACGTTCTTGATGTAGAGTTTCCTGTCGCCCGATTGTCCGCCCACAACCGATGTGCTCGGACAAATGCATTTACATCGCACGTCTTCATATTGACAGTACACTATAGGAATCACGGTCGAAAGCGTCAGACTCAAATGAAACCAATTCATTTCTCGAGAGTACAGGAATGGTTCAGATCCGGATGAGAAATCGACGCATGAAGACTATTACGGTACCCCACCATCAACCGTTTCGCTGTTCTACAATTGTGAACCTAGAGCTGACTGATGGAGTTGTTTTGAGAGCTACGCATGACGAGATGAGCAAAGGCGAGAGTTTTTCGCCGTGCGAAGAGCGGATACGCCGAACGAAAGTTGTGCAGTTCTGGGATTTGAGGGAGCGGCGCGAACGTGCTCGAGAATTGCGTGAAGTTACTCAATCTTCAAAAAGTATCTTAAGAGAAGAGTGAAGAGTGGGAACTTCATTGAAGCTTTGAAGACGCATTCGGGTAGCGTGAGGCGAATCTGAAGATCACCGTGAGGCAGGCTGACCGGAACTCACAGATGTCTACACTTGACCGAGGAAGTCACCCATGTTCCACTCGAGCATCCTCAGATTCACGGCAAATGAAACATCTTCTAGGTTAACGACAGTGATTCAAAACTAAGACACGACATGATAATAAACTAGTGGAACTTCCCGGTTCCGACTTCGGTCAAACCTCGAACTTATGGATCAATGTCAGCAAATGGACAGGTAGCCCAATTCTAGCGGATACGTTATCAGTTATCATTGAGAATGGGCACTCCTGAATTTCCGCCTCACTGAGTGTAGACCGCGAAATACCGATTTTTGACTTTCAGAAATCATTTTTGGGGTCAGAATCATTCATGAACACTATTTTCTAGACGATTGATGTCGAGAGACCAGAGAGGTTCTTCGTGGAATAAAAAATCAAGTCGAAAACCAGTGATTCCTACCGCTGGAAACCGTTGAAATTTGCGGGTCGGGTGTGATTGAAAATAGCTAGAGACCGCGATTCAGAGGTTTTCCTTCCTTCGTTGCGGAACCGCGAAGTTCTGGCGGAAAGGGCTACTATCGCACCGTGAGGAACAGACCGCTAATGGGAAACAGATCCTTGAGCATCATTCATCAATCCATTCCTCAGTCAATCAATACGTCCATGGACCGATAGAGGCTGAAAAATGATTGATAACCTGGACTATCGAGCTCCAGTGATCAGGCAGGAAGAGCAAGCCGCCCATGTTATCAAGAAGAAACTCGATTTATTTCCTTAACGCAACCGTATCTATTGAATGAGATAACATGTATCGGATGTGGGCAATGTCAAACACCACCGCCCGATTGCAGGAGATGTTTGATGACATCCACCCAATCGTGGCCACGGGGCAGCTCCCCCTGGACGACCCTTCCGGCCAGCTTGCGTTTCTGTGCCTTGGTCAGTTTTTCCTTTTTTGCTTCTTTCATTGGACGCTGGTCTTGTTCTGGACTGCCGCTTTTCTCTTCCTTGCTCTCCGTCGCACTTCGTTCTGGTTGAGCTGCAGTGAACGTTTCCGCGTTCTCTTTGAGCCATTCGAATAAGGTGTAAGTCATCGGCATCCCAATATTGTTTTCGGCTTGTTCGTTGAGTCCATTCTTGATCGAATCTCGGATCTCACTTAGGATGTGATTGTTACCGAACAAGTCAAGATTGATTTCAGGAATCTCGTTCGGGTAGTTGTCGCCCCAACTCAGCTCCACAACAAAGTTTTTACTAGAGTTCTCTTCTCCATAACGGTAATGATACTTTTTAGGCGATATCTGCCGAAAGCATGAGTCTCCTTCGTAAATCGACAACAGAACTTCAGCCTCTTCCTCTTGGTCACCCTGGCAAGCCATGTCACGAATCACAAAGCACCATGCTAGTCTGGGCCGTGTTCACCGGTTTTACCGCGACCGGTTCCAAGTGTACGAACGAAGCACAAATCCGTTTCTACCACAGAGACTACGGGAACATAACAACATGTGGTTCTCCGGGTGTTTATCAACATTGTCTATGCTGTGCGGCGCCAAATTTGAACTTTTTCAGAACAAAGAAAAAACTTCACCGAAATCGTCTTTCTGAGTTCTTGTCTGTACAGAGGCGTTGCTCTCGAGTAGAAGCGAATCGTGCAGCACGCTGGGGCAGTGTTTCGTCGGTGAGCTCCGCGGGGAGGAAACTGGAACAAGCTTAGATGGGGCAACAAAGAGGAGGGAGAAGCTTCGCCTGCTACCGCTCATCAGCTGTGAAGAGGCGCTCAGTACACACAGGGAACGTGCAATTCGAATCGCCCTCTTTATTCGACTGTTGCAAATTCGATGAACGGTTTTGTCCATCCGGTATTCCACGGCTCGAACTAGAGACGACGGCAGTTCCGTAGAATTGGTCTCCGCAGTTGATCGCATAGCTTCAGCTGTCATGGACTCCCATCAGGCGATTCATCATATCGTGGAAAAGCTCGTGGGCGACTGGCCGTGCTTTCGCATCGCTCTCGAGCAGGGTATGGGCGGACCCAACAACCAAGAAAAGAAAGCTGCGATGTGCGAGGTGAGATATCACATCAATAGTCCCGACATATCATTCGGGAAAGAATCAAGTAGTTCACAATAGATTGTCGAGATCGCTTTTCCCGCCTGACGTATGCAACGCCGGCAACGAGAGGTTCTTTTGATATTTTCAGGAGCTCGCCAACTACCTGATAACTAATGATAAAGTAGATCCCACCGATATGGAAGGATGCATAGAGGAGATACTTGATGAGGATTTTGATACGTCCATCGAGGATGGGACAGTGCTTCTGCTCGCTACTTTGATGACTAATCTCACCAAACTATGCAAGAACGGGTCAATACAAGAGGCATTGGATCAGCTACCGGAAACAAGGCCCGCGTTGCCGGATGCACGACCCGAACCCTCACAAACAGTCGATGATGAAGAAATGGTCGACGTATCTGAAATTACCGAAATCGCCGACCAGGTTCGTCCTGTCAATGTTCCAAGTCCAAGTCATGGGTTCTCTTCGGCAAACTCAATGTTTCGAGGCGCTTGCTAAAAAGTTGACGATTTTCAGGTTGCCGGCATGAGTACACATAACAGCGCGCGGCGGAGAACGAATGAGCCCGATGAGGATGGATGGGTGACAGTTGGAAGAGCGAATAAATAACCACATTTCATGAATCCCTTTTGATCTTCCATATTATTTCTCCGGGGGAAGCATTCTCAAAATAGTTTATTAAGAAATCTCGAGCCCCCACAAAGGTCCGTCGCAGCGAAAAATACATTGAATCCTTGAAGTTTCGACACTAGTCGTAACGCCGCGAGCTCGCCAAACGATGCTCCTCCAACAAAGTAGACGAGAACGTTTTTTGTCGATGCCAGAGGGGGTGTTTGATGTAGACGCTCTGTCGTCAGTGCTCCACCTGGGAAGTAAATAAGTCCTTGGAGATTATCGTTCAGGTTGACGTGAAGTAATGAGCAGATGGATCCTTCGCGATCAATGTGCCAGTAATTGGCTCACCAAGCATTTTCGAAAGTTGGTCGAGACTCCCTTGATGAATCGATTCTAGCAACTTTGCCACCAAGGGGACGTATAAATCGTTGAAAACGTATCCAGCACTGTGCGTCCTCGTTCGTTTGTCTTTCTCTGATTGTATAAGGCCTAGCTTGCGACTCCTGCTCATGAACGGTGACTCTTTGAGACCGAGAAGACTCGCTGATGTCGCCATTTTACTGATCATGGAACCGCCCTGGAATTTCCAAAACGAATGCAAGTGAGGGGTTCTGTCCTCGAGGTCGTGGCCGTCATGCGCTGAATCAGTTATGAGTTCAGTGTGAGGCATCGGATTTGCTCACTTTTCCTTGCGGCGTGCCTATCACAGGTGGGGCTTCGTATAGGATTTCTAGCTTTTCCAGTTTCTGGAGAGTGGCCAGATGATGATAGCCGTATTGGTGAAGGAACGATGTCCGTATGGATTCCAAGTACCCATGTGGCACGCCATCTTGGACCAGGGATAAAAGGCACAGTAATCGCAGCGAGACCTCCCACGGTTTTTCCCTGAAAAGTCTCGAACACTTCATGGACTCTGACGAGAGTGCATCAGGCGGTTTCGGTAGATGCTGAATTACTCGAGGACAGCTCCCTAGACATCCGGATGAACTTACGAACAAATGCAATCTTTTATGAGTTCGATGCTGGTCTTAACATCAACTCCCTGCAGAAGGTTTTGCTCCGCAGCCCGAACAACATCAAAATCCTGCAAGGATCGAGATTGGTGACCACGTGATGCTGGCGACGATGTCTGAGATCTACTTCGCATAAAGTCTACCCTTTCATCATCGGCGGGGAGACTCACATGTCCTCGTCGCTTAGATATTTCTTCGCAAATGCTGACGTGGAGTGATAGAGCGCTGCGTAGTTTCGTGATTGCGCTCAGTTCATTGTTGACAAAATTTTTCAAGCCTGCGGAAAAGTCCCTGTAAGTTAGACCGCCAGAAAGAATCTCGCGAGACGAGCACGATTTGAAAACAACAGAAAAATACCCGAGATGGATTGGGGAGTTCCGCCGTCGACTTTCCCCATGAACTTCTTGCTTTCACTGCTCAAAACTCCAAAAACTGAGGAGATATGTTTATCTCTGATTGAAGCCAGAGTTTCAGTCGGTTCTTTGAAATTTATCTGGCGCTCTTCTTTTTTTGTGACACTTTTAGGAATGACGCATTTCCCGTTCTGGATCCCTGCGAATTGAATGGAATTTCAGAGTTGAGTAAGAGAACAACTTCTCGAGCAGCTTGAAGTGATCCTGATAATATCCGCTCACCGAAGATATCATCCAGAATTGCACTGTAACTCATCTGAGTGCTCATCAGCGATACGTAGTCGGCGTCTCTGCTGAATATCACCAGATTGTCAACGACAATTTTGCTCTCGGAGGCGCTACGTCCTCTTCCCAAAAGCTTCCATTGGTTAAAAACGCATCGACTCGCGTCGCCTGCATGTGAGGAGTGGAATTTCGTCAATTTGTGTGCTCGATTCACCTAATTCAGTGAAAGATACTAGCGTTCAATTTGGACGCAAAGTACGCACCAAGGAGGACAACTTGTCCTATTTTCGCGAACTCTTCGATCTGACACAGCGACAGAGCCACTGAAGACAGAGGGGAATGATCCTCGTGAACGAATACATCCCGGAAAAACGTATCGTTCTCAAGGGAGGCAGTATCTTCCTCAACCGGAATGAGGCTGACCTAATCAGTCGAAAGAAAGCAATTTATTCAGCGATGAGAATAGATCGGTAGTATAGTGACGAATACCACTGTCTTGAATAAAATCTGTATCGACTCACCGGCAATGATATCAGATTCACCATTCCGAAAACTCCTTCCGATTCCAGCAAAGTCGTCGCCGCCGCCGAGAGACGCGGAAGACTCAATAGATAGAATTCTCGGCCGTTGGGATTTGAGGCGATTATTGACGCAACCTGCGAGAGGAGAGTTCACTGTGAGAACTCATTCAAATGACAGAGGCCCCTGATGTGAAAAAGGTATGTGGCAAGGAAGAGCGAAATGAATTCGTACACTCGAAGATATCTACTCGAGAATCTATGATCCCGTGCTTACCTGTTTTATCGCGCTCAGCGATCCTTTCACGAGGAAAACACATTTCCGCGAAGAATTTGCGGGGAGAACACCCTCTAATTTGAATAACTTCGAAACACCGGTAGCTCTCAACTTCCGCAGACTTGCAATGTTGTCCAAGGACTTGATCAATGTGGGTTCGATCAGAAGATCCTGTAAGAGATCGAACTTTGGCTTTGATGGAACACATTGAACAAGCATCGCAACCACAGCTGAAGTTTCAACAGATTTTCTCAGTCGTTCGAAAAACGTACTTTCGCGCCGGCGATGTTCTCGAGTGTCGTCAGCAACGCCGTTTCCGCATAATGTGTGACATAATCAATTATGCTGCTGGTCATACTGTGTGTGCAGGATCTTGTCAAATTACGAAAAGGAAGAATTCACCGCAATAATGTTTCAGTTGAAATCTAAAATCCTGTGTGACCACCTCGCGAGGAGCACGGAACAGCTGGTTTGTAGGCGTCACGAAGTGGCAGCATTGACAATAGACCCTTCTTTCGAGGATCTCGATTCACAATTCGAACAATTTCGTCCATGATATTGTTCGCACACTTATCTCCCTCAGCTTAAGTGCACACATTATGATTCCAAGTTCCAAGGATCGTGATTTCGAACGATTTCAGTAGATGTCAGAACTTGATGGCAAGCAGAAAAACAGTCACACTTTGGGAGAGAGTCTCCTTGATGGACCATCAAGTCGCGGCGCGGCGATCTCCTTGGAAGTCTGGAGTTGGGTCAAAGATAGGTATCAGTCATATCCATGAATATTGAATGTCAACTGTTGATATATCAAGATGAATATATACCAGGTCTGTGAAGATGGAATGAGACACTTTTTGTTTTCCATGCCATTCCAGCGCATGAAGCGCTAGCGAGTTTTATCCGCCGGGATTTTGAAGCTGCTCGTTTTGGTTACAAAATGTAGCCAAAAACAGCTTGCTAACTCACTACTAGACGATTTGAGAACACTTTTCGCCGAACAAACGAGAAATCTAATGGCTCACGCTCGAATGCTGCTTCCGTGCTGATCTCGATATCACTCTAACGCTCATCTTTCTGACTACATTTCTGTTTTCGGTTCAGCTTCAAAGTGACATCGAGATCAGCTTGGTAGAGCTATATGCTGCGAATAGTGATTATACATATATTATCATAGAATTAAACATGGTAATTTGGGAATTCACAATATAGACAGTTTTCATACTGAGAATAAGATGCGGAACGCATCAAAATCGATGAGCTCAACCTTTATTCTCTGAACTTCACAAGCTAGAGCTCAACTACGTCGGTAGAATTGCAAAGATAATTAGGACTTGTATAGTGGGCGGTTACCGTAACAGTTACTGCGCGTTCCAACAGACAACGAGACGGAACCTCATCGAGGTTGGCCCGAAATCTGCTTTGGCCACTGCCACAGCTTCGGGAACGGAAAAACGCCTGCGCTCTCATGGCCGATATCGAAGATTGCTCACGAGCAAATGTCTCAAACATGAAAAAAATAAACCCATACAAGGCTGGATTACCGGCGTCCAACCCTGACATGGAGTTAGCAATATACAATGAGCATCCTAATCTTTGACTCGAATAATCTGTTATCCCGAATCGAGGCGGTCTTCGGCACGCCTCAAGCCAAATCTAGCCAAGAGGGTGTCTCTTCAATTCAGCGCGTTCGGTGAGAAGCCTTCGATCTAAATCTCATGAAGCCACGACTGACAGCGTCTTCCAAAACCAGACGACAGCTCCAAAGTTGAGACGCTTTGTTACAACACTATCATGTCAAAAGTAGTCAAATTTTTTTTCTTCGACTTCGATCGTTTCTGGAGTTGACACGCGATTGTTTCAGAACGTACTGTTGAGGGGTAGCACTTGAATAGCTCGTCATCATGATCCCATCTTCAAATCGGATATCCTCGATTTCTCTCTTCTCCGGCTTCCTTTTGTCCCCTTTTGCAGAGCATTAACAACACGCTTTGCGAGAGGGTGACTCGGTTTCTGTTCGAAAGCATCGAGTCCTGCACTAAATAGATTTTGCAGCTAGAGTCCGGATGACTCGAACCTTGGGTCGGAATCATTGCCTATCGATCTATTGACGCTTGAGACATATTCGTTCCGTTCGGAAGTTTTCAGTTCGCGTTCTCGACGACCACACGAGAGTAGCAGAGTTACGATTTTGAGTGACCCGAACAACCTAGTGCTGTTCGCGGTGGACTCTGCTGTTGGGAGCGGGATCCGTGCTCTCCGAAAATCGTGTCACTATTTCTACCAAGTTTGGAACGACTGCTTGTGCAGCTGTACACTTGTCCTTTGTGGTTGCTCACTCTCGCGCCAGGCAAAGCTTGATGATGTTATTTAAACCCAATACGCGCAGGGGAGATTGGTCACGCCGCCGGGGAGGGGGTTCGTCGCTAGTGGTGTGGATGGTAGCAAGCCCGGGTGGCCGTGGTGGTGTCGGTGGTGATGGTGGGTGCATTGCCTGTTCATATGGGCAGCCAGCGAGGGGGAATCGCTATGAGGAGCTATCGAGTTAATTTGCAGGCCGTGTCGAATGTCACTCTGACGGCGGCCGCAGCCGCCGCCTACGAGGTTCGCTGCTGCGGCGACAGCAGCTACAGCTGAGTAATCGGTTTTGGCAATCATCCGACAAGAGAATTTAGAGTTTGCTCGATAGATTCTTTCTCTGACTTCTTAAATTGAATTTCTATAACTTTACTCATTCGTCCGTTGGACGTCTTGAATGCGATGCTTCGATCCAAGTCGTCGCTGAACCACCAAGACCTTACTTGTAAATAGCTAATACAGACTGGGTTTGGCCGAATGTATTCATAGACGCCTATCACAAATGATTTCTCGGAAAAACCGAGCAATGCCTATCCGAGGGCTTCCAGAGGGCCGATCTGGCTGATGGAGCGAACAATTTGCACCTGAGGACGATAGTTTGGGTTTTCTGTTTTCCAGAACTTTTGACGGATAGCGTGACCACATGGAAAAATCTCGAACCGGCTCAAAAGTTGTCCGCGGAAAAAGTTATTTTCGTCGTTTCCTCCTTTAATTGCGCACTATTTCCCTCGGATGATGACTTTGTCTCTTCTCCGGATCATAAGTCCCTTGCAACAAACGATTTATAACTTCTGTTTACACGTCTTGTGGCGTAGAAATAGATCTGACACAAATTGAGAATATAAATCATACACCAAGTCGAGAGGGAGATCCAAGACTCGGCTCGCAAGTGCAGACGGTAGTTTCATATTCCGAGCACGAGTCCAGTGAAGTTGTGCGGCGGCTGCGGCCTCGGAAGATACTCCGTCGTTTTCAACAACTATGCGAAATTTTCCCTCAAGTTCTTGAAGATCATAACATCCTGGTACCCATTACGTCGCGGATGGGGGGCATGAGTTTTCCGCGTGGAAAAATCTCATTCGGCGCCGGTTCCCGAATAAGGATTCTAGAAGTTTTGTTCGTTTTCGTTCTAGATTTGCGATTCCGTTGGCTCTTTAGTAGGAGGCCGAAAGCACCAAAAATTCAAAAATCTCGACGAAACGCGTCCATTCCACCAATTCACTGTGCTTACCGCATCTGACACCGACCAAGCAAGCAACCAACCAACCGGTAGGGCCAGCAGCTGGCGCTTGGTGGTCTTGGTCTTGGACCTGCCCCTACGAGCCAAAATCTGTGATGATGAAGCCGTCAGGTGCTCACGAGCTGCACACGTGTTGCGGTGAGAGGACTCCTGCCGCAGGATTTGAATCAGGGATCAGGATTTGGCTACGGCAACAGCTTACTCCTAGACACCTGTGACTACATTGAAGGTTCTTTGAGCGCAATCGCAGAGATGAGTGCAAATCTTGCTTCTTGAACCCTCTTTCCATATTTATTGACTTCTGTCATCCTTCTCGAGCGGATTTCGTACAATGACCGTTTCTCGAGGAAGATGTTCATAGTATCGAAGACATCGCTCTCGGGTTTTTCCGGACTCTGACGGGGATTCGTTTGATCACATTTTGACAGCTTTGAGTTTCAAGCGTCAGGACCGGATTTTTCGCCTTCGAATCGGAGTTTGAAGAGGACACGAGGTCTACGAGAGAAGAGGAGTCGGAGTTGAGCTGTTTCCTGTGAGTGGCACGATCCTACTTCTTCAATCTTCCCACGCGAGCCACAACACCTCAGCTGAGCCGGGTGACAAAGTCTTCGGAGAGTAAAAATTCGCTTGATCGTGCAAGAACCTACTTTTGTGGCCACAACATCAGATCGAGAATGGGTAGTGATCTCCGTTGCGCTAAGAACACATGGAATGAGAAACTTCAGACATGAATAATTTTGCTTGGAGGTTCGACCGCTCGGAACAAGACATTCCCTTCTCGAAGGATGAGCAATAATTGAAATCAAAGAGGAACGATGGTGCGGCCAAGGGCTTTCAAGAACACTGAATCTACTTGAAGCACATCGAATGGCGGCTGCGACACCGGTGCTCAGACTAGGACAACGACGGCTCCAGCTCGTGCTCCTGAGACCACCTCCGATCCCTTTCCACAAGGACAACACGACGACATTCACATGTGACACCCGTGCCACTTGCAGTCGACAGGTGGAACACCAAACTACACTGGTACCAGAGTCTGCTCAGTCCGGAAACAGTGCACAACCCGATGCCAGAACTACCTAAGCTGTCGAACTCCACCTCATCGACAAGAAGTCTTGGGGAGCAGCGATTCTGAACAGTACGCAAGGCGCCCAAGATGATTGAGAAAGAAACTTGTGTCATTGCTGCAGAGTATCTTCCGGCAGGAATTATTTCGATGCCTGTCGGTACCGAGGTCCCACTCGAAAAGTTGCTGGATCGCCGTCTCCCCGAGTTGGAGTTCAAGGTAAGCCAAGACCCAGTTCTGGAAACCTTTTCTGCTGAATCGGCCTCATCGGTACCGAGCGTGTTGTTCCGAAAGTTCCGCATGTCTGCACAAGTTCCTAAACCTCAACGGATTCCAGGTTGAGGTGGACCACGGATTTCTGAAACTTTGCAACTCGCAGTACGGAGATGGAGAGCTGTCCATGCTGATGCGACTAGCGCCTGACATCCACGAACAAAACGTGGCTTTGGTCAAAACGGCAAACTTCTACGTTCTGCAAACCACACGGTGAGTGCCCGAGTGCTGATATTCTATCAGAACGGAAGAGAAACTAATTTAATCTGAAAACTCTTCATCTAAATTGGATCTAATGAATTTCCCGTGGCGTTGCTGGCGCTCTGTCGCTTGATTGTTATCTGCTCTATCTACTTTCGCAACCATTCAAGTTCGTTTCGGATGAAGTATGTGAGAGTTTGGGGCACGCTATCTCGTGACGATGAAAAACAAATCATTACAGAGCGATTCAGGCTGGAGAGGAGCTTCGTTTTTGGTTCAACCTTGAAGTGAGCTGCGAACTTCAGATACCAGTGCTGACTCCTCGGCATATTCTCGGTGAGACTCATATCCTAGGTTTCATCAAACATCTCGATCCGTGATTTTTCACAATCTTGACGCGATTAACTTTCCAAAGTCATCAAGTAATCATAAGCTTTGACCGCAGGTAACCAACGATATGTGTGCGATTCGTGCGATGCTACGTTCCCTCAACCGAATATACTTAAGGCTCATTTGTGTTTGAATCGATGCGCTAACGATCATTTGCGCGATATCCGAATCGAGCACGAAGTCGGTCTTGCCATGACTCCCGAGACCAACACTTCGAATACCTCAAACGACGAAGAAGATGAAGACGACCTGTCGTTAACAGGCGATTCTCGAAAGAAAGGGCACATGTGCATGTTTTGTGGAAAAGTTTATTCAAGACGGTGAGTTCCGCATTAGTTCCAGCGAATAGCAGTCGCCATCTGGCTGAGGCGGCGCTCGAAGTAGCTGCATTATTCATAATTCCGTCTACTCGGTTCTCAATTGACAGCGCTTCTCACGATTGATTTCAGATACGGGTTAAAAATCCACGTTCGTACTCATACCGGCTATAAACCACTACAGTGTAGATTTTGTCAACGGCCTTTCAGTGATCCATCGAACCTCAACAAACACGTGAGACTACATGCTGAACTAGATTCCCCATATAGATGCTCTCTGTGCGACAAAGCATTGGTTCGAAAACGTGATCTCGAACGACATTTGAAAACAAAGCACTGTGTACAATGACGCGATGGTGGTCATTTCCGTTGGTAACGAGTTTCTGGAAGTGGAACGGGCTGTCAAACAATATTTCCTTAGGCCATTTAAAGTAGCCACAAAAGTGATCTGTCCTTCAAGGTTGTGATCTGACTTGAAAGGAAACACGGCAAATCTTGTGAAATGAGAGAATCGAACCGAGCTGTATAGTATCTGTAACATAAGCTATATTTTTGAAAGTCCCACAACGTGCCAAATGTAAATAAATTCCTCCGTAATGCTGAAAAAAATGTGCAACTATGTTCAAATAAACCGAACTATATTCCAAGACAGAGCTTAGGAGTGTTAGTTATAATCTTAGACAGAATGACAACTACGCTGATATGAGAATATGCGTCTAATCGCGAAGACCGATTGGTCATCTCGTCGATCTGACTACATCTCATGATCCAAATCTTTAAATTCAAGTTTGTTCGCATCAAATCCGATTTTAGAGCAAGAATGAATGACAGATTCTGGTGCGAACAGTTTTGGATCGTGAAGCGGCAGGATGTCGGTGATTGACTTTGAGGCACGCAGATCTAAGATTTCCGTATAGACAACGGCGGTGATCTCATAAACACTCTGTTCCAAGTGGAGTTCGCGCTTTAAAGGTCAGTTCTGGTGGCCGCATTTCATCATGCGATCTACATCTGTGCTCATTGCTACTTACACGATGCTGATAATCTCAGTGGAAGGCCAATTTTTCCGCGGTAGGTTCAGCGTTATATTTGTGACTTACGAATAGCTTTCTCCGTTCCCTTGAACAATATTCCGGTACGGACATCGAAAATAAGCACAAATTTTGAGTTGGAATCTCGTGCGCAGATCAGGGCGGTTGCCGGAACGACGCAATCCTGAACGCCTGTCCCCCCGGTTGTGATCTGGGAAGGGATACACAACTGTGTGCCATCTGCGTCTGTCCTCCGTGTCTTCTCTGTCCGCGTGGTTGTTACCAAGAGAGCCCCACAGGAGGATTGCACGGTAACTATCGATGGGGAGAATATGCATTTAAAAATGAGGAAAATGCATGCAGTGTGCACGGAATATGAGCACAAATATTCGGCAAAATATGCACAGATGTGAATCCGATTTCCCCACTCACGATGCTCATCGCGAGCGTGGACTTCGCATTTTCTGAAGTTTCTCAATAGAACGAACTGTCCATCGTCTTCGGGAACGGACTCCTATCGAGAAAAGCATCATTCAACTTTACAAGCTTCTCAGATTCACGAACCGAAACGACCGTGTGTTTTCTCGACATCGGATTCGAACTGGGAGCAGTATCACTCAACTCCAGAACTTTCGAGGCGCTCGGATTTCATGCCCTTCAAAATCATTTGCGGAGCTTTCGCGTTTTTCATATTTTTCATATTATGTCTCGGGCTCGGTACAGACCGACGGATACAATATTGCCATTTGATACATCCACCAGTATCTATCCTTTTCGAAACATTTTGGGTACAAACTGTAGCTCTTCGGGGAGCATTCCCAATTTCTTCCACAGGAGTCCGACGAACGTGGCAAACTCCTGTAGCGACTCGCCGTCCATCTCACAAAGATCTAATCGTGACGCGTGGGTCGCGAAATCGCCGAATATTTGCCCTCGCGAGTATTATCAAGCAATTTTGAGGAAGTAATTCTGGATACATGGTTCAGAAGCCGAGAAAAATTCCTAAAATATAACATTGAAACACTGATATGGGCATAATATGCATAAAAGACACCAAACCGCGAAATATGCATATATGCAAAGAAATATGCATTCCATAGAAATTCCAGCCCTAATGATCATACATATAATTATCCTTGAGACCTTGAGGTGGAGAAGAAGTTCCAGAGCGACTGATGAGAACTTCTTCCAGGCGAATGTCCTGGGTGTGCACATCCCGCCGATTGCGCTTGACGGTGCGAATACAGCGATGATTGTGGATGGAATTCTGAGACGTGGACGCGAATCATTCCGAGATCAGCAATGCAAACAGGTCATTCTGGCAGGAAATCTTCGAAGAAATGAGAAGAAGTGAAACATGTGAAGGCGCAACGCGAAATCGGTTGTTCTCGCTTCAGTTCATATGGTTCTGTGGTGTCTTTGAATAACTTTTGGTTGTTCTTATTACCATTCATCGATCCATTCACTGAGCCTGCGATAAGTAACCGAACCATTGACGTCGAGCGGCGGCGGCCCTGTCTTCAGTGACTGTTTCGTTGATTCGCCAGCTATGAGCGAGCGGACAATGCGAAATGTAGAAAAAAAAAATAACTCTTTTCATCCTTCGTCGAGCGGCGTCTGATTGGAGCGACCCGTCCCGTGCCCGGCGTAACGTTTCATGTTGTCGACTGTTTGTATTCGGCGAGTTTCGAACTTAACATAGATTAATAGCCGGCAGACGCTTATTCTCTGTTTCCTTTGAAAATTGAATGAAAAACGTCGCATTTTTTCCTGCCTGTTTTTGTTGTTGTGAGAACCCCTGTCTGACTGACTGACTGACTGACTGACCGATTGGCTGGTACTACTTCAGATCGCACTTTTGTGAAGGCTGGCAGGGGCCGGCGAGAAACACCGACTCGAGGAGCCATCTTTTGTTACATTGAAACACCGGTCAGAGAAAGAACAAATCTCCATCATTCTTCCATTTTTACGACGTTGACGACGGTGCTAGTGGTGGTGGTAGCAGCGACGACGACGACGATGATGATATCTAAAAAATTAGAGACGTCTGTCAAAATTCGACAAACAGATAGCGGACTTCAGTGCCGGGGAAGAGTTATGATCCACTGCCGCCACGCCACTTGTCAAATGGTGCTCGAGTTCCGTCGGCATCGGTTACAGCGGCAGCCGTCGCGGAAGAAACGCATTCAGCGGTGGTGTGCTCAAGCCAGTGGAACAAACGGACCGAAGTCTAGGAGAGTGTTTTTAATTGCGTTTCAGAAGTCATCAGTCGAATCATCATTGGCTCCAACTCCCGAGAAGTGAAACGTTCTCTCTTCTCTCTGCGTCACGATAACGGCAGATCCCAAACGCTCCAGCGGCTTTATCAGTATTTATTATCGACGTCATCAGACTTGGCCAGAGTGAGAATTAGAGAGAACGTTCGTGATGAGTTGGTTGTCCATCTAGATGAGCGAGTTGATCAAGCGATAATCGATATCGCTTTTCAATTCAAAGCTCGCTAATCGGAATACGATAGGAATTTCCACTTCAGAATGAAGAACTCTCCACGTGGCCCATGACTCTGGGCTTCGAACGCGGGACTCAATCGAATCGATATATTTAGACGTCCGTATCGAGCGGAAAGCTGAAAAAACGAAACGTCCAATCCACGGATCGAAAGCGAAGAAGCCACAGCATACGTCAAGATTCTGCGAACAGATGGAATCGAATCCAGGGAATGAAATCGTCTGATTGACTGAGACTGACGGCGGAGATAACGAAGCTTTTTTATCGCATTGTCATTGATCTACTCATTTATGGCATGATTTTCCATCAGAATGTTTCTGTTTCCTTCGAAATTCCGAGACGGCTTCGTCAATTCTGGATGGAATCGCGGTTTCAGCAAGTGGGCACATTGTCTGCTCCCTTGAGCTCTCGTATTCACAGAAAGTTAATCACTTTAGCTATCGATGGGTTTCCGCAAGCTCACGCGATCTTCAAGATCGGATGAAGTCACAACCCGGTGACGTTTGGCGACATCTAACTCGAGTCCCGGTTTATAATAATAAAACGCAACGGCGGTTGATTCAACGAAAAACTACAAATGTACCGGCCTTCCTTTACAACCGCAGCATCGCACAACGAGTTCGAACTGATATCGACGATCGACCAAGACTTTCCAGACGTCAAAAGCAATAAAATCCTCTTCGAACACAACAATCTCCACGGAACGAAACAGTCGCTTCGTGGAACACGAGCCCCGGTCGAAGTCAGCTGTAAGACACAAATGTAACAAACGAGGATTGCCAGAACGGCGAATGTCACGTAATTAGGAGCGATATTCCTGTCTGACCTGGGGACAGTGTTCGCCGGAAACACGTGAATCACATCAAGCCATCATTCTCAGAGCGCATTCCGACATTGAAGAATGGAGCTGCAAAGTCGTTTCTGAAGAGGCAATGTTCAAGACTGGCCTACATCAAGACTCGGATAGTGTACTATCAATTTGGCGACCTCGTCAAAGTAGAAGACTTCAAGCACGCGCGGTTAGTTCCATCCCCTGTCGGCTTTCTGTCACTTATAGTTGGAGAAGAGACCTGTAGTGACTTCTTTCTTGTCTCGCTGTTTGTTTCGTTCGAAGATGACGCCGACGAGGATGATGCCGACGTGGTCTAGTAGTGATATATTCCTCTTTTCTCCATTGATGACCTGGCCAAAGGAGCAGTCGAGGAAGCTTGAGAAGGGGAGGAAGAAGAAGAGATTTTAGTTTTTTTTTCTCTCTTCTTTGCTTTAACAAGTGGCAGCAACAACTACCATGACGTGAAGCACTCGCTGTTCCAGCAGCAGCAACAATAAGCACAACGGCCACTTCTGCGATCGGAAATAACATTTGTTGGAGTCGCTTGTCTGAGTGATTCGTCGTCGACGGTCGCCGAGTTTTTATTCTTTTTTTGATGGGTAATGGTCCGACTTTAGAGTAGTGAATTTTTGTCTAATGGCTGGACACAAATGACAACAATGGTCGGAGGGACCGACTGACTGAGTGTGATCGGAGTGAGTTCCGGAGTTGTGCGACCGCTACCTCCAGAGAAAGGGCACTTGCCATTGGAAGCTTCCAGAATCATGAATCCAGGTCTTTTCCACAATTCCGGATGAAGCTTTCTCTGATGTGGAATCCACGCTCATCTCGACCGTTGGTTGGTCGGTTGGTCGGTGGATCGGTTGATCGATCGAAGGCATGGAGTCCACTTCGACGGATCAAAATTGATACGTTCTCCACTTGAGTGGAATCATACTTCGCTAGAGTCGATAACCGGACGATTGTCCCACTGACCAATCGATCAAGAAAACGAACAAATGCTGTTTCTATTGGAGGAAAAAATTAGTTTGCTCCGTGTGGCTCTGTGTATTCGCTCGTTTGATCTAGAAATCATTCTGTTCTACGGCAAACTCCACAACGAATTGAAGAACACGTCCCTTCAATGATCTGACAGGCAATCCAATCTTAGCAAAAATAAACACAAATCTCGTTCGTTATTCTTTCGTCTCGTTTTCCGACTTTGTCGTTCGGTGCAGTGGATAGCCAGCCGGCCGGCCGATCCTATGCAATGTTTTGTGTATGATTTCTTGTGCACTTGTGTCATCGTTCCTCGCAAATGCTGTTTGTGTAGCGTTCGATGATTGTTTATCCAGAGGCGTTTGTAACTGCCCCTATCGGTGGTGGTGGTGGTGGGTTTTCAAAGTTGAACAAGATGAGTCTACGCTGCCTGCAACCACCACCATTCTCACCGCACGACAACAGTCACCATGGTCCTCACTAGCAGCAGCGGCGGCAGAAACACTTGTTATATTTATTCTCCAAAACTGAACGCCTCTCTCACTTCGCACGTAGATTCATTTTTCCTTTCAGCTCGAGTCTCTTCCTCATCTGTCTCCTCTTCAAACCCCTTGGAGAGGTTTGGATTGATTTTTGAAAGCTATTCCGATAGTTAGCGATGTGATTCGCGCTCGAGAACATCAATCTTCGTTCGAGTCAGTCAGGTAACGCATCCATCATTCGATGAATTAATCCATTCGGTTGCTCGCTCAACGGATCGATTGATCTTTCGCTGAGACGATGTTAGAATTTCAATGACTACCCAGTTAACGGGTTCGATTGACAAGTCACAATCAGCCAGCTGATCGACTAGTGTTATTCGATTCAAGTAAACAACCTCAGCTAGCTAATCATGATAAGTGTATATATGCATAAGTCTCTACAATGAAAATCAGCGGCGATTAATCGAGGAAATTCAAAGGAAAGAGGACCGAGTAGGTTGATGAACACATGCATATGAATGGCGGTAGTTCATGCAATCGGCCCGTTCGACTGGAACCATCAATCGACAAGTTCATTCTGTTTAACAACTCACAATCAGTCGAGTCGAATGAAGTCATGTCAACTCAAGTGAAACCGTGTCTCGTCAAGCCAAGACGTTTCATGGTCATTCAGCGTTTCCGATAACGCGTTCGTTTCGTTTCCTTCTCTGTCGTCGTTTTCGGTGTAAAGTGTTGCGAAGTGGTATCGACGCCGCCGGATGGGCGTGTTCTTTGGAAAATCGTCGCCGTATTAATTCATAATTTTAAACAGTGTTCAGAACGTGCGTTCGAAAAACGAAACGCGGCTGACACGCCAACGATGTCTGATTTCCCATGGACGGAGAGACAACTTCTCGATTCCGGTTACCCTGCCTTAAATCCTGAGATCGTGGTACAACAACTACCCTCAAAATAGAGATTATCGAGGTCCCCTACACGTGAATGGATTCAACCTCTCGAACTACATGGAAGTACTTCGGCGATTCCATCTCCTTCGAAGCCGAAACTACTTGATCCAGATGAAAAGATCTTTCGTCAGCTGGAGACAGTGGGCCCGCATTTCATCTGATGCACGGAGAGTGGGAAGGAAGTATTTTTAATTTCGTGTTTTTTGTCAACTGCTGCATTGAAACTTCGCGTACGGCGAGCCGTTTGGAAATCGACAGCGGCGTCCCGGCGGTTGACGTTGGCCGTAGCTGACCGTGGTGAACGGTGTCGGAACGAGAAAGAGTCCGTTCCATTGATACTTGTGTCTACGTATAAGGGCTGACGTCAAATTTGGCTAACCAAGCAACAAGTTGCTCCGTACGGAATCGAAAGGCGACGGGCAATTACGTGAACGTACGCGAAGTTTACGCCAAACGCAAGCCAAGATGGAGAACGGCGGCACTGCGTAGAAAATTTATTCTTCTCCGACTTCTTGTGACTTTTTGTGTCGTTTTTACGACCACCCTCACTCGGCGGAGCCCTAACGCCCTTTTCTAAATATGTCCTGCCTTCCTTAATTCTATTCTAGTAGAAAAGAATTTCCGAAAAACCACGTCAAGAATGTCGTTCCGCTGATCATAAAAAAACGAAACTCGTTTATGGAAAGACAAACTCAGCGATATTAGGGAAAAAATGGCAGCCTTCTTGGTAACTCTGTGAGACTGAACCGTCCTGCGGGAAATCGATGAAACAAAATTTCCAAAACTTCCTAAAAAAACCTCACTTTTCGATTGATAGTATGTCGAGGAATGAGCTCCGGCTCACAGGGAGCCATCTCAACCCTTTGATGCGTTCTCCGGTTGGAACTCGCCAGAGGACGACTTTTTAAAGAAATTCCAGAGACGGTGACCGTTTACGTGAGACCGAACTACGTGGCAACGGGCCGAAAACCGAACCCGAGCTGAATTCGGACAGGGCTCGTTCGTTATCCAAGCTTGTCACTCTTCGAATGGAAGATTTTCGCTGCGATTAATGATCGAGTTTTACGACAATGACGACGCCTGCGTGTCAACCGGCCGAGCAACGAATGCCAGTGGGCCGAATGGTAGTACCATACGCGTCCTCAGCTCTACCCGGGCGGCGTTTCGTGTAGTGAACGTGGCAGAAGGTCGTCTTCGAAAGCAAACATTCCGTGTGGCTCAGATGGAAGGAGGACAATCCTATCGGTGTCGAAATCTATCTGCCCACGATTCTACTCAGAATCACTTTTTTCCTTGGAGTAAAGGAAGGTCATCCGAGGACTTCGACAGAGGATATTTCAGGATACTGCTTCTTTTGCTCTACCGGTTTCGATTCTTTCCTGCCGCGGACGACTTCAGAGTCGAATTATTCGGAGAATACGCCCCTCCTCGAGGCTACAGTTCAGTCACGGGGAAAGACAATCGCTTGTCTCGAGATGCGTGCCCAAAGGCCTATGAAGTATCATACAATGCTGGAAGTCGTTTCTTCCGGCCGAGACCAACTGAGTCACACAAATCTCGAATCAGCCGTCGCTGCCGTCACCGCTTTGGCGCCATAATCGTTCTTCAGTCAGTATTTTGAACAGCTCGCTCATAACAGACCGCTGCGCCGTGCCGATGATTAACACTTCATAACTCTTCGGAGGTATTTGTCTAGACTCAAGGGCCATAACCCACAGTTCGGCTGCTTGGTGCGTTCGGCAACCGAGCTCGTAGTCCGCCGCTCACGCCAACCAGACTTTTCCTCAAAGACGACGACGACGACGATCATCATCAGCGTGGCTGTCGTTGTCGCTTGTCTCAAAATGGACTCGGTGACTTCTCGCGCGCTCGTTCGCTGCGGAGGAGGGGTAGGAGCAGCATAAGCAGCGACAAAGTCCATTCTGCCTCGTGCAGCCTGATGGCCTTCTTGCCTGTTCAGAGGTCTGACTGCCTGCCAGCCAGCCAGCCAGCCTGAGTGGCTCTCTTTCTTCTATTACTACGACTGCCGCTGCTTTAGTTCGCTCGCTTGCCCCCTTCACAAAACAACAGCGAATTGACAGAGGCTGACGGATCATCGTAGCTCTTCTTCTAGTGCTGCCAGGAGTGGGCCACGGTGCAGCGGTTCGCGACCAGCGGCCCGAGGTCCCAACACCTAGACCGCGGCCGCCGCTGTTGCTTCTGCCATTACTACGAGTGGTTAAACTAGCGGTGGCGACAGCAGGAAGAAGCGAGACACGAGTTGAAAACAAGTCGAACAACGATGATGACCAACAACAGATTAGCTTCAGCACTCAGAACCTTCTCCATACCGAGTTCAACACCTCTTCTCTCGTGCTTTGTCTTCCGACTGAACTATTCTACTCGATCGATCTCTGATCTACGATTCATGATGAAATTTTTAGATCTTGAAGTGAACAACGCGGCGGCGTAAAACAAATGAGTGAATGGAAACAGAACAAAAGAATAATGACTGCTCGGGAAGAATACCTAAGAGGACGTCTTCATAAGTGGCGGAAAATGCAAGGAGTACCTGCTTGACTTCGTGCGCCTCGAGTCGAGCACATCCCTGGATTCACAAAAACGAGCCTCGCTGACTCATCCTCAGAGTGGAAACACCCGTTTTGACTTGAAACTCGTTCGGTATTTTCAGGAGTCTTGATTCAGAATGAGAATTATCCGGTGGAGAACGATCCTTGTCGCTCTTTTTGAAGATTCTGCAGTCGCTTATCCCTCTCGAAGATCACCTATGAATCGATTACCTATCTGCACTGAAACCGGGGGCGGCGATTTCTGTTGGAAGACGGCTTGTATCCTTTCCTGACGACAGGAATCGTTTTCGCTAAAGATGTATAGTTCTACCGCATAAGATAGATTCAGAGACATCGGATGCAAATGTTTCCTCTTCAATCCTCTTGTTGATGCGGAGCGTAATCAGGCATTCATGTGATACGATCGAAAAGCACTGGCCGTAGTCTTGACGCTGGTGATGTCGATGGGGTCAACATCGGATGTGAGAGTCGCTTCCGATTCCAAACATGTGCTCGCACTTCGAGAAAAAAAGAACGCCTCTAGAACGTAATTTCAGTCCGGCGCCTCAATAATTTGTTGCGTCTCGTCGGCCGGAGCCGGTCGTTTAACTCGAGGAATTTAGCCGACTGTGTGTATCCATACCTTCGTGTCTGCCGCAGCGTCATCATCAATAATATAGATATAAAGTATATACATATAATTTGTTACATACATCCATTGCTTTATACATTGGTGTACTTACACATACGAGTACGTGTAAGATTACTCCAAACTTCAGCCATGCGATGACTTCCAAATTCGATCTTCTGTCCGTTTCCGTACAGTAGAACCTCGACTACATCACTTTCTGTCGAGGTATGTCAACTCCCAATCACACCAATTATATCCTTTTTTCGATTAGACCTCTCCTCTTCTTCTCCTCTCGATTATACCAAATGACATTCATTCTAGACGAGTTTGATACGCAACAGTTCACAGAATCGCCAAGATTTCCGGGAGGATCACATTCCTTGGGTTGGCAAGACGTTCCTCTGGGTATCGCCAGTTCCTTCGACAACGGGCCAAGGAGCGTCGTTTTTGCAAGAGCGCAAACATCCTTATTTGCCGTTCGCCAAGAGCCACGGATCTCTGACTCATTGTCAGATCTTTCGGGAAGTCGGATCGGAATTTTTTTCTCACATACATCTAACGACATGTTTGGAGCATACCGATGACAAACACAGGGATGCTTACCGCCCCGCAGCAGGGATGTCTTTCGGGGAGACCCGAAGCAACATCGATGCCGACCGGTCTTAATGGACTCGGAGAGCGTCTCATGGTCAAGCGATATACATATTATGGGTTGTTGCGTCTGACGCTGCAGCCGCGGTCATAATTTGCTTCGGTTTTTTTCTATCGCTTCTTCCAGAATCGAGCTAGACATGTCTGGTGCGGCTACTGCTGCTGCTGCTGCTGGCGAAGTCGACCGTTTGTTTGCCGCTGGCTCGGGGTTGCCATCAGTGTAGCGCGTTTATTCTGTCGAAGGTAATTCGCTCCAATTCGATACATTGTTGCTGATGCGGCAGCTCATTGTATATTTCGGCAATGAGCGGTGACGAAAATGTGACTCGATCGCTGGGAGACTGAAGTGCAAACCCTGCCCTTGATTTCGTGATCACATTTCGCGAAGACGATCGATTTCTTCTCGAAGTCGACCACCCGTTCCATCGGTACTGCAGCGAGTTTGATGTTCGGTATGAAAACACGTCCCGTGCATCCCGTTCCTGGTGTTTTCGATCCGAGACTCTGGACGAGATGAGATCATGGACGTAGAACGCCGACTTTCCGCGGAATCTCACCACAAAACACCCCAGAAACGAAGTGATCATAAAAGTGAGACCTTTGGGAGTGATTTCGAAGGTAATGAAGGTGATATTGTCGAGAAGCGACTTCGCCCTTACGACGGAAACTCCTCATGTTTCTTAACGATAAGACGTCGCCGCTAGGCAGACGGGCGCGCGGGACAGCAAGCTTCAACGGCAACACCGTTTTGTACGTCGTGGTCTTCAGCTTTTTCCCACGGTTCGACGGCAGTGATGGCAGCAATGTTATGCCTCTTTTGCGTTGTCGAGAATCAGTCGGAGAGGAAAAAAGTGAAAAAATACATGCGACACGCTGACACACGCCATTCCTCATAGAACGAGATCTCTCGCCAGCCAGCAAACGGACCATCGACCGACCGAGTCAGCGGAGGAGCGACCTTCGACAGTTTTCTTCTGGAACCGGTCCGACGAATCCGAATAGAATGCGGTGACATTTAGTCGAAACGATTTCGTTCATCTCGAGACGATGGCATCTTTTGTCCTCCTCGGTCTCTCGAATGAACTACTTCGCTCGTCGATGATCTGTCTGGGGGACGTCGAATGTCGAACGACTTTCGAATTTCGTTCCAGTTCCGTCGTGGAATGCCACAACTGCGGTGGTCTCGTCAGTTTTCATAAAATAAGAGCCTCAACCACGGTACAGATTACTCTGCGTAGAAGATGAACAGGATCGGCGGTCAGCGAAGTGCGTGCAGAAGTCCAGAGAGACAGAGGTGCTTGTTGTACGTGGATTTAGTTCTCTTGCTGTTATTCAGCCGCTTGGTTAGCGGCTGGGTTCGTTCTTTCGCATGCTGTTGAGGTCACTCCTACGATGAAATATTTGTGTTACGACCCTTCCACAAATAGCTGTACTTGTCTTCGGCGTCTTCTCGCACCTCGCCTTCCTTGAGGTAGTGCGGTGTTAAATTCTTTTCCTAGCAGCGAAAAAGAGAAAAATTCGCCGCCTCAGAGGCATCCGGAGAAAATCTTCAACAGCTAGCAGTGCTGCACGAAGTCCGATTGAGCTGAATTCAGAAAGGACGAAGAAAAATTTAAGATGAGGTTCGCCGTAACGCTGACTCGACTGAAATGAATGTATTTTCTTCTCTGTAGGTTTCGTTCATCGGTCGTGATCGAATCCAAAGTCCGCGCAAAACGAGGAGAATACAGAGCGTCGGTCCGTGACGTACAGGAGGTCGTTCACGGGGACAACACGTATGGCAGGAAGGCGAAGAAAACTGTTCGTGTAAGGACGAACCTCTTGTCTCTCCAAAAAGGTCGACTATTGTATGAAAGTGGACGAGAGGATCCGCCGTGCTTTGCACATCGTATGAACGGAGTTTCTGTGCAGGAGGTTCTCCGCAGGAGTTTCTCCGAAGGAGAAGGGTCGTCGATGTCATCGTTCGGAGACGACGGCGGCGGCGGCGGCACCGACAGTGGATCTGGAAGAAGAGATTCCGCCGCTGCGCATTCCAGAAGGGCTTGTTGGCCGATTCATCGCGTCGTCTTCGTCGTTGATTCGTTTCTCCGTTCATTGGCTGGCTGGAAGACTGACTGACTGCGGCTGAACGAACGACCAACCGACGACGGAACGACCGCTCGGTCGCCCGGCTCTATTCGCTTGCTCACTGGAGCTAAATGCCAACTGGCTGGCTGGCTGGGATAGTCTAAATCCGTGGATCGAAAGTTCGGTTCTCGGAGACAGCGCGGCGCCGTCGTTCGGTATACTTTTCGATCAACTTTTGTACGCTTGCCGTTTCTCGGAGCCGATGTGGCACGATCGGCGCGCCCTTTGCGCTAGATAAACTCTTTCAAATCAGCGAGGCATAAGAAGATACACCGATACCCAACGAACCCATGGATAAATTGATTCACTCAAACATTCAGCTTGTGCATAAACCGAATTTTCAGATGGATTCTTCATTTTTTTTTCGTTTTTGGCTCACGGCGTGCTCCTCGATTCCGCGGACTTTGGGAATTGGAAAGAAAATCTTGACAAGGATCAATCGAACTAAAAAGGAAGCCTCGATCGGGCGAGCTGAATGAAAAGATCAATGAAACAACGTACAACAATACGCTGGTCGCCGAAAACGGAAACTACGCTTCCATTGACGACGACGCTGCGCGACGCCCACGTTTAGAACGACAACAACACGGGTTTCAGAGCACGGCGCGGCGAGTCGCTTCTGATAAAAAAAAAGAGGGAGAGCAAAAAAGGGAAGAAGCCAAAAATGAGAATAACAAGCAATAACATCGACCGTCATCGGCTTCGTTTGCTTACGAAGCCGACTAGCTACCGATTCGAGAATCGCGACTCGATCTCAACATGAATTAATTATGTGCTCTTGATCCAAAAATCCGTTTTCTCTGTTGAAATCTTATTCCCGACAATGAAAACTCGAGCAAAACCCATGATGGGTGTTGGTAGAAACGAATTTCGATTCCGTCGAAGTATTTTTTAGTGAGTGTACCTCATTGTTTCGAGTCTGGCTTGGTGTAAGCGACTGAATTTATTACGCACGAAGCGTGGATCATGCGAAGCGAAAAAAAATTCGAACGACGGAATAAAGCGACACAGTGTGGACACCCTATAACTCCCCGAATTTTCAATCCGTGAATTGTGAAACATTCTATCTATGATTCGATGAGTCACGAGTTTTCTTTATTTGTCCACGACTCGAATTGGTCAGTGATCGATGCTTTGTGACGAGATTTTTCTTCGATTCGCTCATTTTCCTCCTCGTTTCACACTGTACGAAAATTTCACAGATATTTCGGGTCACGAAAAAGTGAACAATTGGTGAGCGGAAAAAAGGCATTTCGCGTTCTGTTCCCTGAAATTTTCTCCGTTCGAATGGGAGGCGAAGATTTGTCTGTTGGGCGTGAGAAAATGCAGCCGCGTAACATTAATATAATAGTCTACGCGACTACATCTGGTTGGGTTGTTATTCTTTCTGTTACGAGCTTGCCCACGACTTGGCTGACAAACTCTTTGGCATCACCGAGCGGCGCCACGCGAAAATACTTTGCGGATTCATCTCTTTTTTCCGGACCTCTCTCAAATCCATGATCTCCATCGAAGACATTTGCGTTTCAAGCAAGAGCATGAAGTGGATTTGTCTCAATCATCTCGGAACAGGCCATGAATGTCGAGCCTGAGCACTCCAGGAGCTAAGCGTTTCTGGAAAATCAAGTGTGGAAACTGGCGGGTTGACTTTTCCCCAACTTCGTATCTTGAACCTTCGGTTTACTTCAAAATTATGATTCCGAGATTCCTATTGCTCCCTTAAGCCAGCGCTTGGAACGATTTCGTTGCGCGAATCAATGGGCAAGTAGTTTTCCAGATTACAGAGACAAGGAAGCGTTCTTGAAACTTTCTTGGGTTGAGGTGTCTGATGCGAAAAGTCTCTGGTTTTGAAAAAGAAACGAAACGTTCCACGATTCCAGCCTCTAGCTGGTCCACCTATTCACATAGCCGAAGAGGAAAGGAGAGAATACATTGTTCACCCCAAACGTCTGATACATTAGCCGGCTTGGGGCTGCGGACCACTGATCGGCGGCTCCAATTCTTGAAGATGATCGATGGTAACTCCACCGTGGATACCTGTCGATATCTTTGCTCGATTTATCAGAAACACTGTCGATACGCCGCCGGTGTGAATTGTTCCGACGGCGCGGCGAGACTGTGTATCATTCAATTACCGGATCATTAGAAGCGACAACAACAAGACGGAATCAATAGAACATCACTCGGAGGAACGTCAGCCGGGAACCGTTGACCCCAGTTGCACCACAGTGGCCTACACTGTGTGTGTGTGGAGGAACGACCAGTCCTCGGAGTTACCGCCGATTCCGATGAATCAGGCCCAACGACCAGAACGAGGTACGATAGAAGAGTCCATGCCTTCGATGACGACATTGACCCGACTGCTGAAGCGCGCAGAGCGCTTGGCGAGTTCGAAATGCTCGTATTTTGTCGTTCGCCGAAAAGCGGGTTGCGTCTTTACCAGGCGTAAAGTCAATACTGCTGCATATCAAAGGCGTCGTTCTTCTCGACTTTTCTCAGAAAAGGAATAACGTTAACCGTGAAAATTCCTGGAATAGTTTGCTCCGTTCCCGCCGACTCATCTAGCAGTGAAGCATAAAGAATGTAGACGCATTACCAGTTCAACGGCTAACTGCCGAAGCAAGCCGGGCGGCCGCTTGCTCGGTACACTACGAAAAAGAAACCATCCTAGTTACCCACTTGGCGCACCGTATCCTCTCTCTATGAAGTTTCTGACTAATGCCGCCGATAAGCGCGCGCGAGCGTCAAAACTACAAAAACTCATTCACCGCCGTCTGTAGAATTCTACGATCAGCTCCAGGAGTCGTGCAGTATCTCAAGCCTTAATGGGAACTATAGTGGGAAGTTTATTTCTCAGTAGATAAGGAAATTCAGCTCAAGTTCAACAGACGGTAGTTCCGCTCCTCTGATCATTAGTGGATCCAAGCTGAAATCATTCATTGTTGCAAACTTCACGACCAGAAGGAATTCCGGTATCCACAGTTTCCAACCAGAATAACGGAACTCCGATTTCGGATTTCGGAATGAAAACAAGTTGTTCTATCTGAAAGTGAAGTCTACGGACGTTTTTTCTTGGAATTTCAGTGAAGTCTTCCACGAAACGCGGCATGATGGACTCCGGTCTGCGCGATTGTAAGTCCTATCTGTTCGTGTGTGAGAGAGTGGTCGCGTATCATCTTCTGTTGCTTCTTAGTTCCTTTCTACTGGCTCTGTCCGACAGAGGATTAGCGGAGTCAAATCTAAAAGCTCTCGTCGGAGCCAGCGAACACAGAAAGAGAAGAAAAAAAATGCTCAAAAATCAGTGGAGAAAAATCATCGGAAAGCCCAAAAAGCAGTCAGTATCTTTTCTTGTCGATTTTTTTTAGCCTCAAGATTTTCATCTACTTAGCGGATCCGACGCGCTGCTGCCGCTGATGAGCCGGGCCTGAACAGAGAAAGAATCGCTCACGATAATAACTCGACTCGATTCCCGTTGTTGCTGTTAGCAGCTTCGGTTTTTCTCATCTCGAGTTCCTCTCGTTTATTTACTGCTTTTGTGGCCCGAATGAATTTTGATCTGAGCAGCGTGAAGCTCCACGTGCGCTCTCGGTCCGTCGTCGAGTTATTCAAAAATTGTTTGAATTCAAATTATGATGCCATCTATTGTGGCTATCGCAAGGTGGACGAAAATCGTGAACGAACGCTGTTATTAGCACTCATTAAAGTAGCGAGTTGATGATTTATCTGGCTATCCATTAGAGATGTTTTTGGACTTATACAAAATGGTCATGTTAGAGCCTCTCACGAGAGCCGGTTGCTCCCGCCGGCGGAGAAGTTCTGCTCGAGTTCCATCAGTCTTCATTGACGGTGGTCTGAAAACCAACGGAATGTAACAGTAATTCAGCAGACGCAGAATAAATGTATGAAGACCGAGAAGAAGAACAATCATTATGTAACGTCTCAAAGCTCATGACTTCGTATTTTTTCCTGCTGCTCTCCGATCGAATCAGCACTTCTTGTGTCCGAAGGGTTGCAGAGACCCGCCACGGCAGCGGCAGCGCCCGGTGACTGATGTGCTTCGAGCTTCTAGAGTTTCCACATTATATCCGTCGTGTAGTTTGTCGACAGGCAAGAAGTTAGCTCTGGCATATTACGAAATAGATTTGATACGGTACGCCTCCCTCCCTCCCTCGCGCACTCGCGTAAAGGTAACCCGCTCGCTCGCTCGCTTCGGTTCGTTGGATGAGTGCCCGGTGATCGTCTGTTGACACTCGACAGTAGTGCGTCCTGTCTGAGTCAGTCTGTGGCCCTTCTTCAGGCAGGTAGAGCTCTCGAATCGAATAAGCAACGACAAAAAGAGGCTTGGCGGCTCAATGGCACTCTTTATTCTCGCTGCGGCTGCTGAAGCGGCTTTTGCGGCGCCAGGTCAGCACGACGGACGGCTTACAACCCTCCAGACAACAACGGCAAAGGTCCTGACAGATGCAAGCCCGAAGAAAACAGACCAGCCTGGGAAAGCCGCCGCCGCCGCCGCGACCGTTGCTGCCGTAGACAACGATGGGTGTGCATTCAATGAATTGGTCAATCAGACAAGCCAACATTGTGTTTGTTCTCGTCTGTAATTCCTCGTTGAGTTGCGCGACGATTTTTTGGACTAGAAAACTACTCGAAATTCGTCCTGATCTTATCCCTTCCGGTCCGGAGTAGCTCGTCGGTGGTTGAACTTCAGACGAGACAGCGTATGGACTCGATCACTGGCTCGAGGTTGCTGTGAAAGAAGAAGAGATATGAGAACGAAACGAGGATAAACTCTGTAGTCATAAGAGCTTAGCACGCATTTGCTTTTTTTTTTCTCCAAGGAAGACGCCTGAACCAAGTGGGTCAGAACGGCAGTTCGTCACAAAAATACTGTTGACACTACCTCAAGCTCTTGCCTGCTTTCTCCACTCAGGTCAGAAACTCTATTTTCTACGGTCGAGTCGTTTTTGATTATTATTGTTTGACTTGACAACAACAACAACAGCGAGGACGACGTTGAGTGGCAGCGGTTGGCAGCGACCGATGACGCCTTGTCACCGAGATATTTTACGAGCACACGGCGTCGATGCCGGAATCTCCTTTGGTGCCTTTAAACTATCACCTCCCACCTTCACGAGGAAGTTGCCTCTGAGTCTCAATGAGGATCCGACGAAGATTGCCCACACGGAGTCTGTGATCGTCAGATTGGTCATCATCGATACGATTCAAGCACTCATCACTGTCATGCAAGAAATCTTTAAGATGAAATTGGATCTTCGCCCACATCTCATCGTGGTCTCAAGAGAACGTTCGAGCGAAAATGTCCCCCCTCCTCCACCCCTTTGACATGAAATCAGAGTGAATCCTATTTCTCATTCCGACTAATTCTCCGTCTGGACCTGTGCTCACGATTGCGACCCCGGTCTCCGCATGCATTTTTTTCGACTCGGAACTTCATTAGGCTGTCGAAAGTGAGTTCTGTCCTCTGAGGGCAATCGAAGGGCTCGGATCACGAGTGCTAATCTCGCTGGGCACAGAAGTCATACATGGGCTGGAGAGAACACTACAGAGAAGATTCTGAGTTGTGCCTGATCGGACAGGAGGAACAGTGGTCCCAAGTCTTAACTGGTCTTAACTGGCGATTACGAGGTTCGGCTTCGCTTGCACCATGGCGGTGTACTCGGTCGTCGACCTTTTCGAAACTCTAGGCTCTCCCCTCGGACAACGAGGGCGCGGGCGCGGATCTTCGTCTGGAGAGAGAAATTCTGGCCCTGTGTTCACGTTTCCACGTGAGCTCACGTTTCCAGGTTTCATCGAAAGCGTCCATTGGGAGATAGCGGATGAAATCGCACCCCGGAACACCTGGCTGGAAACGAACCCTGGTCGCAGTAACAGTGGAGTCGATTTCACTTTGCAGGACTCAACAAAAGGAATTCGCTTCAGCGGACTCAGTCATGCCACATCATGTTGAAACCAATTGATCATGCCTGAGGTACAGCTTCCACGTTGTATCTCCACGTTTTCGCCCCTATTCCTCTCTCTCTCTCTCTGTCTGTGTCTCTCTATCAAGATAGGTGAGTCCCTCGAGATAGTGTCGCGCCAGATTCCATTCGCAACGTGCGCCGAAACGTCGTGCAACAATTTCAGAGGCCACCGCCGGCGCCGCCGCATCCTCATCATCATGATCATCATCGCGATGCTGCTCTGCGTCGTCCGCGGCGTGGTTTCCGTCTGTCTGTTGTTATTCTCGCATCCAGCGCATGCGCGAGACGTTATGTGAGCACGCTCTTCTCGATCTCACTCTGACTGCGCGCTTGGTGGCGGCGATGTTGATGCCATTGCCGCCGCCGCCGCCGCGGTCGCAGCCTCCGCTACTTCCACCACGGTCGCGGCAGCGACAGCTTAGTGGAGAGTGGCGTTGGTTCCAAGAGCTCTACTCGCGGACGCTCATGTCGTCAGTACTGGTGTTTCTGCGGGCAACCGATTCCAGCCTGGAAAACAAACTCGATAGCATCCGCTTCGTCTCTAACAGTCGGAAGACGTACGATCCGTTCTTTAAAGAAACAGTAAACTAACTAAGCGTTGCAGTGAAGTCGAACGGTTAGAGATTCCTCGGTTGCGTGGTTCGCTCGGAGAATGACGGAAACTCCATGACACTCTGACAGCACACGACTCTATCGGACTGATGTAGGAAATGATCGAATGGAATTCGTATGGCTGGAAAACTGGCAACGGCAACCGAGCGGTACGCGTCGTCTGCAGATGAACTTCTCATATGTTCGTCGTTGTTATTGTTTGTTGTGGTTGTTGTTACTGTTTTTGTCGATGAAGATGATGATGATGATGAGGAGGATCATCACGATAGTAGATGCTAGCGACAGATCCGAGTAATGGTTTTGGTTGTTTCTACAGGTGCTGTTTCTATTCTCGGTGTGTTATGTCGTTTCGTCTTGATGAAACCACGACAGCAACATCGATCGCAATCAACAACCAAAACAATAATATCGAAGCCACATCGGGAACAATGAGCATCAGTCTGGCGGTGAACGCACCACTCGGTCGCGATTCGAGATTACTGAACTGAATTTGTGACGAAATCAAAACCCCCGGACTCTCGATCGGAAGAAACCTGAGAAGGAGGAGGAGGAGGAGGTTTGCCGACAGGTGATCTAACTCGTGCGTAGAGCGAAGAATGGAATTTGTCGAACTCGAGCGGATTTCAACAATGCATTAACCGTTGCTCTAGCTGTAAGGGAGGAGAGCAACAGGAAGGAGAGAACGGGACATTCAAACTTCATATAGCGGTTCTCTCTAGCTGCCCTGAAATCTTCGATTCCTTAGCGGTTGTTCCTGCTTTACCGCGCCCGGGAGCAAAAGACTCTTCCAGAGAGCATTAAAGACTCCCATACAGGGCTTGACGAGTGCACAGGTGCGGCCAAGACCTTCTGATCTGTCGTGGTTCGAAAACTCTACTCAGGGACTCGGGAGATCCCCCGCACTCTTGAGAAGAGCCACACGACTTCGGTAGAGGCGAGAAAGCGGAAAAGCTTCAGCCGGTGGTGCGCGCGGAAAAACGTTGAACGTAAGGTTCTCTGACGGTCAGACCGCCTACCTGGCTAACTGAATGACAACAATCCGAAGTACGGATCAAGTGACAAACAGACAGACGGACGAAGCAACGGAACAGCTAACGAACGAACGAACGAGCGAACAGACGGAAAGGGCCTGAAGCAGCGCTCATCGCTCTGTCGCTGCTGCTGCGTGCTCAGGACCAAAGAAGACGAAGGAGGAGGAGGAGGTCGAGCAGATAGACGGACGCGCGGACGGATAAACCGAGGGACTCACAGACGGACGAGAAGAAGAAGAGCCAACCATCCAGTCATCCAGCCAAACCGCCAACCAGCCAGCCAGCCAGCCAGAAGAAGAGGCGGCTGTTGCCGCCGCTGTAGCCGCTACGAAAGGAAGGCCTCTCCCGTTCTCTTCGTTCACTCGCTATTTCACTCACTCACTCGGTGGTGGTGCTGCTGCTGCCGGTGGTGCTGCTACGACTGCTGCGGCGACTGCGGCTGCTGCTTCTTCTTCCACCAACATCGGTGGTACACCCTGGCACCGAGCGAGCGAGCGAGCAAGCAAGCAACCGAGAAACCAACCAAGCAACGTCGTCTAGCTAGCTAGACGGACAAGTAGCCAGCCAGCTACAAGACAGCCAAGCAGGCAGGCAGCGAACGAACGAACGAACGAACAAGAAGCTAGAATCATCATCACAGTGGTGCCTGCCAGTGGTAGTAGTGGTCGTGGTGGTGGTGGAAGTTGTGTGCGTTCACTGTGCTGCTGCTGCTGCTGTTTCGAATTCCTGCTAGAATAAAAGATACAGACAGCGATGCCCGAGGCGGCGACGCTGAAAATAAGTCCATTATCAGTGCCGATGCTGACTGACTTCATAAACAGAGACAGCAGCTAACTTGACAGTCAGCTAGAGCAGCTTGTGCATCTTCCTTTCGGAAACCGATTCTCCGGAAACTCCTGTCGGAGATCTCTCTCGGAAAGCCTTCCGTCGGAAACACTTCCAGAACACCGTTCGGAGATCGAAGTCGTCTGTCTCTCTCTCTCTCTCTCTCACGCACTCACTCGCTGTCTCCGTCTGTGCATTTCGGAATCGAACCGGTGTTGGACTTGTCGTTATCTGCTCGCCGTCGCGCAACAAACGTCATCTCATCAACTGCCAACGTGCCGTCATCTTCTGCTGCTGCTGCCGACTGTTGATAGCTCGGCGGAGTTTGGCGAATCGTGGTGCAGTTGTTGTTATTATTGTTTTGGTTGCAGCAGCTGGTCTCTCCATGATTCGGTGTCTCATTCGCTTGCTCACTCGGAGAAATCATCTGTATAAAGTGCGCCTGAGCACTGGAGCCGGAAACTTGCCCGACTGAGGATTTCACTGCTTACACTGTTCATGTGAGAAAGTTGTTCTTCGATTCTAAACAGGCATCGAGTGACCGGCCGAAAACGGTGTGCAATTCCTGTGCAACTGAACTTTCGTTCAAAAACGTGAGAAGGATTTCAAAAAAGAAAAACAACTTCCTAGACGAGTGGAACAAGGAACCAACGAGGCGGAGGTTGCTTTAATTTCGAAGAGAGTGCCTATGATGGGACAGAGATCCATGATGCAGAACACGCAAAGTATAGCCGACTACCTCGCGCAACTGCTGAAGGACAAGAAGCAGTTGGCGGCGTTCCCCAACGTTTTCATCCACCTCGAGCGGATCCTCGATGAGGGTAAGTTTTCTTCCGATCTCCTTTGTCTCTACCGATTTTAAATATCAATTGCCATTCGCGGCATCGAATTCACGTCAAAAGTGGGATTTCGTGAGGAGATAAAGTCGAAGTTTGAGAGTTGAAAGTTTTTCTTCGCGCTGCATCCGAATTCCGGCCTCTTGAATGTCCGCTTGTTGTGGCTGCGTGGCATTCCAAGAGTCGGGGTGCGCGCACATGCACTTTCGAAACTGAATGGAGTTCTGGCCCCGTGATTCATGTCGTTCTTTCTCACTCAGTCAGTGCTTTGGCTTCTCTCGTTTGTAAGAAACTCAGAGTCACTCTCGTGGTCAACGTTACCTCCAGGATGATTATCAAATATGATGACCATCACCACCGTCGCTGCCACAAGAAGAAGCATGACAGACCATGCCTTCTTGTTTACATACGCCGGAAACGGATGAAACGAAAGTAACCGAGGGGAATATTTCCGAGGCTCCGATTCAAACAAATGAATGGGAAACACCGAAGAGTCGAATTATTCTTGATCAATAACCTCCGAATTCAATGGCTCAAGAGTTCTTCACATCGAATTTAGATACAACGCGTTTTCGGGAAGAGATTTCGATCTTTTCCGAGAGCTTCGGTGCTTTCGAGATTCCCCGAAAAATCAAATGTATCTTCGGGACGACATTTGAGCCGTCGACTTGAGATTCGACTCCTGGAAACCCTCGAGCTCCCTCGAGGAATTTCGAAATTCATCTCGATTGTAGATGTTGCTCACGGAAGGGTGATCGAGTCGATTCTCCGACTCGTTGTCGAGGAAGTTCAGAGCACAGGCAGCCTCCTCTGCGCTCGGTTTCCCAAAGCGAAGAGCGTAGGCTGCCTTGAGTCTGTTTAGGCTCGTTTGGCGGTGATCTCGTATTCAGGCGCTATCAACAACATTAAGAATCGGGATGAGAGATCACTAAACGAGAACAGCTTCGGGTGTCTCCAGTCCGACGACGTTTGTCGGGATTTGTCAGTTCCTTCGCGGGAGAACGTGGCCCGCAACCTTTTGCTGCGAGATCCATGATGGAGCCTACCAAAGTACGGAGCATGAAGCACGTACTCGTTGTGACGTTAAACAAGTTTGATCTAGCGTGGATTTGGGTACACTTGTCAGTGCACCTGCTGGCTGGTCGCTTGCTCGATCGCTTGAAAGGCGGGCTCATTGACGGCAGCAACGTCGGTCGCTGATGCTGCCACTGAAGCCGCTTTTTCTGCTGCTGTGCCTTCGTCAGCTCCGCCGTTAAGGCCCCATGGATCACTGAGCTGGAGGCCCAGTGCTAACGGCTTGGGGTACGATGGAATGGACCCTTCGGTTTATATACATTGACCTCGCAGTCATAGAAAAGTGTTGAAGTCCCTACGAGCTGATTGCATTCATCCAAAGAACTTTTCCCATAGATTCGCCGAGGAAGGAGATGGGTTGTGAGTTCTTCCGTCATATGCACCAGAAGCGAGAGACTCCCGCCGCGCCGGAACTGATTTCCAGAGAAGAGTAAAGTCTTCCGAGTGATCGCTCGGCACCATGGTCCTGCGGTTTCGTTTCGCGGTTTTTCGACTTTGCGACGTCCGCGCGGCGGCAGCTCTGAAATGAAGCTCATCCGTTTTCTGCAGTCTGTTGATTTTAACTTTCGGGTCGGCCATCGCTCCCCGCGCTCTTGCTCCGCACAGCAAACGGCGCTCGAGGCGCCAGCTATTTCGGCTGCTTGTAATCAACCTTCTTGAGAATTTTCAAACATTTTAAAGAGTGAGAATTTATATATGAAGAAGGGTTCAATGGTTGCGAGCCAAGTTATGCTCCGGAGGGTTTCGCCACCAGACTGATCGCGGCAATCACGATTGGTGATCAGTTATCGAGCTCGGCATATCCGCTCCGCATGCGACATGGCTTGACGTGCTTTGGGGGTTTTCGAAATCGTCGGCTGGTTTAGCGATTCGTGCCGAGTTTTTTTCCCATTTGAACACGCGCATTGTCAGCAAACGACAGACGAGCCGGTAGTGAAGCCGGTTAGGATCCAACAAACGACGCGTGGCACTGGGAATGAATCTTTCCCCCAGGCCCTCAAGCTCGAAGCTGCGCGACCGATAGTTTGAATGCCCGCTAGCCAAAGAACTAAGTTGATTCCTGCAATTCGTCTCTCTGTCCTTCGTTGTCGGAAGACTGACTTCCAGATAACTCCACGTTCAATCCAGTTTCCGTCGGTTGAAGGCCCACTCTCTGGAGAATTTCGTGAAATACTCGACTTCGTTCGTATATCGGCCCTCTGCGCCGTCTTCTGAGCTACCGTTCCGCCGGCTGAAGCTTCTTGACTCACAAGAGTTCAAAGCCAGCGAATACAATGTTTCATTTCTGTGGCATCGAAGCGAACGCGCGAGTGTACACTAAAATTCGTTCCAGAGGTGTTGCGGACGGTGATTGAAGAAGGAATAGAATGAGGGTTTTGTTCGGTCTCATCTGTCCAGAGCGAGTTACGCACGCACTTTTTCGTTGTCTCTTTCGTTAGCCTGCGATTTGCTCCTCGCTCGCTCGCTCGCTCGCTGTCTGTATAGATGACTGCTGCATTCGTTCGTTCGTTCGTTCGTTCGTTCGCTTGCTTGCTCGCTAGCTCGCACCACCCAAACGGAACCGACTCAAACAATAATTATAGTGGACGAGAGACGAAGTTTGATAGTTTTGACAATTTGATCGTCTTGACGACGATCAAGCATCAGCATCGATCGGGTGGCTGGCTTGCTGGCTCGCTCTATGGATGGATGGCCTCAACATCGGCAGAACAGCATAGAGAGAGTTTTTCTTCGCTACAGCAACAGCCGCTGCTGTCCGTGCCAAGATTTGTGTCCACTTTTCCATCGAATGCATATATACGCGCGCTTCGAACAGTAGGAACGCCGCTGTTACTGTTTCAAATCTTTTTTGTGTTTGTCCCACCGTCCATTGAAACATTCCGAAGCAGCCGGGAGCGCTTCGTTAAACTTTGCGTTGATGTCGTCGTCGCCGTTTGCAGCACCAAGATCCTGGCTCCTGGAGGCAAAAACTGCGACGGCACTGAGAACGAGACCCATATCTTAAGAATGACAAGCATTCTGATTAAATTCGATCTTCAGAAGAAAGAATGTCTAGAGCATCGTCTCCTCTCTTCATAAAACATTTATTGGTTCCGGTTGGATCGTGTGAGGGGATCGCGCTCTGTGTGGAACAAATTGTCAGGTAGAACGCCACCTGACCTTGCCTCGTTCCCTTCCGCTGCTAAATGTCAATTCTCTTGTTTATTGATTCATTCTTCTTTATTGCGAATCTAAATTGTCTCTACTTTTTTTTTCGCTGAGGACACCCAAGAAGCACGCTTATTGGAATCTAACGCGTTTTTCTCTACAACCCCGTTTGTTGGTCGAACGGACGGTTTCTTGTTCATGAGCAATCTAACCATCCATTTATGGAGCTTGTAAACTCCATAACGGTGTGTGAAATGATTTTTCGCTGGGTCACACAACCTCACTCACGTTCCGTGCTCAAGTGTTTCTCCGCTGGCCGGATTCGTTAGTGACTCCCCACTCCTTTGGAATCGGTCGATTTGATGTTCCACAAAACTATCTAACTAACTGACGGCTTGCATTCTGTGGTCGACGATCGTTTGCGTTTTGTTTAACCATTTGGTGTTTGCCGTCCTGTCTCTCGGACGCGTATCCACCGGTTATGAGTTCATTTCGAGCGTATTCAGTTTCGAAAAGCCCGCCATGAGCGATTAGGGTGCTTTATCGACTGGATCCAAATTCCTCAGTTAGTTGCTCAGTCAGTCAAGTATCATCACGAAAGAACCCTGGAGCTCACGCGCGCCCAGGGTCTCACGGCAAACGGAAAAATTCGCTTCCGACTCCATTTCCATTCTTAGGGATTTCTCCAGAGTTGCGGCGGGCAGTAAGCAAGCAAGCAAGCAAGCATGCGAGCGTGTGCGACTTCTTGTGCAGTCACTGTGGTAGCCTCACGTAGAAATGTCTTTGAGCCGTCATTAGAGAACGGAACGCTGCGTCAGAATCTTCTCTCTGATAGCTCATAGCGCTTTTTCTGTTCGTTGCTCTGTTTTCCCCTCGTTTGTTCTCAGCCCTTCGTTTCGGTCGGTATCTGAGTTCTTAGTCGGCTAGACAGATAACTCCGAACGAACGCCGACACCAACAACAACAACAACAACGACGACGACGACTAGCGAACTCAAACGCTCTAACCGATTTTACAATTGCACTTGTTCGTCTTCGTCTGCTTTTCTTACGGAGCTGTAGATAAGTCATTATATGGCCAGCTCCAATTAGGAGGACTTCATGAGTTCGGTTGCCGCTGCAGGGATGCGGCTCTGATCCGGTTGGCCAATGACGAGTCGTTGCCGTAACCAACAACGGCTCTGCGCGAAAAAATTCTGCCTCGGGAAAATCTGATACGATGCAAGCCTAGTCAGTCAGTCAGATAGATAGATAGATATATATCGACTAACAAACGAATACCACTTATCTTCACTTATCTTCCATTCGCTAAACTAAATCAAAAAGTAGCCAATAGCCCAGTCTGACGGGAGAGGCGATCCCGATCCTGACGGCGCGGAGGCGATCACAAAACTTCAAAAAAGAAACGTCCAGCCTTCGGGTTTCGCTCAAATCCTAATGAATGATCCGAATGAGAGGATCGAGATGCGACTTTGATGTAGTGGGGACCTGGAGCGAGAGGAGAGCGGAACTCTTGTCAAAGACGACTTGGATGGCTCCTCAGCGTCCAAGCGACGGCCGCATGTTTTTACGCGTCCTCTTCGCCGAGTGCTCTTGCATAAACAAAACATTTTTTCTGTGTTTTCTGCGATACCTGGACAGAATCGTTCCCGTGGAGCCAGTGTTTGTACGTAGAAGTTCGTTTGCTGTTCAGATTTCTAGCTGTTTGGTAACGGAATGCGTCTCGAACGAATATTTCGTCCTGTTCACGAAACTCAAAATCAAGCTCGTCGGAGTCAACAAAACTCCAACTTCATTTGAATACGATTTCTATTTTTCTTCGTTTTTCGTATTTTCTTCTCTCTCTCTCTCTTTTTCCGTGGCCCGGGGGACAGCAATCGCTCATGATGTCCGGAATGTGACACAGTTATCTATCATCGGCCGTGATGAAATCCATTCGCGGAGTCGGGATTTGTCGATGTGGTTTGCTTTTCAGTTGTTCTGAATGTCAGCGGAGAGGATAAATGAACGAAGAGAAAATAAAAAAAGAAACTCCTTCAGGGTTACGCGAGATAAGTCTAGCTACGGCTGAGTTTCTCTTCAATGAACACTTCGGTCGATGCCCATACTTGTCTACGTCTAACCCACGCGAATTGAGCTACGTTTTCGGCGAGGCACTCACGCGTCCACTGTACCCACTGGCGTTTTCTGCGATTTTGAGCGCGACGATTCCAATTAAATGCGTTGCATTGAATCAGCTCATGGTCCCGGAGCGATTTCCAACCAGAGCTCGCAAGTCGCTTCAGAAGTTTTCGGGTGTTAGTTCCGAAACGCCGCGTAACAATCCATCTACGGTCCCGTGGATACTAGTTCCGGAATCAGACGTGTCGGATTCGTGATAGTTGAGCGAGCGAGCGAGCGAGCGAAGAGTTAAATCTCTTCGGACCTCCATTGATTGCACCCTGAGGCCAGCATGGTGCCGTAAACGAAGCACGATGACTCATGGCGACGAGGAGATACAAACGATGTCGAAGGAGCGAAGAAACTCAGTCAGTTCTCTGCGTCGTCGAACGATTAGGAGAAGAGTTTGCAGTCAGGAGAAGAGGAAACTTTCTTGTTTTCGTCGTTCCCCTCTCATATTTTGGTCCGTCTTGTCTTTTTGGCATGTAGCGAGCGGATGCAACGAGACCTTGGCCGTCAAAATTCCAAACAGAAGAAACAGACGGAGCCGTGCTCCTTCAGAAAAGTTCTACGTCGATAGCCAAGTGCGGGAACACGTTCGTTTTGGAAAGTCGTACGAATCCACAGAAGGCAACTTTCGAACATTGTCTTCTCGACAAATGTCGCTTCGACAACTGTCTGTTCGACAACTGTCTACTTGACAACTGTCTGTTCGACAAATGTCACGACCATGCTTCCAAAATCCCGGAGGAGTTGATCGAATTACAAACAAATGAACGGACACTAAATTTCGTGTCCGCGTAGAAGTTTCTTCGCGTCCGTGGATCTCCTGTAATTCGAGGGCGCGTCTGTCCAGTGTGCGGACGACGCGACATTCTGAAGGTAACCGAAATCAAGTCCGTTGAGTCATTCTGCTCGCTGCATGCCTCTTCTTTGCCGGTTCCGAATCCATGAATGATCGCAGAAGCAGTGGCGCTTCCATTCTTGAACGAAGGCCCCTACCGCAAATACTGCCGCGACCGCCGCCGAGCCGGCTCTCGTCTGGACAAGCGTCATTCCGATGATATGCCTGGAAAGAATTCCAGTGAATCATTCCTCGAGTTCCGATCGACGGCCGGCCGGTCTATTCCACACAGAATGAGGATCCGAACACCAGAACGGCCGAGACAACAAGTGGACTCTTCTGCGCGCGAATTTCAGAGATCCCAACGCACAGGCTGATTCGGAATCTTCGGATCCACTTTTTGGCAGAACACTCGGTGACCATGAGGTCCCCGATGACAAGCGATTGTTTTGAGCGAAAACTGACGTCATAAAAAATAAATGAAACTCGTACTCAACCACTACCGTAACCGCAGTTGGCCTAGAATCCGGAGCTACGGGATCGGAGTAACGATTTGAGGGACGAACCGCCCGACCAAGTGCTAGTTGTGATGGCGCCGCATTCTAACGCCACAGATCGCTGTTGCTTCTGCCGGTGGTGGTGTGACGCGACTCCCTCGAGGACGAACCAAGGCCGAAACTGCTTCCATAGGAATTCCAATGAAAATAGTTGGTAGAATTTTATTAGAATCATGATTATGATGATGATGATAGTTGAATGGGCTGGAAGAATCGGGCGAAGCGTACCGATCGAGTCTGTTCATCCCATCCGCGACCGCTGTGAAGTCGACTCGCTGCCAACCCACATGCTCGGACTAAATGAGCGTTACGTACATTTTACTTACGTTGCGCCCGTCTACGACGCAATCAATTCCCAAAGGGTCTCAGCGTGAATTCCGATGGACAGCCTCGGCAGATGAACAGCGGACGCTTTTTTCGCCGCCGCCGCCGCCAGTGAGCTTCTGTGTTTTAACGGAGCGGCATCGGAGTTCAGCGACGAATCGAAAAATTCCCGAGGAAAGACTGAACGACGAGTGCGTGAGGAGCTTCGTAACGACGACATCGCGGTCAAGGCGTCCGTCGTTTGCGTCTTCAAACTGGGACGACTGACTTTCAAATGATTCGAATCAAAATAAAGTGGTCAACGAATGCTGGCACACAGATAGTAATTCCGATCGTGGGTGGAGCACGATACGATGAACGTGGGACGGTGACTTCCTTTTGCCGGTGGGTCCGTTGCAGCGGCTGTCGCGGCGGAACCGTCGGTAGTGGTGCTAGCAGCTAACAATGGTGGAAACTTTTGTATTACTAAGCACACGCGCCGCGCAAACGAAGCACAAGCACAAAGAATATGTGTTATGTAAATCCTCAAGCTCATCGATCTCATTGACCATTCGGTGTGATTCCGTTCGACCCGAGTTGGACCTCCAGCGACAGTGAAATGGAAGCGGTAAGCCGGCGTTGGTTTCGATACCAGGACGGTACAGCACGATGCGATCATCTTGTGGCGATCGTTCGTTTTTGAGGCGGCGGCGGCAGCAGCCAAGACATCGCTCCGAGAGTGGGCATCGGTCTTGATGCTCGGACTTCATTGCAATGACATCGTCGTTCGGTGATAAATTGTCCTGAAAGGCGCAGTAGTGACAGCGACGGCGAACGACGTCGCATCCCTGGTTGGTCGATTCTTCTCTCCTCGAGGCTCGCAAGGTGAGAGCTTCTCCTCGCGAGCTCGCCATCGAACAGCACGAAATCTTGGTGGCGAGAAATCGTGAGACAACTCGCGACACTGCTGTCCGTCTGTCCGATTGACTGACTGACTGCTTGTTGTCCGGTTAACGAGCCGTCCGGTCGGTCGGTCGGTCGGTTGGTTGGTTGGTTGGTTGGTCTACCTTTTTTTTGGCAACGGCCACCTCAAGCCATGCGGCCATCGACGAAGCTCACAGGGTTCCCGATCGTATCCCCATTTATCCAGCGATTATGTCGGATGAGGAGCCTCATACCTCGTGTCTCTATAATCCGTTTGCTGAGCTTCGACTCGTCTGTTTCGTTGCTCCCCCTCTTTCTTCCACGCTAGACAACGAACTTTGAGGCCTAATGAGGACTATTCGGAAATTGCCCAGCCAGCGCGGCGACCGCTTCCCGTTTCGTACAGGCAGCCCGTCAGGGATATTGAGGTGGAGAGGCCTTCCGGCGCGGCCACTGGACATTGAGAAGAACAATACGGGGAGCAGAGACTCAGATCGGGACGTTCCTCATATTTGTAGCCGGGAAGTAAAGGAAATTAGTGGTTGAGAGCGAGCCACTATCACATTTATCTCTTCATCTGATGAGATTTCTGTCATCTGACTGAGCTCTATGCAGGATGCTGGCGGCTCAGGCAGTCAGTGGCCGGTCCGTCCGTCCATTCGGTTCGTCGGTCGTTTCTCTAGTCAGCAATCCAAGCAACGAACAGCAAGGCACCCTGAAACCCCATCTGTCGACTGCGGAGCGACCGAAAAGTGGTTTATTGCTACTGCAGAAATGTTTCATAATTTTCCGCTCATTCTTCGTTGGTCTCTGACGAGATGGCTAACCGACTGGGCCATCCGAGCGGCTGTCGGATGAACGAACGAACGAACGAACGAACCAACCGAAGAACTAGCCGGGAACGCACGTAGTGCCTCACTGACGAAGACACTAATCCATTCGGGCCGGCACGGACACCTCGTAGAGCCGAAGGCGCGCTACGCCTTCTTCATAACGATGCTAATGGCGGTTAGTTGGAGCGAAGCAAGATCATTAGTAAATCGTGAATTTATGCAAATAGAGCAGGCACTTATTTTCGGGGTGAATTTTGTCGCTTTCACTTACGAGACACACGGCTCGTCTGTCCTTGCGGACACCCTTGCGGACACCCTTGCGGACACCCTTGCGGACCTCCTGACGGATGGCTGAATGAAAGGATGGTCGGTCAGACAGACGGACAGACAAACGCGGTATTCCGCCCGAAAAGTTTTCTGGGCGTCCGCTGCTCAACTAACCAGAAAGCTAGTCGCCCAGTCAGTTAGGCAACTTCACAGTCATCATCGTGGGCCGCGCACGTCATTTTGAAACAATGTTTTTTTTTTCGCTAGCTGACAACTTCTCAGTGAAGTCGGACGAGACCACCACGGCGCTGCTACCGCCGACAACTGCTGTGACGAAGCATATTTACCTCTGATGATGATGAACACTGGAAATTGAAAATGCAGATTCAGCCACCGCTGTCGTCCATGATGTCGACGACGACGGTCCCCATAGGCGACAGATAATCTTATGGTATTTTATCGGGTAGGTTTTTCGAAGCTCTAGCCTCGCGGATTCCGAGAGCAAGGAGAGGAAAAATGTGGATATTTTTTTTAGTTCGCCAAAGCGACGTTCTTGAAGTAGTGACAGTAATCTCAATTGATGGTTCGCACGATACGAAGCTCAAGAGAAAGAAATCTCTCTCCTGTTCCTTTTCACTTCATAAGACACGTCGATCCTCGTCACGCTCTTGAGAAACACGGGCGAGCGGTGGAGAGCTTCTGAAAAACGAGGAATCGTTCCTCTTCTCTTCTCTTCTCGAACGAATCAATCAATCGATCGATCGATCGATCGATCGATTATTGCGGAATCTGAGAAATCGAGAGATTCACTCATCAAATGAAATCTGGAGGAAGCAAAAGAGGCAGTTCCTCGGATTTTCTGGAGCAGCGAGCTAGTCGTTAGGTTTTCGCGTTTCATGCGAAAAAGATTCCGACAGATAGCGACAGAAATTCACCCGAATTCTCAGCATCGGATTTGCGGCAGCGGAGATTTGGAGTGCTGTTGTTCCGAAACACTTGGGACAACGTCGGAATGTCCACAGACTTTTTGGACATTTCTCACGATGCAACGCAAAAAACAATCATTTGTTCGGCCGTGGCTGGTTTGGAATTCCTCATTCGGCGATGAGTGAACTGTCGTGCCACATTGTTTCGGTGGTGGCATATTCGGTCGAACGGAGCTCCAGAAACGAGTGTAATTGCCTGATTGAAGTTGGATAAACGACGTTTCATTATCAAATATTGCATCCCTAATGATGGACCGCTGCGGGATGATTTACAGCATCGACTCCTAAGGGGCGAAGACTTCTTTTCTATTATGCGGCACCGACGACAGTCGCGTCAAAACAATCACGAGACCTGAGGGACGAGCGTGCACTGCACGCAGGGCCTGCTTTCATCGGTTCGTGGAAATGTCTCCACCTCTGCTCTTGTCGTTCATTTGGTTGGGTCCTTTCACGAACAGCCTTTACATTTCGCCGCTCGATCGCGGCTCAAAAAGTAATTACTGAGGTTCGGAACAGACCGCCGGAGAGCAGACAATTTGAGAACACGAAAACCAACTCTCCACCACCTTGGCAAGCAGGCACACAGTCAGTCACTGCCGCCGCCGCCGAGCGAACTCGGAGGAGGCGATATAGAATAGCAGCAATATATCGACTCAGTCAGTCAGTCAGTGAGTTACAGGATGCCCAGTGGCTTGCTTGCCTGTCTGCCTGCCTGCTACTACGACGGTCTGCTTGGCTGCAGCTCGGTGAAGCCAGCCAACCAGTCAGCTCTGACTGAGACCCGACTCGTATTTGTAGTGTGGCTGGGCTGCTGTGGTCGTGCCGGTGGTGTTTGGCACGCCGTTTGCTTCTGAGAGGGTGTGATTTGTCAGCGGCTGCCGCTCTGTTTCTATCGACTCCGGAGCTCGGCCTCAGAGTATCTATCTGTCTCTACATCTTTCCCGGATCATATGTCTTGTCCGAGTCAGGACGGCCGACCAACAGACAGACAGACAGACAGACAGACAGACAGACAGACAGACAGACAGACAGACAGACAGACAGACAAACCGAGCAATCGGCCAAACGACAGACCATGTGGGTTACACCGGCAGCCACGAGTCTGCTGAGATGTGACAATCATCAAGCAAAAAGAGCCACAACTTTATTCCGGCAGTAAACTCCCTGCTTGGGTCGTGACCCTTCAATTGATGGTTCCTTGGAAGCGAACATTTCCCGTTTCTCCATTCTTTGCGAATGTCTGGGTGCCTTGACTAACTGTCCAATATCTCCCCCATGAGCTAGAACAAAGTCCACTGACAGTAGGTACTTCTTATTTCGGTTTTCAGAAACGAAATAAAACTTTACGAAAGTCACTCGACTCTTTTCCGCGTGTCAGTTGGATCCGAAAGCTCCAACTCCCGCCCGGGGTCGAGTTTTTTGCCTTGCATGAGACGAAATTCGGAAGTTCGCGAAAAGATTCGCGAAGGATTGCGAAAATGTTGGAAAACATCGTTGAGCTCGACCGAAAGCGATTGCTACCTCAACACCGAATGCTACCTCGAACAAATCAATGATGTGCTGCCGGACTTTATGTGTCTCTAGTTCTCGCCGCCGCCGTCGCCGCTGCTGCGTTACCAACGATGACGACAACGATCATGACGCTGATGACGAGCACGACGACGAGAACTATGACACTAGACGCAACAGAAACAGAAACCATGAACAATTTGGAAAGTTAGCTTCCTCGAGGTAAGCGTTGTTCGAGTAATTTTCTGGAAGACGGCGAGGCGCGGCGTTCGGATTCGGATATGGCCGTCGTGGACGACGGAGTCGAATCGTGGTAAGAACGCTTGTCATAAGATTGGCGGAGGAATCGTCATTCGAGTGCGTTCGTTCCCTCGTCCGTCCGAAGGAGAATCGCTGCCCGACGACGACGACAAAATCGACCGAAGAACGAAGACATAAAACGGGCCCTAAATTATGATGTCTGGATGCAACAAACTCTTGTCTCGCTCGTCAGTCCTTCAATCGGTCTCTCTGAAGCCGGTCGGTAAACCGAAGTAAAAAAGAGATGAAACCACAGTTTGGGGTCGATGTTCGCCGATCTCACCGCACATATTTCTGGTCGTGGGGCAACATCGTGAAATATTGCGGAATTTCCACATTTTGCTGAATTGATCGATTAAATTCGCACTGACTATCAGCGGGCTTCTCGTCCCTTGGATCGAGCTCCTCTCTTCGCGGCGAAATTTCTCTCACGACGTCTCAAAGCTTTCGGATCAGAAGTTTATTTTATGGCTCCTCGAGATTCCGGAGGAATTCTGGGCGAACACGGTCCAACTATCTTTCCAGAGATCTACTGAGAGACACGAATAGAGAACTGATAGGCAGAAGAGAAAACACACGTCCCTGTGCAGTTTGGCGAAGCGCAAAATGGACCTCAATTATCGCTTACTTATTTCGGGTTTATTCAGTTTCTTCTTTTCTTGTCATGACCGCGTAGGGTTCTTCTGGAGTCGTAAACGCCATGGGTTTAGTGCTCGTCCGGCGGATCAACAGAGCTCCTCGAGGATTCGGAAGGCGATGACCAACCGATTCGGGAACAATCAACATCGAAGAAGAAGAAATATACGATCCCGTTGAATGTCGCGGCCTCGGCATTCCGTCCTCTGACATTGAGCGGACTCCGAGCGGGTGCTACAAGAGTACAAGCGGTGTGTTGACCGATTGCGAATGCGTTCGGCTGATTTATGCTCAGTTGGCCTATTCTTAAAAAGTCCTTCCGCTCGAAATCCGGTGGAAAACTGAGCCAGCACACCGAGAGATGATTCTTTTCCGCGGGGATTCCGTTACGGAGGTTACGTGAGGGAAACCTCTTTTCGAAAACCCCATCACAGGGTTTGTCTGACCGGCAATCTGACTCTTTTTCCAACTGTCGGTCAGTCTGCCCAGCAGCCCGTTTGTTTGTGTGTTGTCCGCAGTCATTGTGGGCTTGCCGAGGTGTGTAGATGTTGTTGTCGGCGGCGGCGATGAAAAACTTCACGCATAGCTAACACAGTAGCAGTCGACAACAAAAATCACCTCTGCTGACTGAGGGGAACGCTTCGAAAATCACTATATTTTTTTGTATTTTATTTCGAGTGAGCTCGTTTCCGCGTGGTGAGTAAGTCATTCATGAGAACGAGATAAACGACAGCGAAATAAAACGATATCTTGTTATGACCGTCGGAATTACGACGCGCCAAAAAAAAACACTGCTTCTTCTTTTCAGATCTCTCCTACTGTGGTTTGAACCATTTGGTCCGTCCAGGAGATGGGAGGGGGTGTTGTTGATTACTGAAAAGTACACAGAGAGGAAAACGTCCGCTCGGACTTCACTGCGCTTGAGGAGGCGTTCTCTTTGAAATGCTCGAAGTCATCTCCCGTGTTCTCTTTGGCGGAACGCAGCCGGGCGTGGATCTGAGAGACTTCCAACGTTGGCGCATGCTTCATACGCGCCGACCGGAGGTGTTCCCGCTCGTTTATGACTTGTCGATTACGCCTCGGGATCGCATTAAGCTTTACATGATCCCGGGGAACCGCGACAAGCGCCATCAAACGGCGGCAGAGGATTCCTCTCATTCGGTTCGCTTTAGCTTTTGTTGGATTTCTTTGACAACGATCTGAGATTCTGTCTCGTCGCCTTCGACTTCTGGAAATGCATTTTGGTTGTATCGAATCTCAAGCAGCACGAATAATAATTTCTTTTGCTCGATTGCATCGATGATGGTTCACTGATGGACAATGGAGTCTTTTCTTCGGCCTCGTCTTCTTGTTCGGAATTCATCGAACGACGGAGTATCTCACAGAATGCTTCCTGATGTAATCTTTTTTTGAAATCAATTAGGCAGATGTCATAACGATGACCATCTTCACTGATACGACAATCGTTCCGTCAACGATCGTCTGCTCCAGAAGCATGGGCTCTTGTGTCGTCGCGTGATCTTGGCTTCATTCTCCGTTCATTGAGAAATCTCAAGAAAAGCGAACAGAGTCAACACTTATCCTCATTGTCATTCATCGAGATATCCGGTGCTTTTGCCGTGATCCAGTTTTCTCATCCAGGAGCCCAGTGTTGACGGGGACGCTAACGAACATTGAGCTCGTCTAGCCCACACTATCAGGCGTGAACTTCTCAACAAAAGTTCTTTTCGTCGAGCTGGAGGAGCTTCTCTGATGCGCAGTCATCCGCTCATTCATTTCGTTAAACTGTCACCACAATCTCTGCAAACCGCAAGTCGTGACGACGTCATCAAAGTTTAATGTTCATTTTCCTCGTCTTCCCCAAAGACATTGTTGCATCTGGAAAACAGGAACATGTCGACGAGAAGCTAGCAAACTAGGAAACATTCCGGAATAATCTAAGAACTGTGGAGAAATATTCATTCAATAACGCCTTTCTGGAAGCGAACGGATTTTTCGTCCGAGATCTCTGTAACCTTCCACGGCAATGAATTTCTGGAAGGGAGCTGATCGTGGCTTCTGATATCTAGAAGTTATGCGCTCGCTCAGAACACTGTTCGCAAGTGCCGGATCTCCACCAGTTCGCTACATTGTTGTCGGAGTTGTTCGCGACACCATCACTAACAGAGCACAACCGGCATGCAAGAGCCATTGAACAGCCAGGCAGGCAGGCAGTATCGGCGCAACTCGCTGCCGCAGCGGTTCAGCGAAATATGTTACGTTTTTTTTTTTCTCGAACAAGGATTCCGAATCTCTGAGACGCTCTCTCACTTTGCTATTCTGATTCTAATGGTGTTTTGTGTTATTAGATTAATATATTTCCACATGGGTAGCCATCGCGGTAGCGGCGCCGGGAGCCGCACCAGCGACCGAGGCGACGGCAGCGAAAGAAGAACAGGATTTTCTCGCTGCTCGAAATATAAAGTCTGTGGCGCAGGAGATGAACTCATCGGCCAACCTGCCTGCTTGGCCGCCAGTCGACTTTGATAGTTCACATAATAATTTCGTCCGGAATCGTCCGACACAACTTGATACAGAACGAGCGTAACGCCGAATACTGATTCCTTTTGTAGCGGTCGTGAATCATAGAAATGTACTGCGATGAAGATCTCTTGATCGTTGATGCAGAAAAGGCAACTGGGCTCGCTCAAACTCCCGAGCGAATCGATGAGGGTGGCTAATTTTTTTTCGGAAAGGAAGAGCAGCAAGCGATTTGTCGCTGAACTCGTTCCAAAAGTTCCAACTTCGCGAACAGACAAAGTCCGATCCGTTCAGTGCGATGTCGTCCGATCTGATGATGGCAATATCTTATTATATTATCAATCGAGTTTCCTCAAAGAAGTTCCTCATGATGCGAGTTCTCCGAGCAAGGCTTGCACAATGTTCGAAGTCGGCTTTTCATGGAACGGAATAATATATTTTCCTTTAAAGTAATGATCCGTCTTCACATTGTTGTGAGGAAAAGGTATTTTTGTGCTTTTTGTTGGTTGCATTCGAGAGGAGCGCGATATGGGAGGTATTCACTGAAGGTTCCCTCGCGGACAAACATTCGGACGAAGCGAAGTGATGTTTGATGCTGATGGCTTTTGAATCTTCTGGCAGAATTGGGTTTCGATTTCGAAGTTTCGATCCACTTCCTAATATGTATCGTTTGTTGTTACGATTCATCAGGTCGTCCCGCACGGTTTCGTTTTCTTTTGTGACTTCGTTCAATATCTCAATAGAGCACAGAAACGGTACGCGCGTCTCGTTTTGGACTTTTTTTTATGCTACAACTTGGATATATGCAAGCGAACGATGTTGAACGTTTTTAGGGGACAATCGGATGGAATGAAGTTCTATTTCATTCGGAACCGCACCAGTTTTTTCGGGGCCTGCCTGTCGTAAAGTCATCGTGAAACACTGACAGGAACACATCGACAGCGGAAACATTTTTGGCGAAGCGGACGAGTGACGCGAAGCGGAATTACCTTTTGGGAAACCGATTTTCAAACGCCATTCAAAAACCCATTCCGAATATGAGCGGTGTCGATTCGCGCAATATATGTATTCGCGTTTTACGTAATGCATTACATGTGGTTCAACAAATCATGGCTTTTTTTTCCTTCTCGAAATAGTTCCGCCGCGCCGGACCCGTGGAAGCCGGGTATCGTCGAAAAGCGCCAGTTACTTTGATCCAATAAGTAGTTTCGACCGTGGAGGCGAAACCCCGAGAATTTTTCTGGAATCCCTCGATGATTCGCCCAAATTTCTCGGTTCTTCTACTTCGTTTTTTTTTATCGATTCTGGAAGCGTATTTGATGAAATCCGCTTCGGGTCACACACCCGCACTCACGTCTAGTTCAATTTTTTCTTCTCTCTAACTCTTCGTCCTAGTATCGATACAACTACAACCACTGCTCTAGGAATGCTATGATTGAAACCGTGGCCGTGTTGACGTCGGCGTCGTCTGTGTTTTTTTTTTCCGTCCGTTTCTTCGCCGCTCGCGCCGACACTTAGACTGTTCAAAGTGCGCGGAAATTCGTCTGAGCCAATATTATTTTTGCTTAGTTTTCGAGCTTCTCGAAGTTGATCCAGATTATAGGGTTGGCGGCTAGTGACGCTTCTGCTTGAGGCAGCGGTTTTCGTCTCAGGCAATACAAGAGCTCTGTTGACTCACGTAACGTTGTCGACTTGACGTTCTGACGCGCTGGGAAGGAAGAGCGTCCGGGGAGCAAGCCAGACCCTAGTAGGTAGGAGCTGCTGCTCCTTCCGCTGCAGGAGAGCACGCTCCATTATCGAAGACGAACCGATCCAAAGATCGATGGATTGATTGATGGATGGATGGATGGATGGATGGATGGATGGATGGATTGATGGGTCGGTCGAGGGCTATTCTCAAATTCACCGCCTGTTATTGCGCTCGTCCCGCAGGCGATCGAATTCGACGGCTCAGGCCGCAGCGATCGTTCCTGTTCTTAACTTTTTACCCTGATATCCTTGCGGAGCTACCTCGTCGGTTGGATTGGACAATGATCATCATCATCATCGTTATATTCATTACTTTAACTGCGCAGATCATGATGATGATGATGATGATGATTGGTAGTTTTCATGATGAGATGCGCCAACGCAAGACGGCAATGCTGAATGTATCAATCGACGAAATGGGAACCAGCTGATTGTGGCAACCGTTCGTGGTTGTATCGAACTCAAAAGAAGAACGATAGCCGCGGTAGTTGAAGACTTCTGAAAGAATGGCTTCTCAATGATGGTGGTGATGATGATGATGATGATGAACTCGGCGGCGGTGCGAAGACTTCTCGATCTATTCTGACTACCTAGTATAGATACGAAAACGAGAGAATCCGGCAACGATGGTTGAGTTGCTTCGAGCGGGAAGAACTGGTCGCTCGTTTCACGGAGCGGACCACCCGGCTGACGCAGTGTTGCTTACGCTGCTTAGACAACAGTTATGCGAAATCACGGGCACGAGCCGCGACCAGCCGTTGTTGCTGTTGTTGTTTTTCCTCGGAGTTCTATCATTTTTCGACTTCTTGTTCTTGTTTTTCTTCTCTAGTTGTTCTAAACAATAAGCTATTATGAACGATTTAACGCAGCCGCTGCCGTTGCTGCCACGAATGTGCTTCTGTGCTTTGTCGTTGTTGTTACTATCGTTGTCGTCGTCGCCAGATTGTAGTAGGGCTTGTAGTGACGAAGAAAGGCTTTGTGTTTTCCGGATCAGCTGCATCTACGAACTACTGACGACTGACATGGCTTTTCTGTTGTTTCAGAAATCTGCAAAGTGCGGGCGTCCCTCTTCCAGATCAACGGTCGCTCGAAAGAGCCCCTTGTTCTCCCTGATCCCGAAGGTCCGGTCATTTCGAAGACGGAAAAAGTTTATGTGCCAGTCAAAGAACATCCCGATGTGAGTATAACACCATTTATTCAAGCTGATCTAGATCGACACTTGCGCGAGTCAACGATGATCGATTCTTGTGATCGCCTCAAGAGTTCGGTCATTGATTGATTGATTGAAGTATGGACTCGTTGATCCAGACCGTATGAGTCGAAAAAGGGCTGATACTTCAAGTCGACGATATCGATTCCGATTTTCTCGAATAGCCGAAGGACTCGGGGCTGAAAGAGAACAGAAGTTGTTTCTTGTTCTCAGCGTCGTTTCGTTTCGATGCTTGAGGTCCTCGCTTCTCGTTTATAACCTACGCAGCGTAGTGTTTCCTCACATCATCGCTCCCTCAAACTGAACGTTCTATCGTTAAGCTGAATCATCGAAAATTCGTCCGTCCGTCCGTCCGGCCGTCCATCGATTCGAAGACGTTCCCGATTCTCTACCCACGCCTAACTATGACAGCGACGACGAAAATCCACAACGGCTTCGGAGGCGACAAAAATACGTCAGATTGCGTTGAACGTATTCTGCCCAAAACGTCCACGCGGCCGCCCGCCCGCCCGCTCGCTCGCTCGCTGTTAGTGCGTGTCTGTATGTACCCGCCTCGGACGTCCGACTTTGAGGCTTTTTCGAGACATGGAGCCTTCAACGGCTTCGATGCTCTGAAGATCCCACGCATCGCGAATCGGAATTTTGTTCATCCGACTTCGTCAACTGACAGTATGGAGAGGAAAGCGCGCAATCGATCCCCCAAGAGTTCGCCCGGACTCCGAACAGTTGACGAAAAATGAAGAATTCCGCTTCCTGGAGGCTGCGGATTGTTTTATAGATCGAACGACTGCACTTAAAGTGCATAATGCTCACTGTCGAGGCGATGTGATGAGATAATAATCGACTCCTGAACCCTCGACGATCGGGAGAGCGGAGAACGATTGAATAACGAAAAGCAAGAAAACGAGAAATTGCGAAGCAACAGTGCCAAGTGGGAAAAGCTCAAAAAAATTTTACTGGTCGACGACGAAGGCATGCCGCATGTCTGTTGAACGGTCGGTGTGTCGGTCCTACGGACGGACGGGCGGGCGGTCGATCTGCCGCTGCCAGTTGTGCAGCGGTTCTGATCCGTGAGGAATTTGTCGGTTTGGAATTTAATTACCAGATCATCGACCTTCTGCCGTCGTCAGTGGACGCGAGATGGCGCTGCGGATGAATCTCCATCGTGGTGGTGGTGGTGGTGGACGACCACGACGACCACCGTTCAAGCTGAAGCACATGCTTCTTGATGACATTTAGCATGATACTGCTCCGCGTCTCGCCAAAATGACCGCTTCAACGCTATTATGTCACCATCAAATTAGACAGCGACACAGCCGAACGGAGGAACTGACTGACTGACTTAAACATCGACAAAAAGACTGATTGACTTCGAGCTGAAACGACATGATCCAATAGTCGAATCGGCTACAAGCCAAAATGGCTTAACGGAGTCGAGCATGGTACTTGGGCCTATTCGGTGGAGAAATCTCGTCTGGTTACGACTCCGTCATCGCGGATTAGGCGTTCAGGCCGAGTATTGGGAATTTGCTGAGAGTTGTGTTACCATCGGAGCCTTTCGTTCACATCTTGAATCTCCGGTGTGCGACGCCGTTTTATCGTCGCGAAGCTGTCAGTCTCTCCGTCGAACGGCTTCTCAGGTTGCACTGACTGTTTGAGGCAGTGCCTTGCCTCATACTGCCCGACGCATGATCGATGGTTGGATCGTTAGCTCTTGGCGACCATCAACATCATCACGGTGAAGTTTGTCGATTCAACCAAATTGTGGTCTGATAGGCCGCAGCCAACGAGCAAAATTAGAATCCGAGAGAGAAAGCGATGCGCTTCTCTACGACAACGATGATGATGATGATGATGATGACGACTACGGAGAGCAAGATCGCATTTATCCATTCTTTCATCGAAGTGGAGGACTCCGGAGCCCGCTCGGTTGCGATGCATCTTCGAGATCGGGCCATGCGAGTGAATGTTTCCAGGAGCATGGAAAGGAGAACGTGATGAATCCTTTTTCTGATCGAGCAGCGAAGAATGTATGGTAAACTGGACGTGGAGCAGACCGAGCGACTGACGGACCGAACAACCGTCAGGCAAGCAAGCAGTAATGGCAGTACTTAATCGTCTTCTTCTGAAAAGGCTTCTTGCTTCTTTTGCAATTACTATAGCATACCTCTCATGCGTACGGCAAACCTCAGTGTCATTTGTCAGAGACGAAATTGACATGTTGTCTGTAGATCCGTCCGTCCGTCCGTCCGCCCGCCTGTTCGTTCATTCGTTCGTCAGTCAGTCAGTCAGTCCGCTCATCTCTCTGACTGTCAGTCAGGTTCTTCTTGAGCTCTGAGAAGTCTTCCGCGGAAGAGTAGCCCTTCAAACAAAAGGTCCGGACATGACTTCGGCCAAGACGTGTCGTTGGGCTTGAGCCGCTGTGTTTTGCATCGTGCTCAGCACGAAACCGCCAAACGCCGGATTTCTTGAGACTTGAATTCCGCGCACGAACCCCTTTCAAGGTTCGAATAGTTCAGAAAATCGAACATCGGGTCCGGGCCAGTATCGACCGACTCCCTGACTGACATATCAAGTTTGAAAAGGCCGTTCGCGCCGCTTCCATGAATAAAAATGTCCATGTTGGGCGAACGATTTTTTCTTTCTTCTGGGAGCTCCAGTCATTTTCCGCAGATTTTTTCGTTCGGCGTTCGGGGACCAGGGCCTCTGCCGCTTCAATAATTAGAGTTGGCTTCACTTGCTCGCTGTGTCTGTCGAGCGAGCGCTTGGCCGAGCGGTCGCTCCGTCGGCTGCTGTTCGGTCCGTCCGTCCGTCCGAGCGTCTGTCGGTCGCTCCAAGGGATCAGCAGAAATAATCCATTCCTTAAAGTCACAGAAATTCTCTACTGATGAAAAAGCACGGCGAAGCCAAGCCGAAGAGCGAATTCGTTTGAAATTCGATGCGTATCGAGTCTTGGATTTTTCCAAACTCCGCTCATCTTCGCATGATTCTCTCCAACTCCCTCGCGCGTGCACTGTGAGGTGGAACAGTGGTCGCAACAAACGGTGCGTGCATTCTCGCAGACAAGGGCTCGTGTTCAAAAGCTTTGGACTTCATTTTAGCTTTTCATCAACTTTCGAAAACTTCAATCCGTAAGAGAAAGAAACAAGTAGTTCCGTCTGGACATTGATCCTATTGTTCTTCAGTGCGAGTCGTCAATCTGGGCAACTCTCTCTCTCTCTCTCTCTCTCTCGGCAGTCAATCACTCATTGATCGATTGATCCATCTTTCAATCGATCGGTCAGTAAATCCGCACGCGGAGGTGTCTTCGTTGTACTTTTCATTTGGCTCTCGAGGCCCGAGGAGCTGCTGCTCGTCGACTGAGATCGTGTCACGAATTTCGTCAGCTGAGTTTTCTACGAGTGGCCGCCACGAATTCGTTCGTTACTCGGAAGAACGAACGAACGAATCGAAGGGAAGAAGGAGAAGAGCAAAATGGGGAATCTTTCCTCCCTTAAGGTTTACGGTGTTTCCTCCCTCCGTTCTCGACTTCAATCTATCCGATGAATTTGTTGGCTCATATCGAGACTCTTCTCGCCTGAAGTTCGCTGGCGCGTCCGGAAAGTTGAGTGGTTAGATAGAACTGAACGCTGAACGGGAGAAACCGGGTTGAACGTTTACTGCTTATGGATGGATCACCGTTATGATGAAGACAGCTCGACTGAATGATGACTGAGGAAATCAAGTCGGTCCCGGCAGAGAATACAACACGCGACAAGATTACGCGTTCACAAACGAGTCGAGCATATTCAACAAATAGAGAGGCGCGCGAGTTTCAAATCAAACGATTTTCGTTTCTTTCTGAGCTGTACACAGGAGCTTCTGTCGCGTATCGACAGCACCCCACGATGGATTCGAGTTCGTGCAATCATCAAACAGCGAGAACCTATCGTGGAGTTCGCATCTGATTTGGGCGCGGAGGTCTCAAACGTGTTATGCTAACGAATAGTCGTCGACTCGCTTCAAGTCAACGGGAACGATTGAATTCCCTGTTAGTTAACGAACAATGTCTCGCCGAAAGATCGACCTCGACACAAGAGGGGAGAAGGAGAAGTAACAACAGCAACAAAGTAAACAGGGCGGCAGAAGCCGAAAAGTAGAAAAAGTAACATTCATCTGGGATACAAGTATCCTCGACTGCGTCTTTGGTTGCGTGTGAAGTCTTCCTCCACTGTCATGACACGGATTTAACCGAGTCGGAGTCAAAATGTAAATTCCTGTTCTCTATGTAAATGTTTCTGTTGTTGCTGCTGTCGTTGTAGATCTGTATCGTTCGTCGTCGAAGTTCTCGCTCTTCGTGAGAGAGCCGAAAACCGTCTGGCTGGAGCATCCAGTCGACGAATGCAAGTGTGGATGTCATTGAAATGTCGGCCGCGTCATTCCGCGACGTCCATCAGGAGAGTGCCGGAGGCTGGAGTTACCACCTTGGCCAGTTCGTTGAAGCTTTCAAAACCTTAACCCCGTTTATTGTCGAGATTCCACGCTGTCTCATTGTAGGTATGAACTACGCCGATGATATTTTCGGTCATAATTGCGTGCTGTTTGCTCTGTTGCTTCCTCAGATCCTCGCTCTTTACTTCATTCGTTCGTTCGTTCGTTGGTTCTATCTGACAACACGAAACGGAGCTGACTGGCTCGCTGGCCATATAGCAGGTAACTGAGTGTGTTTGTGCTTGAAAGCACAACACGAATGAATCATCACGAATCGTGTCGTTGCGGCAAATATTTACCTGTCTTCATTCATTGAGCCGGTGCTCTTCTTTTCTTTCTTCTCTCAAAATCCGGTGAGCATTCCCTGAGATGCTGCCGCCGCTGGACGTTTTCGTTGGTTCGGAAACTGTCGGCGGCGGCGGCAGCAGAACGAAGCCTCAGCTGAACAGTTTCATGTTAGGTGGCTCGCCTTGGGCTCTCGGTGTCGCTTCTCTTTTGCTCTCACTCTCCGACACTCACTCTGTCGGTGGCTGACTGGTCGGTCGGTCGGTCGGACCGACCGGGCGGCCAACAAGCCAGCCCACCCGGCCTCCCGCCCGCCCGCCAACTCGCAGTGAGCTTTCTTGATAGGCGCGAGCACGGAATGTGTCAGAATAAAGTTCGTACCATCAACGATCGCATCGCCTTCGTTCGTTCGGACTCGTTTGAACGCACTGTTAACTTTTCAATGTGTTTTCTGTCTCTGCCTGACATTGCTGCTCGTCTGTCTGTCTGTCTGTCTGTCTATCCGCCAACAAGCAGGAAGGCAAGCTGACCAGAAGTACGGGCAGCACGAAACCCCAACAACAGCGACACCGGTGACCATTATCATCGGATAGCCGAGTCTTGATGATGACATTGGCAACAATTTCGACTCTCTTAACAGAGGGAGAGAGATAACAATGTGAACAATAATGATAGCGACGAGATCGTCAAATCTCGTGGTCGAGTTGGAGGTGGGCAACGTGCTGAAGAAGCCTCCGTGTGCGACTGGGCGCGCGATTAATCAAGAAAGAGCTTGTTTCCCGTTCCGAGGAGCTCGCTTCCTGTTTGGGCCGATTTGAATGACTCCACGACGGCAAAGAGAATTCACAGCAATAAGATTAACGACTTTCAGCGACAACTTCTCGAGTGAGTTTAACTACTTCGTGCGTGCCGCTTCAAGCGAGCGTCCGCGTGGTGTTAAACCGTTCGAAAAGTGCTGAAAATTCGCCGTCATTGAAGACAGCGGGATAACGCTGCTGCGGTTTGCTGAAATGCAGACACCCAACTACTCAGGCGGTCAGCGAGAGATTCGGACCCGCCCGCATATTCCCACCGAAGGAAGGAAATTTTTTTTATATTTTTTCCTCTCATGGAGTGATTTTGCCGCAGCATAAGCAGCAATGACGCGCTACACTATTAGCCGACATTATCTTATCACAAAAGGTATCAAAACTCGGTGTGTGAAGTGCGTGCAGTTTAGATGGATGTTTGCTGCTGCTGCTGCTCTGCAATGACTTTGAGCAAATTGCTGACGGCAACAACACCGAAAACGCACGAATAAAGAACGAACGAAAACTGAACAGGGATCACTTTCTGTCATTAGTAGTTCCCTTCCCTAATGACAAAAAATGAAGGAGGGAATCGGACTGATTCCCGGGCGGTCAGATTCGAAAATCGTCAACAGTTCCGGGAGAGAAAAACTTGGTTTTCTCGATCTCCACTACCTCTTCCCCATCATTGATGTGGAAACCTGATGATTCTTCTGCCAATCTTTGAAATCGCATAAGATATATGTTTGGTATTACAGTTTTGTCTCGATATAGTGAACGGAGTCCCGGCATCAGAGAACAAGCGTTTTCCAAAAATTTATTAACTTTCGCGAAAAGGTCGAATCTTTCCCTCAAAATGAGCCGAGAAATTGTTGAAATGCGCGTTTCTGCTGCATCAAAATTAGAATTTTTCTTCCCGCTGTCAGCAACGCTCTTATTAATTAACGTTGATTGCTTTCCGCAGTTTTCACCGAGCTCACCAAATGATTTGAATTTCAGTTCAACTTCGTTGGTCGGATCCTCGGGCCCAGAGGAATGACTGCCAAACAACTCGAGCAGGAAACTGGCTGTAAAATTATGGTCAGAGGCAAAGGCTCTATGCGCGATAAGAAAAAGGTTTGTACCCTTTGTTCACTGCTACGGCTTTCTTTTCAGCATAATTCTCGGCGGAACGGGCTCTCTGAGCTCGAATCAAAAAACCTTGATTCTCGAATATTTTCTCTTCGACCCGAGCTGGAATTTTCCGAATAACTCGGAAGTGCGTAGTCGTTTGCTTTTTCGAACCGGGTTCCGGTGTTTGCCGTGTCTGAGTGCGTTCCAAGTTTCGCGTCTGATGCTCGTAGCTTCTTAATAACGGGCTGATAATCTTTGTTGAAACAGCGTCCTGGTAAGCATTCTATCTCTTTCGATGAAGTGAATCGTGCGAAATCTTCTCTCGAGGTCCGCCAAATACTTCGGTCCCTATATGGGAACTTTTAACAAGATTCGTTCAGCTGCGGAAGTTTTGCAAAAATGACCTAATTCAATAACGACATGCGAGGCGATTGTCGCGACAGCGAATTCGAACTCAAAGCTAACAACATTTCATGCTAACCGGACCGAATTGATTAACAGGATAACGCAAGTCGCGGAACGTAAGTTTTTCGGTCTCAGTGATACTCACACACCGTTTGGTTTCTTCGTCTCTCGGTTCTCCTTTTTTTTTCGCCGGTTTTGCACTCTTATCCGCTAGTCTCAACTCATTGGTCATTTCGGCTGAGTTCGTTGTGCATCGGACCGATGCCACACTGGCTGGTTAAGTATTCAGACAGCATGCTAGCGATGACCACGCTTTTCGAGCTTCAGGTTTCAGATTCACGCGGGAGTTTCCGTCCGTTTTTCTCTCAAAAAAAAAAAATAACCATTAGTCAAGAGTGCGTGTGACAAGCCTGATTAACACATCGTTGAATTATGAATTCATCCAGTGCAATGTGATGCTTTCGCACCTCTTCGAATGTTGTTGTTGTTGCTGGTTTTTTTTTCTGAGTATTCTTCTTCCCATCTTCGTAGCAGCTGCCGCCGCCGCCGCGCCGCCGCGATGGTGTTTGTTCTGGTAACGTAGTGCTACACTTCTCGGCTCGTGATTTCCTTAAATGAAGAGCGTTGAGAACTTCGCCAACTTTATCACTCTCAGACGGACTACTCCCTGACGATGTCTGACAGGGCAAAAACAAAAAAAAAAAAAAAATAAATGCCGCGGCTATTTGGCCTCACGGGAGCATGACACGAGACAGGCGCTTCAAGTTGCGGTTAAAGGAGGGAGTGGAAAAAAATCAAACAGAAACCAAATACAACTCGGTTCCCAGCCACATTTCATATCTAGATAAACAACGGAAGCTCAAAATAATTTCATACTAAAAACGCTAAATGTTCTCGGTTTAGCGCACGGCTTCTAATGATTCTCGTTGTCCGGCTCTCGTAGGGTTTTTGTTTCGCTAACCAGCGCCCAGAACTACCTTAAAAGACATCGTCTACAACGGATACCACTGTCACGAAGTCTCTTCTCCCGACTTCACTTGATTTATGAGGTCGGATTCTTCGCCGGAATCCGCAGTACCCATCAATCTTCTCTGTGATTGAGTCTCACCCGTCAGGATCGGGCTTGTGGGTTCTCTTGAGAGACGCCACGGGTTCGGAATTTTATTCGCCTCCGAACGCTTTCCTTTGCGTCGCCGGTAACGAATCGTGTAGAGCTTCTTCCTCCACTCCCTCGTCGCAGACAAACTCACTCTCGAGAAGGATGATAACGTCGTCAATTTGCCCTTCGCGCTCGCAGTATGTTTGGCCACTCGGAAAGCGTTCTGAATAATGATCATTGGAGTTCAGCACGTGGCCAAGACACAGAATGGGAGGAAGGAAGAAAAAGGAGAAGAAATCGCTGCCGTCAATGAACTGGGCCCACTTGAGCAGGAAGAGCGACTGCTGGAAGACTTTCTATGTTTAGTTGTTGAACAGTACGGAGAGGCCTGCCTCCCTGTCGGTTCCTCTTGTTCCAAAGCACGGGAGGGAGGCATGGAAAGTTTGTTCGCTTGCTATCGGCCTGCTCGCTTTTGTGCCGGCCTCACTGCTCGCCGCTCGGCCTGCCTGGTTGTTCAGTCAGCTGTTGGTTCTCGTCAAATGCGGCGGCGGCGGCGGCGGCGGCGGCGGCGACAACGTTGGTGTACCTTGGCATCTCTAGTTGCTCATCGCGTTTTGGCGGTTTGCGATGTCGCTATCTCTCATTTTGTATCGCTCTCTTCCCCATCTCTCTCTCTCGCTCACTTGTGATTTAGTCAGATCAGAGACAGCTCGCTCGGACAAGTCGCTCGCGTGGCTGAAGGCTCTGTCCGCTCGTGAGGCCTTCCGCCGCTTGTCTTCCTTCTCGATCTTCATTGACCATTTCGAGCGAGCGAGCGAGTCGACGAGCTCGGAGACGTTCTGATCTTACGAGCTCGGAACCAGATGAGATTCTCTTTGATGAATTGATGAATGACGGAAGAATAGGAGGAGGAGGAGTAGGAGTCCTATCAATGAAACTGGTCGAGCGAAACCGGAGAGAATCGACTCGAGTCCGGCACCGAGGTTCGCCTTCTCTCGATAGCTGAGCTGAATTCGAAGACGGGAGGACCTTCTCATTCAATAGATCGATTTGAATGAATCGGTGTTGTCGATCAGAATCGAGAAATCGATTTAGTCAGTCGATCTGGGTCTTTAAGAAGATCGCTCAATCGAAACATGTGTTTTCGCCTCCCCCTTCGTTTCGAATCGTAATTCATATTTCCAAGGACTCATGAGTGGCCATTGTGTTGTCATCGGGTGCTACAATTCGATGTTCCGATTGTAACATTTGTTTCATGAGTGTTTCGTATCGGCCATGTTAGAGCTCATCTATGATGGAAGTCCGTGACGGGCTCGCGCTAGGAAAACATCGGTCGTCCATGTTTGGCGATGAATTCAACAACGCCAAAATAAACAATGGAACATACAAAACCAACTGAAGATTAGACGACAAGAAACGCCGCCGCCGCCGCAGTTTCTGGTCGCTTCTGGCTGTGGCGGAAGCGGTGGTGACAAGACACCCACTCTGAAATAACAAAGTCGCCACGATTACATCGAACGGCTGTTGCTGCCGACTCGCGCTCTCAGCCGCTAGAAACACATCTACTATCTGCCGCCGCCGCCGCAGGTCTCACGCGGCTTGCCAATGGAAACTAGGGAGTGCTTACCTAGAGCCTTCAGGAAGTTATTCCTCTCTTCCCCGCGTTCGCATCTCAATCGTCTTCGTTCCCCTCGTCGTTCGTTGTGGTTGGTTGCTTGAAGAATCGCACAATATTCCCATTGTTCAGGTCCCACTCTAGTTTCGAATGTAGAGGAATCCTCGGCTCGTGGAGGTGGACTATCTCCCGGACGTTGGGGCTTTGGGATATTTTTAGAGTTTTTTCTTTCTACTTTTCTCGTTTTTCATTTGGAGGCTGTGAGTTCATCCGAAGGCGAAAGCACGAGCTGGCATGCGTGGCTCCTCCGGTTTCTCCTTTTCTTTCTGTTTTTGTTCTTCGGACCGGTTTCAAGAAGAGCAAAGTGTTGGAATCCGATGACATTGATTTCTGGGATTCTTCGAAAATCTCTAGATTACTGTGGGGCACGTGTGACGATGACTTTGTTTGATCCACTTCGGCCCGTTTGCTGTGTCTCTCCAAGACTTGTCTAAAAGGAGAAGACTAATGTGTTCGCTGCGTTCTGTCCACAGGAGGATGCCAACCGCGGCAAACCGAACTGGGAACACTTGAACGACGATCTTCACGTTTTGATAACGGTCGAAGACACAGAAAACCGAGCCGACATAAAAATCCAACGAGCTGTTGAAGAGGTTCAGATGCTTCTGGTTCCTGTAACCGAAGGTGAGGACGAACTCAAGAAGAGGCAACTCATGGAACTGGCGATCATCAACGGGACCTATCGAGATTCAAGCGCCAAAGGGCTAAATGGTACGGGTGAGTTTTTGCTTCTTCTCATGCGAGTTCCACCTGTATCTTCCTCGTCATGAGTGGATCTTCCGCATGCTGTGTTGCTCTCTCGTTTCGTTTCTTCGTCAACGACTTTCGGGCTTTCGCTTCGAGATTCCTTCAAATCATATCCTGTAACGCGTGCTTTTGCAGCAGGTCTAGAGGCGTTCCTGCCTCAAGATTTCCAACGGCTCTTCAATGCAGCCGCCGGTGGTCCTGTGACCCTGACATCCCCCTTGCGTACAGGAACCCCGTTAGGAGCGCCACTGATACTCTCCCCCAGAATCCCGGTGCCGACCAATGCCGCAGTTCTCAACGGTAACTTGCCCAATTCGCTTCGGATGCATGTGCGATCCTTTGTGCTTAAGACTCCTTGACGAGTTTTGCGCCGTGATGCCGTTTCCCCTCCCCCTAAGTGGTCCGCGTTGCAGGTGTCCCGGCTGGAGGATCCGGTCCCCCGCCCCCGTTGATGTCAGCTGACGCACAGCTCCTCTACCACTACCCCGATTACCATCAATACGCAGCTCTCCTGACAGCGACTTCGCAGGCCGAATATCAGTCGGCCCAAAACCAGGCTGGTCAGGCCGTTACAGCATCCGTGGGCCAGGATGGTACGTTTAGGTGACCCAATTACTTTCTGCCCCTACTTCCATTCGCCAGGCACGCTTCGCTACAAGAAGCTGCTGTGACGATGGAAGATTCTCGTCTTATTCCTGTCTACCACTAGCGAGAGTTTGTTGTTGTGTTGTTAAGTTTGAGTGAGAGAGTTTCAGACACAAAACCGAGCGGATGAGTGTTGGGGCGGGCCCCTTTCCTCAAACCCCTAGCTCTGACGACGCGGAAATCAGAATGGAATCTTTCCTTTGACGACGATTCAAATTCAGCTATGACATTGGAAAACGGTCTAGTGGGGCAGAAAGCAATATTGTGTTGCAATATACGCAGTAGTCAATCGAAACCGGGTGGCCTGGCGATTTAGTTGCCGCCGCCGCCACCGCGATGAGGAGTTGCTCCTCTTCTCTGTGAACCGTAGTGGTTCGATTGCCCGGCCCGCAATCGGAGGTTCACGAGTTTTGCGCCATCGCGCAATCAGGATACGGACAAGAAACTTTCACGATAATTCCATTCATGAGAGACACGATAGTCGAGCGACCCGGAATCCGCCGCCGACTCCTCTTGGGCTACGGAGTCTCTGCGGAAAGGAACGGATTCCGACGTCGCTGTTCCAAGCAATTTTAGTAATATATAACACAACAAGATGATCATCATGATACGAATGAGGTGACTTTACGCCCAGCGTCACTCAGCTCGAGCGCGCGAGTCGTTCCAACGAACAGCATTGGCTTGTTGTTCCGGTTTTGACGTTTTTTCGTCTTCCGGAAACAGATTTGAAATCGGTGCGGCGGGCATGGATTCGCACAAGACCTCAATCGCTCGATTTCTCAATCTGATGCGTGCGGCGGACTCGAATTCTCAATTTCGCTCGTGGACTTTTGTTCGACATTACTTTCGCAGCCATACCGATTTTTTCGCATCGGATTCGGCTGACGTTGGCTCACGCCACTGCTGGTGGAGTCTCCTGCGAAGCCCTGACAGAACAAACACCAAAGTTGATCAGACATTAACAACCATCGAATTAACCGAGATAATCTCAACCTCCTCCTCCTCCTGTTATCGCGATGGAGGGAGTGAGATTCCATCGTCACTCATGCTGACTAAAATTATTCTCATTTCAAATCGAAGCCAAATCAAGCAACACAGTTCCATTACTAGCGGTACGCCGAGACATCCCAGCTTGCGCGGTCTGTATTTATGTATAAACCGGGAAGAAATCGAGAATGCCGCTCAAAGTTGGTGGCTGAGCTTTTTTGGAGCCATTGTACAAAATGATGAAATAAGGTGTTCTTGCAACGATTCGTTTCAAAGCGTTCGTCATCGCAGACCTCGTCGATCGAACCCGCGCTCAAAAGTTTTCTCTTTCGCTCTCTCGTCTGTCGTAAATTCTTACACTCAGTCAGAACTCCGTAATTCTACTTTCGTACTCGACTAGCGGTGCTTCAATGGATGAGGTGTGCGACGTGAGCGCGAAACGATGTCATCCTCGGAGATGACCTAAGGGTTCGAAACGATCCCACAGATCGATTGGGTTTCCAAGGAATGACAAAATGATCACCGGTATCACCACCACCACCAGCAGTTCGCGCGTTCGTTGGCCGCAATTTCAGGCGATTTCGACTCTCTGCGTTCGGCTTCGTCGTGCCTCGACGACAAAACACATGAGCGGTGCTTGCCGCCATACAAAATATATTTATGATGATGATGATGATCGAAGTAGAGATTCAAATATATATACATACATATACATGCAAACACATACATATAAATACAATGTACCTACTCGGAAAGGAAGGAGCAAAAAGTCTTTCAAAGAGAGTGGCGGTCTTTTGTGCATGTACACACATAAACGCCGTCGTCCGGATAAGTCCGCATATTTATATCATGATGATGATGATGATGAAACAGCGACAACATAGATTTCTTAGAAAAAAGACTACATGTTCAAGTGCAATGAATTTATTGATACTTATTATGTGGATGATGATGATCATGGAGCTAAATGATGAATAGTTTTAGACATGTTTGTCCTTGCAGCGAGTAGACAACGGAGGGCTCTGTCGGGCGTGCGAGACCACCCGTATCAGCGGGGGTCCTAGACACGTGTCGGCGTGACCCTTTGAGAATTGACCCAGATGATGAGATGAATGAATCTCAAAGGTGTGTATCCACTTTAGGGCTGCTAAATTTTCTTCTAGGCAGAATTCACTTTGCTTCTTTCCGAACTGAACAGTCGAACATGAAAGCTCAACCAGAACTCAATGAGAGAGCGTTACTTCGATGACGGAGGACGAGACGAGGACGACTAGCGGAAAGTTCTCCGTTCGTGCCGCCGTTCTCGCCATCCACGTCGCAGTCGCTCGTGTCAGTTCGCCTGTTCCTCGTTCGAACACGGCAGAATGCAGAAAAATGCTCAGTATGTGATTCAAAGGCGTTGGAAGCGACCGAACGAATCGATCCTGATTGGAATTGGACAAAATGGAAACTTTGGCAGCGTTTTACGGTGCTCAAAGGCAGGCAAACCTGGTGCAGTGCAGTGCCAAGTCGGTCGAAATTACGGACAAACAAATATCGATGGCAATCAAAATGATGATGATGATGATGAAAGCGACAGTCTCGAAGTCGATCATGTTGGTCGAGAAAGGTAGTGCAATATGGAAGGCTAACGTTGTGTCGCCTTCGGAGAAGATTGAACTTTGAAAGAATCTCCAAAACTCGAGAGCAGGCAGACAACTTCGGATATCCGATTTTCGAGCCTTTTCTGCTTCCACTGGAACTCTTTGTTTTGTGGAAAGCCGCTATTCCATGAATTGTATGATGTCGGCGACCAGCGAAACTGAAGTGAAACGGAAACTCTCTTAGAAAAAAGAAAGGAATCACTCGGCGGATGCTTACCGAAACCGAAAGTAAAGCAATAAGAGCTAGAAAAATTGACCAATTATTTTTGTAAATAAAATTTCCAACAAATTTTCTATCTACAATCGTCAAGTCGAGTTTTTTATGATGATCATGACAACTTCTCTTCATCTAACAGTCGACTTCTCATCCCTAATTCAAAGCATCCGATCTCGCATTCAAGTTCCTACTTCTACTGTTCTCTCTTCTCTCTTTCTTCTCGATGATAACTTCAGTCGAATCCAAACTCATACGAATAACCCGCGAGTACAGAAACACGCAGCGATTCCACGAGAACTAACCTCGGAGCGAAACCCTTCGCTACTGAATCGTGGCTTTTCATTCGTGAACGACGCGAATGACGGCACTCGAATCAAATCAAACGAGAAAAAAGCACCAAGCACTGACCGCCCGTTCGCCTGCCTGCCCGCCAGCCTGCCTTTACCAATCAATATCTTCTTTTTGTGAACTAGTCCGAGCAAGTTTTTACGAAGCTCCATCAAAGAGAGATGATAGAACCTTCTTCTGCGTGTTCATTGGGATGATAACAAAACCGACCAGAATCAGATAATATTTGGTGAGAGATGGATTGCAAATCGAGCTCAATTTAACTTAACTCGGTTCTCTACGACCTAATTCCAATGAGTTTGACAATTTTGTTAACCAACAAGAGCAGCACATCCGTATTCTGGTCGGTTCTGAAGCAACGATTGGCATTGGAGCTGGGAACTGATACTCCACGCACAAATCCTCAGAATGCTCACGGAACTTGCCGAAACTCTGAAAGCTAGCTGTCTTTCTTTACCTGCTTGATTGGTTGGAACTCTTTCGACCAGCGAGTATCTCAAGTTGTTGAGCCAGTATCAGCTTCCAATCTGATCGATATCTTGGATGGTAATCTGGGTGTAATTGGTGAACTTGACTCTGTCCGGTAACCTTGTGATATCATTCAATCACCTGTTCATAGGAGCAAAAAGAACAAGAGCCACTCGTTGTTAACATGAGCTCGCTCAATCTTTCGATCGATCAATCAATCAATCAATCAATCGACTGTAACGAAAGCTTTCTCTGGCAAATCACACTAGAGCCCCACGAAGTGGCCCGCAACCGCTGCCGTGGGCTTAATATTCTTGTAATCGATGACGATAATCAATAATAATGGATGATAATCTCAATAATACTGTACTAACCGTTGTCCTCTTCGTCCCAGATGATGGTTTCTGTTGTCTGGGTGAGCAAGCTGGATGTCTGGATAACCCTGCTCATCAATTACTCTACTCTGTCAACTAACGAGGCGGTTCGACTTGAAGACTCCAATGTATCAAACAAACACAATCAATCAATCATTCAATCAGTCAGTCAGTCACCTACTTGCTCGACGAGCAAGCAAACAAACAAACGAACGAACCTACAAAACGACGACCCTATCCACCGGTCTTTCGATGGTCGGAGACGAGGCCACCAAAATACGCCCGCAACGGCCTCAAACAGACGGATCTTGGAGTCTCCACCCGTTCCATCCCCGTTTCATCTGCCACCCTCTTGGAAACTTGTCTCTACCCATCTATCTAAACACAAGAATATATAATGATATCGTCGTTGATTATAAAACCATGGACTAACAACATATAGAATGCAATAGACACGAGGCACGTTCGTATTTTTCGCGCTCAGCAACAACCGCTTACAGAGGTTGGATTGAGATACAAAGTGCAATCGCGGTGCGGTCTCTTCGCAATAACTATCGTCCTGCTATGTAGCTGGTCGATCGAAAACTAACACAAAAACATGAACATGCATACAATCGACACGTCATACGTCTCGATAGACGAAGCTGGATACACGCAAACATACGTATGGAACACCTCGCCGACCTTCCCCGTTGATCGAATGCTCTGTCCATCATCGCTGGGCTCTGGAGTTTCGGGCTTCTAGGTTGCCGCACTTTGCCAACTCGATGATGACGACGACTGCGACGCCGAAGGATCGAGTCCGACGAGCCGGAAAACCATTCAACGAATTTAGCGATCGAAACGAAGGACCTCAACTGATCCGACGACTCCTACGAGGGATGAGTCATTATCCGCATATTTTTCTCTGCATACTTGAATACTCGTAGTTGACCGCTGTTACTAGAAATTCGCTGCTGATGAAGCGAATTGCAATTTTCTCGAGGTCCATCTCCAAGAGCTTAGCTGGCAAACCCTCGGCGTTCGGTGCCTTTTGACCGGAATACGAGAGAACACAATTTATCATAACTTAAGGAACACTGAGCAGTTATTGAAAATGTTTGCAATCTTGTGACTTCAAAAATGGACGAAAAATTTGCTCGTTCAATGAACGTCGGAGGAAACGATGCTACTTATCTGATATCGATCATGTAGAGATACTTGATAATATTATATCTATTCACTATGCCTCGGCAAAGGGAAGTTGAATCTCATGATGGACTTGACCATCATCGGTACTACGCAATATGCTAAGCTTGCCCTGTTTATTTGTTCATATATTTGGTGCTAAAAAATAATTTTCTCTTTCGCCGATCGTGTTTTCTCTTTCCCCCTTTGGTGGAAACTGTTGAGAATATCTGTTAGATTCGATCTCAATCAAACATCTCGTTATCGGAATTTGCTACCTCATCAAACGTATGTGTCAATCTTTCTTCACAGATCAGGCGATAATTGAATAAATAAAAAAGCCTTTCAAGGACAACATCTCGTCTTCCTTCCATGAATATCTCAGACAACGACCAAGCCTGTGATCGAATATTTGATATCCGAATGATTTGATGGGAGTTTCAGCTGGATATGAGTGAGAAAAAGAGGTTTCACAGAGGGAACTAGAGGGAAGCGGATAATCGTTTGTTTCAAACAACATCTCTACTGAATCTTAGTTTTATTTACACACATCCACATCACCCTCGACGAGGTATGCTCTTGCTTGTGGTCATCCGAAATCCGTTTGTTTCCTGATCAGAGGTTTCGGGGGAAATTTGAAGTAGCGGCCCAGCGGGAGCTTCATTCAACAGGAACTAGGAGATTCCTCATCGACCCCTAGAACTGCCGCCGCGTCCACTGCCTCGAACGGTGAAGCTTTTGTTTCCACGGAAGCGACCCCTTTTATTCGAACCTCTTTGAGATGGAGCTCCGGTCCTTTCGGCTTCTTGGAGATCTTCCATATCGTCAAACTGCTTCCGTTTCGCGGAAGCCTGATGGAAGTTGCCGCCACCACGATTTCGCTCGTTAAAATTCCGATCGTTTCCACGTCCTGCAATCCGAACTCACACAAATTACATTGGCTCGACCCTAGTATCTACTAAGATTCACCAAAAACGGCACCAGGGAAATTGAGTTCAGAAAATCAGCAAACCTCCTCGACCCCGATGGTTCCCTCTGCTCCTCTGATGGTGTTGTCGCTGTCGCTGATTTTGATTCTGTTGATTTATTGCCTGGTTGTAGTCGAAATCCTCTGTCGCGTTCTCTTTCTTTTTCTTCTTTTCCAGTTTCTCCGCATTGGTTTCAGCGTAGCTACAAGTGGTGAGATAAGAAATTAGACAATCGGACAAAATCAATCGATCTCTCCTGATAAATCAATCAATGTTCTCCCTCCCGAGAATGAAATGCCTTAAAGGGTACCTTGTCTCCTGACCACCAACAAATGGAATGCTGGGCTGTGGACGTTTCCGTTTACGCGAATTGCCGCGAATGACCTCGGGTTCGTTGCTTTCCGGCTCCTCTTCGGCGGAAAGTCGGCTCTCGGTTGCAGTTTCATCATCTTCTTCGGGTTTCTCGACATGCTCCTCGTTCGAAACTCGTTGCTGTCGAAACGGGGGCGCAGTTTCAGAATAAATGGAATCTTCGGAGTAATATTTTTCAATCTAGCGAAACTCACCTCAGCTTCGTTCTTAGCTTCGTCCAGGAGTTTTGATAGTGAAGCGCCTTCTGCCTCCATCCGCTTGAGCTCCCTTGTGTATCTGACGAGGTCAAGAGATTTGATTTGAGTACATCAATCCTCAATCTGCAAATTTTCACCAATCCAATCATTGAAGCAACCAACCTCTCGAAGGGTGTGATCACTCGAAGGAGTTCTCCGCTTGCCGTCTTGTAAGCTTTGTGAGGTATTCTGCTCTTCTCGGGGCTTCTGCCATCAGGTAACAGGAAAGAACGCTCAAGTTTTGGCACCTTGATCGTCGTCGTCGATGCTTGCTGCTCTCTTTGCAGTTCCCCATTTTCGTCTGTTCCAAACGGCACAGAAATGATTATCATGATCGGAGCCTTCAAATATCGCAGAATATCCATCGCATTCCAACTTACCTAAAAGGGTTGGCAAGCGAACTTCATCCTGATTGTGTCCAATGACCAAGTCGTGTATGACATGGAGCATGTCGTCGAAGTCTACTGTGTGCAGGGCAGGCAGTGGAATGTCGATCCTGGGGGCGTTCATCAAAGGCTGCGAAGAGTATTAATGGAATATTTTGAGCCTTTCGTCGACGCCAGCGAGGAATGAAAACGAATAATTCAACGAATACGATAATGTCTAAAGACTCCTAAGCTCACATTCGAAATCTGGACTTCTCGCGCTTTCAGGATCATCTGGTGGAGTTCGTTAAGCTGCTGTTTCACCAAAGGAGGGCAAGGATTGCAACACGAAACGATTCCTTGCATTTCTCTCGGCAACAGCTCACACATATTCAACAACATGTGATTCGGCAGAACATATCCCGTACTCTCGTCCAGCTCTCGGGCGAGGCGGTCCCGCCAAGCGAAAATCTGTTTCAGAGCGAAAAGCTGTTTGTCGTTGAAACGCTTGTTGGCTGTTTTCAGGAGGTTGCGATGGCTCTCTTCGGTGAGCATTGGCTTCTCGTATCGTTTCAGACAGATCAGCGAGCTCCTCTGCCAAACAGCCTTGATGAGATTGCCGGCCTCGTTAGAGGCGTTCACGAGTTCCTCTTTGAGTTTCTCACATATCGTCAGGAGATAGTGCGTGTCCGTCCTAGCGTATTCAATCATTTCTTTCGGAAGAGGCCGAATCCTCCAATCGACGAGCTGAAACCTCTTATCGGACTCCACTTGCACGAACTTCTTGAGAAGATAACTCAGAGAAAGGCGTTCATAGTTCAGGAGTTTTGCCGCGATACCGGTGTCGAAGAGATTCACTAGGTAGACGCCGAAGTCCCGTTGTAACCACAGCACGTCAGAATGTGATCCGTGTAGGACTTTGACGATTTTCGGATCCGTGGTGACCTCGTTCAAGACGTGGAGATGACCTCTCAGCACCAGTGGGTCAATGATGTAGTCCTTGTCCCAAGTTGATACTTGGATGAGGCATGTGAAACCCTGTGTGTGGAAACATTGATGTTGTGATATTTAGAAGAATTTCAATCTCCGAATGATTCTCATAGAATTACAAATTAACATTTCACGAAAATTTCCTAAAGGTTCAGAGCAAAAACGTATTTCGCTCACCATGAACGAGCGAAACGAATGGTGCTCAAGATCGATCGCTATCTGTTTGTGTTGCTTCAACTCTTTGATAATATCGTCCAGCGCTTCTGGGGTGGTGATTAATTCTAGTGGCGTTTCTTCTAAAGGCTTCGGATCCTGCAAAATACGATGAGATGACGTGTTAAAGCTGAGCTACCAAAACTTCGCTCAGGATCGAAACTCCTCTCATGAGAATGCAGAAGTTTCAGTACCTTTGGCGACGGTTCCATCTGCTCATCGGTTGGTGAGAAAGCTTCGATCTCGACCTCGTAAGGATGAGAATAGACTTCCTCGCCATCGATGTTCTCAATTAGAATAGAGAGCGGTTTCAAAGCGTTTGGCTTTTCCTTGATTATCGGGACAAATGGGCTGTTCGAGTTATCGATTTTGTCGGGGAATGACAGCTGGGGTCTCGTGACGTTGGCAGCGGTCAGCAGCGTGATGGACGATTCCTTCTTCAGTTTCTCGTTCTGAGGAAAATCAATGTCTTCCATTTGTGCATCGATATTGAACGAGTGTCTCCCTCCCTCCCAATGGATGAATACTTCTATTATACATCCACTTAATAATTTCAAGCACCTATCATATTTCAAACTCGAATCCCCCGATTTTCAGATGTCACAAAGGTGATCTCACGAACCTTCTGGTTCCAAATGGTGTCGATTTTCTTGGTGACCGTCGTAAGCTGAATGTCCGCTTCACGTTTCACTCCACTTGCAACATCCAGCTCGATACCAGCGCGTTCCAGAAGGATATCGTTGATTTCTGTTAGCAGATCGACCTGGAGGATACAATGAGTCATTGGTTTCAGTGCTTCCGTGGGATCTCTGTTGAGAGCTGCCAGTGATCACTCACCTTCTCTTCACAGTCTGTGCCTTCGGTTTGGAACAGGTTCTTCTTCCCTATGTGCTGTGCCACCAATTTCGACATTCTGGAAGTGAATACCACTAGTCATTCTCCGTTGATTGATTCACCCAAGTAGGTACACTTGCAATTCTGCTTATGAGCGACCTAGCCATGCGCGGGCGTTCGATCAGGAAAAACTTCACACATCGGGTTCCTTGGAGGAGAACCCTACTCACAGTTTCATTATGTTCTCCGATTCCGCCTTCATCACTTCTTTATACAAGGGGAAGCTGCTGTAATAGTTGTACTCCTGTCCTGGTGTTGGGAGTGCGTTTGCCGCTGCGGTGACCTCAACCACAGATCGCAACATTTTCTAAGAAATCGAAATAGCCATTCTTAATCGTGTTCCAGAAATGAGAACCGGCAAATGTCAGGTGCGGGAATTAGGCTGCCCTGGCTGAAGCGCGGCACTGGGACGACACCCCGGAATTGGAAGATGAACCCCATAGGTTTGATTCTCATCAGAGAACCATAGGAAGATGTCGCTCAGGGAATTAAATTTACCATCTGATAGTCGGCGAAAGTCCCGAACTTCTCGAACCACTGTTGCTTCGGAGGTTCGGACCCGTCCGAAGTTGATGCTTCGTCTGCCATGGGATTCCAAGTGATTCTCGCGAATTTACAGTCCTGCCCAGACGCGGAGAGGTCTTTCCTTCTTGACACCCGGCGATAACTACAAGGATCGAGAACCAGTGGAGGAGCGCACTTAAGAGGAGCGGTGAGGAAGGCAGAGCATGTGTTTACATTCGACGGGCAGACTTCTTGCACCCGCCGCTGAACTCTCACCACGTGTTGAGAGTCCTTGTTGGTAAATAATCCCGCGAAGCAGACGAAATCTTGTCGCGCGGTAATAGTAATTCGGGACGAGTTGATCTTTTCATCGATTTGGCCTTCGCTCCAGTGAGTTGTACCAGTGAGTCATACACCATCCGTGATATACAACTGAACATCAAAACTCAGACAAATTCTCGATCCACCTTTCTCATAGCAGTGAACAAAAACTTGAAATCGGCAGGATTTGTCTGGTTGCTGAAAGCGATGCTCGAGACGCAGGAGAATCGAATGCTCCAATCAATGAGTATCTCAAGCTTCGTATTTTACCTCAGACAACAATCAGACATGTTCTGAAAGAATCGTTCCATCGACCTAAACTAATGCCGTGCCAAAATTCAATGTAGTTCTGATCAACAATCTGAACACTCTGAGCAACGATTATTTCGGAAGTTGAGAGCCGGCCGAAACTCGATATTTTTGGAATTCATGATCATTCATCCAAAGAATCGCAGTACGTAGTTCAAGATGTTTCGGTAACGCGTGTTCATGTGAATGACGAGAAAAAACACGATTTCTTAAGACTCTCTGATAAAAGGACGTCCCGTATACTCATTCGAGGGTCGTGAGCAGATATGTATCAGTTTCCGAAATTCAGAATTCGGGAAAGAACTGATTATGATCGCGATAAGGATCCAGGAGAGGATAGGAGGAATTAAGCATTGGTGGTTAGGACATTGCTTATCTATATCATCATACAGTGGGAGCCGCTTACGAGCGATCTCATAAGAAGCCAAAAGGGTCTCTCATATTCAAGTGTCCTCTATAAGCGGCTTGCGTTCCTTGCCTCCACTCCTCCGTTGTTCGATTTCCTGCTCCTGAATGGTAATAACGGGTTTCGAAAATCAGGATTCCGTAAACCAAGGATACATACTCCTTCTTATCAACTCTCTGCTCGCCAATTCTTCAATATAGTCGAAGCCGCACACGGCTGTCCGGTCTTGAGGGAGAGGAATATCCTACTAGGGTGTTTTTAGTTTACATATGTACATATGTCAAAGTATCTGTAATATATGACAATAAACATCTGTAATATTGATATCCGAAACTTGAAATGAGAATGTAAGGGAACGGGGAATCGAGAAGGTCTTTTGTAGGCGAATTTCTTTTCTCTCAGGGTCTCGATGAGGATGTGTATTTTCATATGGGAGTCTATGGACATTTACATTCTCAAACCTAAGCCGCCAGGACATCTCGCCGCATGCGGTCCAGGACGGTTCGTCGCGGGCAATCTGCCGCTGAGTAACATGGCTTTCGATGCGCAGAGTTTTTTAATCAGAAGAGTTTGCGAAAACCTTTCCACTGGATACAAAGACAAATATCCAACGCTGACGGCCAGCACTGTGTTTATTTTAGTTGAGTCTACACGTCAATCTCTGGGAAAGTCTCGCTTCATTCATCGAACGACATCTCGATCTCCCTTGTGATAGCGCAGTTTGTAGATGAGCTTTGCAAGTTGCACAAAGGGCACGTAATTTCAATATCTTCCGAATGCTCTTCTAATAGCAAGAACTTGAATAGACCGGACAGAGACTGAAATGCGAACTTGGGATCGACAATCGCGAGTTTCGCCGACGAAAAGTTCTGAGCTTCAGGCAAAGGCCAGCTTGTTCAGCTGAGGCCATGATTCGGCTGACGATGAGTCCGAGTCGATGTTCGCTTCTTCGGTAGACATCATCAAAATTTGTGAACCTTTCTCGAATGCAACTGGGATCATCTGTAGAATTTCCTCCATTCCTCTGTAGAAATGCCGGCTCGATGCGGCTATTTTTGGGCCAGCGGCTGTTGCTTGAAATCATTCACCAACTTCGATATCCACCTCAGTCTCTCGTGTCTTGTGTTAACATTCAACGAAATTCGAAACTTCATCCTTCCGATGGATCAATGGCAAATCGCAATATCCGATCATGTTAGGTGACATTAATCTTTGACAGCTCAAGAAAACGAAGTTGAATTAAAATCTGCGGTGCCATTGACCTTTGTACGGTTCTGAATGAGTTCAACTGAGCGGGTATCACTGCAAAGGTATCCGTCTGCGATGAGCACCATCCAGAAAAGACGAAAACCAATAAAGCCAACTCAAGGAGAACGATTGCAGGAGGAGGAGAAGATGAACCGTGTGTGTCCTTGCTTCGAAATAAGATAACTTCCGTTAGGATGATTCCAGGGGCATCCTAGTGCGAGTGTTGTTCGGCCCAAAACTCGAGAATTCAGGAAAATGCCGCCCTCTCAACTCTATTGAACCTGACCCCGGCGATTTCCCAATAGGAATCGTCGCCAGTGCTGCCATGACGGCCACGTTGTGTCAGTGGTTTCGTTTTCGTATTGATAAACAAGCGCTGCGTTTCCCTCATTCATCGCCTGAGGATACTCTCTCTCGACTCGAATGGGAGATGTTTGTTTACCTCAAACCCGGACCGTCATCCGAGCGGCCCGTGTAGATTGTGCGTTCTGACGGTTCTCTCGAGTTTTTCGAGTGTCCAATCTGCGCTGCGGCACACGACCTAGTCCACTGCACATCCAGTGATTGGTGTTCGGAGTCAAAGCTATCCATTCTGCCAGAAACAATGTATTGTTAGCTGTGAACATCGTGTGAGTAACCACTCAATTCGCGGTCCAACTCCGATCGACAGAATTCTTCGGACAGGATGATACCTTTCTCAGTTGAAGTTCCCGCCGTAATATAATATATCCTATCTTATTTTACATGAGAGTTGATTCAGTAAGGGTTCCGAAAGCTTGCAACGGGAGAGAAAACTCAACAGGTGGCCTCGTCCACTTCACGTCATTTGAAATAATCTTTCATGTCGTAGCCAGGGTATCGATTCGAATTCGTCGGAATTCTTTCGGAGTTCCGCTTTTCTTTGGTCGTTTGAACTATTGCTGCCCTTGCGGGATCCTATTTCAACAATAGCCAGAAAGATTGTTCTCGACGATGTCCCTCCATTCTGGAACTGTTTTCGATGAAGTCTCTATGATGAGTTAGTTTTCGCGTTCGCGGGCTCGACTTACATACATTTCCTGTGCACGAAACACATTCATGGCCGTTGATCAATCGAGAAAATCGTTGCAATGCCTTGTTATGAAGGCGATCATGGGAGTGAGATGATACCGTCTCTGTTGGCATGGCTGTGGACGCAAGTCGAGTTGAGGGTTGCGTGCTTTGTTTCTCAAACTTCTTCAAATTCCAGGCGATATTTTTATGAGTCATGAATATCAAGAAATTGCGGAGACGTTTCCTGGATTCCGTAACGCCGCCACGAGCGAGATACCAATCCGATGAAGCGTTGGATCTGAACGCTTCGTCCAGCTCGGTGACTCCACCGTCCAAAAACGGTAAGTTCAACCTCGAGATCTTCTTCGCATTGTCGATTATCTGCTGAAATTCCTCGCCATGTTTCGAATCGAACATGAGAGTCAATGTTTCCATCTTATTTTCAAGGGAGTGTCAAGGCTGAGCGACCGAAAAATCGCTTATTCGCCAAAGCCAAGTTCTCTTTCTCGTCGTCTCGACTGAGCGACTTGCGGAACTCATGTAAGTGTGAACCCTAGCCTTACAGAGCTTGAAGATTTTACGTTTTATTAGGTAACTGCGCGAAACACGGAATAGGTTAAAAAAAAAACGGGTAGGTATCGATGAATCATTCGGAGCCCACAATCGGAATGGCGCCCTCTTGACTCATTTGGAAACGTTCAACACGGCCGCGGCGTTTGGTGAGATCTTCCGGTACATTCATTCCTCGCGAACAGCTCTCGCTGCGCGCTGGATGATTCACGCTCAAGTCTCCAGCGCGGCGAACGAGTCTTTTGGACCGGAAACTCGACTTCGTAGAACAAGGTCGAATGATTCTTGTATTTTACATGCTCCGTCGGTCTGCAATCCCTCGAGTGGATTACCTACATGGATCCTTCGAGACAACATCCCGCAAACAATCCATGACTCCGATCGAGGACCGCCAGTAACCCTAAATCCGCAGATATTTGAAATTCACGATTTGAGATGAGTTGGGATCCTTCTCGATCATTTCAACTAATCTCACTCAGAGTGGAGATTTCTGGGCCTAAGGAACTGAGAAGATCGATGACATCAATCCAGCAAAAGAGACCGACAAGTGAGCCAGTAGCGTTGCGCGATTTCTATTTGGTCAATAGAACTCCGTTACGAGGACCGTAATCATTGTCCGTTGACCTTCTAAAAATGATGCCGAGATAGCCTTGACAATCAGTTTAGCCTACGGACGACATATTCCTGGGTCTGTCTCTGACTAATGGGTTCTTCACCCCCTCAAAGGATATGTGAGGACTCCGAATCGTCTTCAGTACAGGTTCTGGGGTCCTGGGGAATTCCATGCCCCATGTTATAATACTCTATGTCGGAATACTAAATGCGGAATGTTTTTGAACCGCTTTTTTCTACATATATGAGGACTGTTGGAGAAACCCAGTCTACAGACGGAAGAAAATAACTAGACTTCCGATTAGACTTCTAAGTGAGGATCAATCGCTTTCCCAACTTGGCTGGAGGCCTTTCGGTGGCCGAAGCTCTTTATTCGCGGGTACTTCACGAAAGACTGAATGTACTTTCAAGCCGGTGCCGTACGACTCGCGCTCCGGAATACAGGATTCCCCTTCAAGGTGCCGTTCGGGACTTCATCGATAAGAAGAAGCGCAACCACCCAGACAACGGCTCTGGCTCTCGAGTTTGGACTGTAACTTCGCGTTTTTCTTTTGGTCGTGGGTGCATCCGACAGAGACAGATTCTACTTGATTTCCCGTCCAGATTCCGAAAAAGAACAGCTGGGAAGATGTTTGGAACACATGTTCCGTGAACGGCTGAACATTGGAATGGCTCTCGAAAACCATTTTGTTTTCGAGATTCTGGCTGAACACTTTTGCGGAGCCCCAACACGAGAAAGATATCGAGAGAATTAATTAAGGAGACGATGCTTCCGAGATACAAACTTGCGTCTTTCTCAGCGGTTTCCACGCTTCCCATCTCCTCATCTCTAATTACTTCCACCATGCAGTTTGTTTCGTGTCCTCCTCCAAGCCACGGTCTTGGTTCCGTTAAAGGACCTGACAGACGACTGCATACTAAGAAACAGACTGACCGGTGGACAGACAGCAGGCGCGCGGTGAAATGACCGAGCAAGCATGGCCATTGAGAGTTTCGCGCACGCGCTTATTTGGCCACCGGGAAGGGATAGTGAAGGGTCGCTCGAAGACCACAGAGGCTGAATGCTCGCTCGCTTGCCGGCTGGCTGGCTAAGCGGCGCACTCTCCGCTCGGTCACTCTTCCCTGCCTGTCTGCCTGCCTGCCTGCCTGCTTACCTCCCTCCCTCCCTTTATTTCGCACGCTCAGCTCGCTCGAATAGAAGGCCTGCCTGCGACTCTCTTTGTTGAAGGGGAGGGAGGGACATCGGACAGACAAACAAGCGATCGAGGGAGAGGCGGGAGGGAGGGAGGGAGGGAGGGACAGCCGGCGGTCGTGTGCAACACACGCATGAGCCGGGACAACCCGACAAACGGACGGACGGACTGACCGATCGACAGAGCGACAGACAGAGGAGGAAGGGTACGGAGCAAAGAGGGCTGCTCGACGGGCTGGCCGACTGGCTGGCTGGCTGGCTGAGTAGCAGACGATGTCGATGCAACACAACAGACCGAAGCTGTAGCCCTTCTCAGACTTCATCTCTCAGTGCAGCTGACTGGCGAGTAAGCTGCCCATGCAGAGCTCTTGGAAGTTGAGGGGCTCTCGTTACAGCTGGTGAACAGTGCGTTTGTGTCTACGGCCACCGTTTGGTTTAGTTGAACTCGCCCGCGTGCCTGCCTGCCTGTCTTTCTGACAGTCGAAGTGTGGATGGAATGGACCGAGCGACCGTCTACGCTGCCATCGAGCCATCAATGTACCATGGCTTAGCGGACGAGAGATGAGATCACCGTCGTTGGGTCGGCTAGCGCTTCACGAGTTCACAGAGCTCACTGCTGGTACCGTTGTTCAATAGAAAGCGTTGATGCGCCGAAGTGCGGGCTGCAGCAGTTTGGAGAGCGCCGAGGAGTTGCCGAAAGGAGCCGCTGCTGCTCCCGAGTCCGAAGACGATAGAGACCACCAGGAAAGCGACGATACAGCTGAGGAGCGCTTACGAACCAGACAGATCAAAAACAAGAGAAGTTTTTTCTCCGGAACTGCTGCAGACCAGGACCGCAAAACCCCGCAGGACTCTCCCGCAGACATGGAACAAATTAAAGTAATCCACAAGAGCTCGACGTTTAGCAATTTTGGTTCGGCATCTAAGTTCTCCAGCTGGCTGAGCTCATTGACGTCAGAGAACAGAAGCCGGAGCAAAGTCAAAAACTCGAAAAGTCTCAGTGAGTACCAGATACTTTTTCTTTAGGGTTTGTTGCGAGGGATGAAAGTTCCTGTTTTGGTCTCCACTCGACTTCTAGTAGAATTCGTCTCGATCGATTCCGCTTTGCTGAGGTCGCCCGGCGTTTCTTGAAAGATCCTTTCATCCGATTGTGAGGCACTTCACACAGAAATCAATCCTTTGTTGTTTACTAGGCCAAGTTTTGGTATTTTGTGAAGGTCCGAACTCTTCCTCTAATTGTGATCCCCACGAGAAGCTCTCGAAAGGACTCCGGTGCTTTCATTGCTTTGTACATCCGCGCATCGAGACCCACGTTATAGTGTTTGTTGTTGTTTGTTGAGAATTTGTCAAAGGTTGGAGAAGATCACCAATGTTGGCAAGTAGAGCTTGAAGAGTTCGGTTGACTCAGTGAATAGACTCGTAGCCGCCAGACTGGGTGAAGGTCTTCTGTGGGAAGACACAACGAGCAGATTGGAAACGGCGAGGCGACACATTATTCTAAAAATCCTGAGCGAAATAGCGCAGCAGAGCGCCGTTCCGAAACGGAGATTCAGTTGAGGATTTTCTCGCGGGCAGCTCGAGCCCAGTTCTTAGATTGGACGGTTAAGCCTCAAGTTTGAAATATTATCAGCCGTTGGTCGTGTCCAGTTCTGGAAAAGCTGACCGTGGTACCAGTGACACTTGTCAACTACAGCTCTCCGTCGTTCCGTCACCGACATTATATAGAGCACCCATAAAGATCGTCACAGAGAGCGTGTTGAGAGCCGCGGTGTCCAGGTGGCATTTGCTGGTGGACCTCCGTCATCGAGACTTTTGATCTAGAGTTCTTTTCCCTATTTTCTCCATTGCAAGCTGAGCGGACGGTTTGCCGCGACGCAGCTTGCCGCGAAGATCACTTGCAGAAAAGGGAAAAATGTGCTCCATCATCAACAGTGCGTATCTGTAGTACCGATCCTCCAAACAGGATCGAATTGTCAATGAAAACGTGTGAACTCTGACGGTGAGACTACTATTAAGCTCGTTGCGTCACCTCAAGGGTGCGTCTGATTTCGGAAAGGCCAAGGTGCCGCCGCTGCTGTTACTGGTGGTCTTCTTCTCCTTGTTGTAGTTGCTCTTCTTGTGACCGGCAGGTTTGTTGTAATAGACTCTTATCCTAGAACTCTCTGACGCATCCAAGAATCTACGAGTGCTGCCGACCGCCATTGATTCAGAGCGTTTACTACGCCATTTCCTGCTCAATCGCTCGTTCCCGAATCGGTGCGCGATCTTTCGAAATTTTTGTTCAAATCTCTGATCGTCTTCGATCACTTCATTCCGATTCGGGCTTGGGGGATTCTCCTTCAGAAGCTTACGTTTCGCTCCCGATTTTTCTAAAGTCCCTCCATCCGGTTATAGAAATAGAAATAATCCACCGCGGAAATCCCGTTGCCCCGACGGGATTGAGAGATGTCGCTTCCCAGTCATCGTTCTGCAATTCAGTGGGAAGTTTTTCCCTGCCAAACTCCGGGAACCGTCGGCCGTCGTATACGAGTGAAGAGAACAAACATCTCGGTCCTGCCGACCATAAACCCGGGACCGTTTCCCGTAAAGGTTACCATGCCGCGGAGGAAGCTGTTCCCAGACATCAAGTTTCACGAATAATTTGCTGTGGTAGATTTGAATCACCTCGCTCGGTGAGTCGAAAACGATTCCGGAATCCACAATCTGATGCTACATACTAGGACGCGTATTTCGGATGTGATACGTCCAAGTGGGTTTTGTGCTAATAGTTCCTGTGACCTCGACACGCAACCTCTGAGGACTCTCGTACTCGTTGGCCGCCGTCCGCGTAGTGGGAAACAGAACACAATGAACGGCTATCACCACTGTCGTCATCGTCAACATCATCAGCAACGCTCTCATCTCATGTGAAACGACGAGAATCGTGCTCTAGGATCGCTGAAATCCGCTCATTGACTTCAAGTTTGCGGATTCGACGACGACGCGGAACGAGTTCTGTCGCGTTTATGTTTTCAACAACCAAACACGGTTTCGCTTCGATTTCCTCCTGAACTGTCAAACCTTTTCCGTATTGGCTCAGGATGAGTCATTGCAAAACGTTTTCGATCTCGATCGTCGTATCGAATCATTTTGAATCTTTTCCTCATTTCGAATTGGGACTCGAGTTCAAATTCGGAGAGCGATAGCAGAGTTGACGATTTGAGTTTGCAGGCTCTTGAAGTCAGCAGTCATGGCACGCGCGCTTCGCGAAACTTCGACTGCCATCATATTTCGAGCCAATTCGAAATGGGCAAAGAACCCAAAGGGTTGCGAGGAGAAACGGGAAAAGAAGGGAGAACAGCCATAAGTCAACCATTGTCAAATGTAGCTACTGATGGAAGTCCGAAAGAGCTAGGCGAGCGAACAGCCGGGACCAATCGTCGTTCAACTGGCTGGCGAGCGTTGACGTCGCTGAGTTTTTGTCCCTTACGAGCCGCATTGTGAACTTTTGTTCCGTTAAATCATGCAAATGCTATGTTTTGAAGCAGAGCGTTCAGCGATTCACGGCTACATTCCCACAAACGCAAACATTTTCGGTCGTGATTCTTTTACCCGAGTTGTCCTCATGAATCGCGATTTGTGTCAACTTTCGCGTTTCCGCAAACGTCTGTGAAGTTCCAAGAAAAGAAATGCACTTTTGACATGATCTTTTCGGGGGTTCGATCGATTTCCATCCGGGGCCGGCGACATACTTCAGGCGTTCATGGATTTTCCAGATTCTCTTCTTTCGTTTCCTCCTTGGCCGGTCGCAGTGTGTCATGCCTCGCTCGATTCTTCCGAAAAGCTGGTATTTCCATCAGCGCTCTTCCTATTGATTTCGCGGTTTGTACAGCGGTTATTCAAACGAACATAACCTTCGTTCACGGCCCACGGAAACTCTCGTGCCAATCCGGATGAGTATGTTACGATTCATCGTCCACTGACTGAGTCAACTACGATGGCATCCGACACAAGAATGGTGGACGAGACGGAATTCGATGAAAAAAGAAAGAGCTCTCGAAGCTCACTTCAACAAAGTAGAGTAAGAGATGCTTATTCTGGAAACGAGCCGCCTCCGTCAAACGAAATTCTGAATGAACGTCAAGTGCTCCTGCTTTCGAAACAGGTAGGAGGCGAGCTCTCATTCCAAACGATGTTCTTCCTCGTAATTCACTCTGTGCAGTGCTCCGCCGTCGCCCGAGCGTCATCGTAATCAGATCCTAATCAAGTGTCATCTAATCTGCTTGGACATCGGTTTCAAGATCTCTCTACTCTGGCTGTTCTGTGTCCAAGTATAACACACTCGATCTTGACATGTTTTCAATCGCTTTTCAACGATCGCTCCCAGTACTTGAACTTGGAATAATCGCCAGAGCGCGTGAAATGCGACGCGGATTGAATCCAGGACGTCGAATCCAGGCAACGAATGGTGGCGCGAACTTCACAACGCTTAGATGCTCACGTCGATTGTTGTGAATCCAGACGCCTTAACGGGTCTCTTGCGGATCATTTTCAGAATTCAGTGAGTAGTTCACGATCTTCGGAACGAAAGCCATTGAAGCTGAGGCTCGCTCGCTCGTTTCGATTCGCCCACTACGATGTTTGTCGGTGGTTGGGCGTCGTTCGTTGGCAACGTTGCGCGTACGGACGAAAACGCGCCCACTGCAAGAGCGGCTGTCGGCAAACATTCATATCATCATGATTGCAATCGTGCCCCAATCGTTACCGTGATCCACCGATCTGCGAGGAAGCTTGAAGGAGTCGAATCGAGAGAAAGCACAGCGGTTTGAACCACAGGGACGGCGACTCGGGGCCGGGTTCGATTTCCGTCCTTATGCGAAACTCGGGGAGTCCAAAACTTCTGTTCAGCTGAACCCCTTCCTGTTGTATATTCGTGTTAGTTGTTGGGTTTGTATCTTGTACCTTGTGGCGGGGTCGGACGAATGCGTCTCCCACAAATTGGAGATCACGTTGGCTTGCCGGCTTCGATTCTCGTGGGACACGCTCAGATTGCAGTCAACGTTGAGCCAATAGATAAATCTTAATAGAGCAAATAAGTCCACGAAGGTGGCCCGTTGTACAGCGGATGTTTCTCCTCCTGGAGGGGAGATCGTTTCCTGTGCCCGTGTTGTCGGAAATAACTTGGCCCTCCACGTCAACCGCAACTTGGCAGGCGAAACGCAACGAGCAACAAGGGACGCTATCTGTGGATTCGTCCGAGTTTTCCCGCGATCGGAGAATCAATCGTCCGAGAAATGATCAAGATATCGTATTTTCGGTCCCGAGACTCCAACGTCGGAGCTCGTTCCCTCGTCCAAAAAGGAGTTATCATCAGGGTGGCGTCGAAATAATGGTGGATCACGCGGACCGAAGGTGGAGTTTGGCGGAGATAAAGGTTGCAGACACTGATCGCACAACGGGGAGAGACAGCTCGCTGAAAAAGTTCAGGGAACTAGAGAAGATTCTCCCAAGCGCTTCTCTACCTCAATGAAATGAGACCCCGCTCTCTCGACAGTTGGTGAAAATTCCATCAGAGTTATATTCCGTGTCGCCATAGAATGGCATTCGCTGCACACAGTGTTGAATTTTTAGCAAATCCCAAGAGCCAAGGCTGGGTTGCCGCCATGAAACTGCTATCAGCACAGTTACGTGCTGTATGTTTCCGAGTTATCCGGTTGCTTTGCCACGGTGGTAGTGTTCGTGGGTGAATACGGTGCAATGGTGGTTGAGAAGTGAACGAGGTGAATAAAATATTTGTTCTTGTCCGATACATGTATGGGTTCGTCTATAATATGCAACAATATCGGTCGCTAATGAAAATCTCTCGCCACCGCTTGTTGTTCGCGCTATCGGTGATCGAACGACAGACAGACACTCTGCCCAACACCACAACCTCCCAGGCACCATGAATATTTCGCAACCTCTCGTCCGCTATCGAGGAGAGTGTTGTTTGAGATATTGAACTGTTTCCGTCAGCCTAACCATAAGTCCAACGTTCCGAGGGGGATGCCACTCCTTCTTCCAAAAGTTGAGAAGCTGAAGAGCAACCTCCAACCCTTCAACTTTTCTGATGTTCGCCGAAGATTATGAGGTTCGGGCTCGAGTTTCGATTCGTCCCTTGGGTGTTGCCGTTCTCCTCTCATGGGTTCGTTGACCTTTCGTTCTCCACGTACAAATCTGAAGCACGAACGCAACCCGAGACACTCACCTAGCTGGTGGTTTGTGAGCTACCAAGTAAGGAGGCTCCATATCTCGGCAGGTTAGGGAGGAAACGCAGTCATGGAGATCGCAATCTTTGTAATGGTTTTCGCCACTGGCACTGAAAGCTCTATTTCGGTGATTGTTCGCAGAGCAGACGGCTGCGTACTCGATGGGATTACATCTCTCGCAGCTGTATTAGCCGGCAGTACACTCGTTGGGAATGGGACCTCCCGGTGCTCTTTCGTGAATTCTCGATTTCTAGATTCTCTCGAGCGAAGGAATCGATGTCGAGCGGCCGGCGAGATCATTTGCTCCAACCGCCACTGTTGTAGCGGCACAAACAACAACTTTGAGATGTGGCAACCTCGAAATTTGGGCGTAAATGCTTCTACGAGTGGGGAAGGAGCGTTCCATTGTGTCTGAGCTCAACATTGTCCGATATGAAGCCCGGTCGGCGGCGAGGACGCATCCATCATTGGGTTCGTGCAAGGGAGTCTGAAGAGAGGACATATCATCAGAAAGCTGCGTTGGCATCATGAAAGCTCCACGGCGGAGTGTCTTGGACGCCCGTTGTCCCGTCGAGCATCGTCCGATGGGACATTCTGAGTCGCTCAACCACATCGCATAATAAGTCCTCAGGACGACAAAAGTGAAAGGTTTTGCTGATTTGGCAGCGAATTCATTTCCATTTGTTGTGGCTGTTGATGTCCGAGTAACCCGGAAACGAATGGGGTGCATTCGTTTATGACAGAATTTTAATAATATAATTCACGCTCATGCTTTTCCCTTCTGTTGTCCACCTCCCGACACGGACAGGATCATCTACAGAATGTCGACGTGACAGCGCTCTGCCGTGTGTGCTCCCACGGTTAGACGCGATCTTAGCCTTGGAATTTAGTGACAGCTCGAGACGGGTCTGGCGCCTGTGACTTTATAAGAGAAGGCTTAAGCGTTCGCTCGAACACTTTCTCTCCGTGGTTTACTTGTCGGTCCAGAGGCTTGCACAGTTTTGTAGACTGTCAGTGATAAATGTTTCCGGATCAGATGTCGTTCCTCCAGACAAGGTTATCTCACTGCTGCTGCTCGAGAGACTTCTCCAAAAGGATTAATTGAGAGTTTTATCTCCAATCCGAGAGGAGATTCTTCCGGAAACGAGCGACTTTCGAGAGACGACTGACACCCGTGAGGCTTTTGGATCCCGTGAGTTCGAATCGAAAGCAGACCTCCTCAGTCCATATGAGTTTTGCTTGAATCATCGATTGAATCGCGATTCATTCTCGAATATTTATCGGAACGTTCTCGGCCACTCAAATACGGATCGATCAAGAAAATCAATCGTCGTGAATCACAGAAGATCGCCGACAAAGAAAAGCTTTCGAAGGACGATCGATTCATTCTCAAGCGCACACCGAGAAAAAACTCGTTGTGCTCGGGTTCAAATTCACGGTGCTTTTCGGGGAGAACTCAGAAAGTGCGAAACTCAAAATGGGCGACTAGGAGCGCTGGGTCTAACGACGAAAGAAAAAACGAGGTGAGGGTGTTTTTATTCCTTAAGGCGGGAAGGAGAAGCGATGAAATATTCGCGGGTCTTTTCGCTGAAAAGGAGAGCAGACCAGCATGATGCCGCTTTATAAGAAAAGGGGCCTGGGGGTTCATGCTCGGGTCTCGCTGTGGGCATTGTTGTCAAGGGTGATGTCGCGGTTGTTGATTTGGTGGCGAAAGTCTCCTCCAGGAACCGTCTTCCGTCCGAGAGAATATGCAACGAACTTGAAAGGACCTAACAGAGTCTATGGTTCGGTGTCGCTTACGTCATCTGCGATTTCCGCCACGATTGACTAGTTTCGAATTGAGCTCGTCTCTAGAAACTCCGAGAGAACGTCGTAAAGAGACTTGCGTTGGCGTGCAGCACGAACGATCAAGTCCGCGTGTTTATGGATATCCCCGTCGTCAGGGAAACGCCACGAGAGAGCCTTCGAGCATTTCGGGCGGGTGGGGTGCCCCTCTTCTCGGAAGAATCTCAATTGAGGACAAGTTCACAAACCGCAGGGTCTTTCGACGATGATTTTGGTCCTGGGAAAAGGTAATTTGTTCCTTGGCCGTTCACTTACCTAGTTCGTAAACCCAATCTTCTCTTCGTCTTTAAACTACTGCGAGTGTTTGGTGAAACGGAGTAGTAGATTCCTGAGATTCTCTCCGATCGGTTTCGCGCGTCGTGAGTGTCGACTCGGGTGTGAGTTCGACGCAGTAGAGTTTTGTGATGAGCAGGAGTTTTGCGTCATTTTCGACTTGAAATCATTCAGTGTACGTTCGGAATGGTCTCCCGGTCGGTTGTAAACAAGCGGCCGGCGACGGTTCCATTAGTCGGAGTCGCTGGGATAATCAACTTTTTCTGTTTCGACTCCGGCTCTTGCGAACGTCGTCTGCGTTTGGGGCTCAGCAAGTCTCGCAACACTCGAGGCAGTGCGTCTCTGTCAAAAGTTCCGACTCCTGTGCTTGAATCGAATTCATCCACCTCTCTCGGGAATGCGACGAAGAGGACAGAGCCCCTAGGTGGATCAAATCCGTTTTCTAAGCGTTCAGCAATGAACGCGTATATTGAGACGTGACTTCCAAGCTCTGACCGTGAACGATCGATAAACACTCACTAGCGATCAGCTTCCGATGGAATTCTTCGAAGAACATAAAACATTCATGGCGTCGTTTTCGTTGCAGGTGTCGTTCACGAGCACCCTCGAGTGATGGGCTCCGATGGCGAAAGCGAGGAAGCGTCAGGAGCATCGGACGATCTCGTACAGAACAATCACCACAAAGCCAACGGGGGTGGTCCGGGAACCAATCAAGCACCAGTTCAGGTGAGATGAGGACGGGCTCTGTCAAGTGAGATCGATTTGGATGGAAAATAATTTTACCGAATAAACAATCCAAATCTCGGATCAGGTTCGCATGCGGCACAAAAACGTATCACGGGTATCGAAGGAGGACATCTCTAAACGGCTGTCACTACCTGCTGATCTTCACTTGCCTGAAACTTTTCTCGCCAAGAGCCCCGTTTCCGCAATTCTCGAAGGACCTCTCACTCGGAATATTCGTCGACAGAGTTTGGTAAGTTGGAACGCCTGACCTGAGGAATGAGATTCTGACCTTGGAGAGCCTCCGAACCCGAGGTCGGCGGGGACAGGTTGGTCCGAATCGCAGCTTGACGCAGCGTTTTTGACGTTTTTCAAATCTTCAGGCGGAAATTGGGTTCGGGCGAAGTGAGACGTACACAAAATTAGATAAACTCGGTGAAGGAACCTATGCCACAGTATACAAAGGCCGATCTAAGCTGACCAATAATCTCGTCGCTCTCAAAGAAATAAGGTGAGGATGAATCCGGTGTTCCCTCGTGGCATCGATTGATTTCATTTCGGATGGAATATGTACATATATATCTATCCACGACGCAAGAAAGAGCAACCCTAGTTCTGGAAACGATTCAAGAACAACGTAATCATCCATTCTAGACTGGAGCACGACGAAGGAGCGCCTTGCACAGCTATTCGGGAAGTTTCACTGCTGAAAGACCTCAAGCACAATAATATTGTCACCCTCCATGACGTTGTGCACACGGAAAAAAGTCTCACCCTTGTGTTTGAATATCTCGAGAAAGACTTGAAGCAGTACATGGAGGATCATGGGAACTACATGACTATAAACAATATCAAGGTGAGTTCCATGATCTCCGAGACCGAGAAGAACTCTTCGATGATCAACGCAGCATATTTATACACACTTTTCAAGCATATCTTGCTTAAATCAAATTTTTCTCCGCAGATTTTTCTCTTTCAACTTTTACGAGGCTTGGCATACTGTCACAAGAGGCAAATTCTTCATCGAGATCTAAAACCGCAAAACCTCTTGATTAACGAAAAAGGGGAATTGAAGTTAGCAGACTTCGGTTTAGCTAGAGCCAAGTCGGTTCCCATCAAAACATTCAGTAATGAAGTCGTGACACTTTGGTACCGGTGAGTTTCCATCGAATTGAAATCCCAACGACGAAAAGAATGGATGGTTGTTGTGGGAAGAAACAGATAAAACCTTTGAGCACGACTCTTATCAACGAAACTCCTTGCTTTCCAGTCCCCCGGATGTCCTTTTGGGAGAAACCAATTACAACACGTCGATTGATATGTGGGGTGTCGGCTGTATTTTCTACGAAATGACAGATGGCAGACCACTGTTCCCGGGAATCGACGTCAGAGATCAACTCGAGAATATTTTCAAGGTGAGTTCAACGAGAGAAGAACCGATCAGTTGTTTGTGTGGCTCGAACGACATTCTCATTCTGTTTGGACAGACATGCTGACTGCTCTGCTCGCACGTACATACCCATATTGTCTTATTCCACCACGTGCGAATACAAGGGCGGCCTGATCTATCTGCATTGTATGAAACATGCTGAGACAATCATCCGAGAGGAACCTAACAGTACATTCACATATCCGAAGGTTCTCGGGACCCCTACAGAAGACGATTGGCCGGGTATAACAGCAAACCAAGATTTCCTGTCACATAGGTTTCCGAGTCAGAAAATAGATATTCACAATAGAGCTCCAAGGCTCGGTCAGGATGGCGCCGACTTACTCTGCCAACTCCTTCGGGTAAGTGTAATGCTTGGAATGCCCGAGCTTCCAGCTCAAGTCCGGGATGCCAGTTATAATCGACATAATATTGATGTAACACCAACGTTCCCCATCGAAGCGCTGCAAGTATAAAATTCTCGTTCCCGTCATTGCAGTACGAGCCGAAGTCGCGGATCTCTGCAGGGGAAGGAATGCGACATTCCTACTTCGATTGTTTCGGGCCGAACATCCACAAGCTACCGGATACAGCCTCGATTTTCACCTTACCCGGCGTAGCGTTATCCAAATCTACTCAGAATACGAGGATTGAGGCCAAGAGGCATTCCTTGCTAAGTCTATAGTGAAATTTTGATATTATTCAACCTGGTGCTGACGCGACAGAGTGTCCACGGCAAGCAATTTGAGAAACAATTTCTACATCTATCGACCGACCCGTCCACCTCCCAAAAATAATGAACTACTCAAACGTTCAATCACTGAATCAATCACCAACTGAAGGAGCCATGCAGAAATGTAAAAAGATTTTGGATATCCTGTACTGCTGTACATATACAAAATCGTGCATAGCGTAATCTAATCGAGACATATCGAACTTCCAACATCTGCGGATTCCATTCCCCATCTCACCGTAGACCTGACCACGATAACGATGACGAAAATTGCGATGTCCGTGACGATTCGGCATCAACAGGAGTGATATGACCGTCCCTCTGGTTGGCACACTTGATTGTCGATCTTGTAAACCCTGCCAGCTCAACTCTTCAATCAAGGAATCATCTGGAAGCGCCTCTAAGCAAACCATGAGGTTACGCACTGTATGGGTCAGAGCAGGATCCGCCCGACGAAAATGCATGAAGTGAATGTGAAACACAATTTTTGAGCCTTTTGATACTCTTGGCAGCAAAGTACTCTGTCAACCCCGCAACCTCCAAGACACCCTCTTCGAACACACACACACACACACACCCTGCAGTCGCTTCCGACCTATCGGCTCACTCACTTGTGAGGAGAGAAAAATTTCGCATTCGAATTGTTCGCGGGGAGATTCCGCTTGCGGAAGTCCTTTGTGCTTGAGTGACTTTGAGGGTGTCTGATGCTGCCGTTCACAACGGACACCTTGGTGCAATGATTTCTCTAGTTAGATGTTCTATTGCGAATCGGGAATCGAGAAAGGTTCCTCGAGAACGTTTCCCTCCTCGGCAAGCGATTCGCTCTACGAGGATTCCGAGTTACGCGCAGCTCGTACGGCAATACCGGCCATGCTCAATATGAACAGCTTCGCCCAATAGACGCTCCCGTCCGTTGATGCGTAGAGGAAGAAGGTACGAGGAAGCGCGTTCGTTCTCACTGACTGATGAGAGATGATACCTCCGCGAACGCGCCTCAAAAGCTCTTCGCATATCCACTTGTGGAATTCAACTGTGACCCTTGGAACTCAACAATGGAATCCAACAAAGTTGTCTTTGCTCATTCTGAACAGAAACATTTGCGTTCGACGAACGTGTTTCTTGAACTTCATATCAGCTGAAACATTTAAGATTCTTGACGGCGGTCTTCAAGTTTGCGAAATCAGTTAATCCCTTCTGGAAGTCGTACGGGGCGCACTGGAATCCCTCCCATCGCGTACCTACTGCCATACGTAGTTGACTACTCCGATTGTTTTCGCTATTCCAGACGAGTTCTTCGCCGCTTTGTGAAATTATGGTGATGAATCATTTCCAAATGATAATTTTCGTCCCTGCCGACGCACTTTCCACTGTAGTGGATCGGCCCGATTCGAATCGGTATCGGCTGCGGAGTTGCCGTCCTCGTTTTGACTTCGCCGCGAACCGGAAACAATGGCGGATTTTGGTTCTCTCGAACGGGCAGCAGAAACCGGAATGCTTTGTTGAGTTCGCAAACATAAGCGTAGGGTATGCCATGCCGTCCATTGTTTGAAGCGATTCCCTTGAATTCCTATTTATTGTGTGAGCCCGCGAGCGCAAGTGGGATGACGTAATGCAGTCCTTCCAAACAGAAAACTCAAGCCTCTCCCAATCTTTTCCAAAACAAAATACTTCAACACCGAATCTCTAGAACCCATCGGACAGCGAAATTTTGCCCAATGAATCGTGAAAGTAGAAATCATACGAATAATCAATCTATAGCGTGACATCTGAAGATGGAGAAGAGAGAAATCTAACGGTGCAATTCGGCGTCAAAGTCAAATTCTCTTCCGTCTTCCTGGCTGCGAGAGCTGTTTCCAACATTCCGTGCCGTCATCTGCTTCCGTCTTGATCGAGATGACTGAAGTATGATCTTGCGACCTGAAAACTCTTAGTTAGCAACATTTTGTACATAGAATAGAACTAGCAAGATATGTAGAAGGAACGAAAGCCGAGATCTGACGCGACTGTACCAATAAGCGAACATCAAAACGAGCGCTCTCAAATGTAGGCCCCAAAACGATGTGACTACCAAACTAAAATAAATGTCTTCATCGAAAAACTTTGTTTTCGGCAATTTCATCCGAGGAACGATTCGACTTCTAGGTAATGGTGTGTGCGACGTTGTCGTACCGCGCGTCGCTTGACATCTGATTACGAAGTCAACCGCGGAAGCAGGAGAGAGCAATGCTGAGCTGGTTTGATGAGACCATAGAATTTGATGCTATGCAGACGTATGCGTCCATGCAAATTCGAATTGAAATATCATGGAAAACCTTGAATTCGTTTCCTTTCTGAACAGAGGGGAACGCATCCGAATCTTTTAAAAGGGACCCGGATGAATTCTGACTCGAATGAACCTCAATGTTCTGATCGGTTTCTTTCGTGCCGGTGAGTTTCGCGCCACTTGACTTGTAGCTCCTTGGAGATCCTGGGTCTTGGAGCATGGATATTGGAGAGATTGTGATTTTTTCGTTCGTGAACTTCCCGTCCGATTCGCTGTGACATTCCTCCGAACTCATTTTCCGCAACGCGTTTGTGGCCAAGCGGGCGTTTCGGGCTTGGGAGCGACCACCGTCGGTCGTCGCGGATCATTTCTCAGTTTTTTTCCAAGAGTGCCATCCCGCTCGGAGAGTTTGGATTGCATTGTTTTAGATAAAACTCATGAAGAAACAGCGTCCAAAGTGCGAGCCGAAAGTAAATGACCATGTTTTAAAGCCTCGGAAAGCGGTCACTTGAAGTGTGGATTCTCTCGAAGCTCGGAGACAATGGTGGAGATCGATTTCTCGACAATATCTTCGAATCGAAAGCGCTCCCTTGAGTTAGTATTCGTCAGTTTCCCTGATTACTTCTGCGTAAGACTGGAAACTTCCCTGAGCTTCCCAGTTCCGTCGAAAAGAGGCAAACCGTTTCGTTCGAGATCCATTCAGCCACTCCCACAGTTCACGACAAGAACAGATGAGAACATAAAAATTAATTTATTTTCTACTCCGGTGATCATTGAGAACTTTTTGAACGCGATCTTCCAATTTTGGGCACTCGCCCGTTTTACAATTCGTGACAACCTTCTGTGCCCACTCAAAGTACTCATCAACACGATTCTCGGTCCATCCCTAAAAGAAATTTCGAAAAAATTTCGTATGGACGATATGGTTTTGATTCAACGTCATTCCCGACTTGTGATTGAACTTCCCTCTTTCAAACCTTATTGAATATTCACTCACCTGGGGAGTACTTCTTTGGAGATCTTCGAGGTTATAGAGCTTGTCGGCCAGTTTGATGAGTTTCGCTTTCGGGCTCGCATGGATTGCGTGCTCTATCTGCAGTTCCTTGCGTTTCATTTTCGGCAGACTCTTGTCGTCGCTGACCTGAAGGCACGGGATGGAACTATGACCTCAGAAGCTGTTTCGCTTGCTTCGATTCCTCCCGTCTGATATCGAGAATTCATTTCCGTAACGATAACGAGGAAGATAAGAAAGATATTTAGTTGACGTATTTGTGCAAACCTCTCGAACAAGTGATTCCACTTCTTGGCCAAAGTGGTCCCGTATTTCTTCAAACGTCGTGTCGGTATCTTCGACGGTGTCATGGAGAACGGCCGCGCAAAGTAATGCCGGGTCCGACAAGCCGCACTCAACGAGATGATGTGCTACGCCTAAAAACGTTTTCTTTATCAGAACTTCTCGACAGTCCCTTGGTATCCAATGATCTAGGGATTGAAAAATCTGGCATTTTTGGTGGATTCTGTAGTTTTTACCGAGCGGATGATTGATGTATGGTGTTTGTTCGTTATCTTTCCGTCTCTGGTTCCTGTGTTTGACTGCAGCGAAGTGGCTGGCACGGACGAAATCCGAAAGTCCGGTTGAACTCATTGTCCGTTCAGATGTCAACAACAAAGGGCTGTAACAAACGGGAAAAACTCATTCGATTCAGTGTCCACCACGAAGAGTTGCACAGCTGACAAACGAGCGTGGAAGAAAACGATGGAAACTGAACCAATCGTGGCTCTGTTGCCCTCTCCAGAAGTCCCTTTCCACGCCACGCTTGGCAACGAGCTCAAAAGTCTCAACTGACAATGAGTGTGGCCCCTATGAGTCGAAAACAATCGGGATCAAGCTTCTTAGGACTCGGAGAATCATCTGTGTGGCGTCATCGGAAGCCGAGTTTCCGAATGAACAGCCTCGGTGTCGATTCAAATTGATAGATACTTTTCTGATTTCTCGTTTATAAAGCGTACAATGCTGAAGATGATCAAACATGGAGTTGACTCCCATCGGTTGAACTAGAATCTCATTGGGGGCCATCAGCTATCGCACTTTTCTTTGATTTTCCCAATCCATGTCCTTTGATCGAGAGCCAACGTTGCTGTGAACTGGACTCCGCTCCAAGACCACAGATCTTCTGACTTTTTTTTTGGCGAATCCTCCTCTGAGCGAGAGGAGTGGGAGTCTGACTATTTAACATCGAATTCGTAGGTGATAATGTGAAATTAACGGGATGCTCACTTTCGGAATTTATTCGAATATGATCGATTGCAATCCGCTGTGAGAGCAAGCCAAACATTCTGCTGACGAAGCAGCAGAATCGAAAGTCGGGTAATTCCGTCTCCGGCGGTCAGAGAGTGGCGAGACCTCAGAGAGAACGAGAAGATTTCTTTTTCTGCGCCGTTGGTCTGTGAGAACGATATTCACTATTCAGAGTTGTGTCACTGAATGCCAATCTTTCACAACTCCGTCAATGTTAGAACAACAAATCAAAATTTTCTGTAGTGAACTTGTCAGAGCCCACGACATCGCAGTATCTCCTCTTCAAACGTCTTGTTTTCATATCGGAGTTTTCGCTCAAATTTGATAAGCATTGATTTGGCAACCGGCCGTACATGTGACATCCAGGATGAATGCCCTCTCTACGAAAATTCTACAGTTGCATCATCCGACAGAAAACAGAGGTTTTTGGGAAGGAATTTCTTGTTTCAAACGAACCTGCATCGAACACTTCTCCTGGATCGAGCTCGTGGAAGATCACGTCGGTTTTTGAGTTAGATTTTGAAGTTTTGTTTCCTCTTGCAGACCTCCAGAAACAATCATCATGCATCTGAGTCCCAAGGTAAGAAAGAATCGAGTCACAGTCGAGTCACCGAGATCGAATCAGAGTAATGCTAGCAGGAGCCAAAGATTCAAGTTAGATGATAAGGATCACTGGAGCTTTTTTTCTTGCGGAATTCCACGGAGTTGTTTTTCGGCGATTTTTCTCGTCTCGACATACAGGCATTAACATTACTGGGTGTCCTCCAGAATTTTGAATCAAACCGGCAGACGGCTCGCGCAGCAAAGGCGTGGCTGTTCATCTGTTCAGAACAATGTTTGCTTCGGAGAAATTTGCTCAATGTTACGCATTTTCAGAATTTAAAGAATTTCGAAACAAGCTCGAATCGGAATCGGCATTCCGCCACCGCAATTTTGAGTTCAATTCGATATCGGAAGATTCTCTGGGTTCTGTGCGATGAATCCATACAGAAACTCTTCGCCTGTTTTCACAAAGAGCTTTGCTACGAGTCCTCACCACGGTGTTTCCGTTTTTCAAATCTGAGCTCGGGTCCGGATTTCGGGTAATCAAAGTAGAGAGGCGGCAAGAACGCCATCGTTCAAAACGTTAAACGTCGAAGGAGTTTCTCAGAACGAGACGTCTAGTGAATGAATCAATAGAGAAAAAAGGAAAAACCACACTCCTCTCGCTCGTTTGTCAACAAACAATTTTTCTCGTTAGAACTCTATGCCTCTCATGATCTCACGTGAGAGGAGAAACATTTTCCCTTGCCGATCTTCCAAAGAAGGCCTGTGGCGAATTTCAATCACATTTTGCCAATCTTCGCGCTTACTCCAAAGTATCGCAAAGCCTCGAACACAGGCTGGAACTCGTGGAGAACTTAGGACTACGCGGGTGCGTGTTGCTTTACACAGCCATGTTACAATGCAGAGATTTACAGGTGAGGTGCGGTCCTGGCCTTAGTTCTAACTTGACGTGACGGCCATTGTTTCCATTGATCTCCAATAGCATGTGCGTAGTGACGTGACATTTTCGGGCTTCTGTCTAATCGAAACACAGATTCATAGGATTCTTTCTGTCCAGTATCAGTTCGGGTAGATCCGGGGGCAACGGTTCACTTGAAATTTTCGTATGCCATATTTTAAACAATTTCTTCCCCACGAAATCAACACTGGAGAGTGAGATTCTCTGTCTAAATTGTCGAAAAAACTGCCGACTCTGAATAAGTGTTCTCTGATCGAGGCGTTGTCTATCCGCTCAGCCGCCGATCTTGTCAGCTATCTGTTCGGAAGCAGGAACTGAAGTCCAGTGGGCACGGCAGTGGCTACGAGCAAAATTTTGTGTTCCAGAATTTCGTCCTCGCAGTTCTCGTTTCCGCTCAAGTTGTGACCCGGACGTGGTCGTTCCAGAATAACGTTCTACACACCCAAGTACCCTACAACCCCTATATTCCTCTGAAGACGTCTTTTCCGCAACGAAACCCGTCGGCGGCCACTTGGCAATTCAGCGATAATGCGTACGTACTGTGATCTTATGGTTCGAGCTCTTGTGTACCTTCCGGACGATTCTTTTCTTACCTCGGATGGTCCTGAAAACCTTATGAGGAATTCGAGAGCCACGTCCACCGAGATTTAAACTGAGCCCAACGCCATTTGATGGGTTCGCTCTCAAGTTTCAAGTCTACTTTTCTTCGTGCAGCGGCGTGCCAACATGGGTGATAACGACCACAGTCATCGAAACGCGCAACGAAACTGCGAACGCGACATCAGCTCGGGAAGAAGATTCGCCGGTGGGTCCTAACCTCCGCGAAGATGCAGTGAGTTACGTTCGACTTGGCGAAGTCTTCCTCAAGCGAAGTCTTCTCGCATGACGAGGAAGCAAAAACGGCAACATTCAGAAGTAGTCGAAAATCTTCACGGTTCTCTCATTCGTTATAAGCAGATGATGGCTGCCAATGAAAACGAGGATCCGGACTTGGAGTTTCCGATCAGGCACGGAAAAGACCCGGCCGTGCACGCGCGACCCGCGTTTGGTGATCCCGACAAATACGAAGAGACAACGTCTGGACCGAAAACAGAGAAAACTTTAAATCAGGTACAATCCGGTTCCAATCAATGTTCAAAGCCCTCAGTCCCGGCGGAAACAACGCTAAACACGTTTCCAATTTAAGACAAAGCCTCTCGTCACTGTGAACCGAACCACAGTCGTGAAGATCGAATTCCACAACACACCCATCCTGCCGCTTGTTTTGAACGTCGGCGACGCTGCGAGGGAGCCAGAAAACAAGAACGATACATCGGTGAGTTCGGTGTCATTCATTCCGCAAGCTTTGTCGACATACTCCAGAGCAGCGTTATCGTTTGGTTTCCATCCACAGACCCAGGCTTCTAGGCCGCAAACTTATTCGGAGCCGAACAACGCGCGAGGTCATCCAGCGTCTCCAGCGGAAAACTTGAGCTCATCCGCTGAGAGAACTCACTTCGAAGAAAGGCAGTCCTCTGCTCAGGCGGCGAAAATCGATCGAGCTGGATTAGCCCCTCAACAAATTGTTCCCAATGTCCAATTCCCAAGCCACGTGCCCTACGAAGGAGCGCAGCTGCCTCCTTGGGCCGCGCAAATCCCTCAGAACGGTGTGATTTATCCATACGCACGTTTTTGGCGCAAAAAGTAGACAGCATTGATTTGAGTTATTCGCTTCTGGTCGCCTAGTGTTTGTTTTGTGCTTGAGGACAAAAAAAAATAAAAAAAATGTGATCTTCTGGATAGGGAAGAGACACTCGCGCGATCTTTTCTGAATTCCGAAACGATGCCCGGCGACGCCCTCCTCGGACGTGAGGCGGGCATTTTCGAAAGGATTCGTTTCCCTCCTCTCGACTCCGGTACACTTGGAAGTTTCCGACCCGCAACGTGACTCTCACAAAGCGGCGTACCCTATCGCTCTTCTGCTATCGGAGTTTCTTTCTGAGCCGGAGCTGGAAAATACGTTGTTTTTGGCTCAAGCTTCCGAGATAATTACTTGTGCGGTGCAGGAGACCGTTTGTCTTTGTTTCAGTGGCAACGTGTTTATGGTTTCTTTAGTAGAGCGAAACTTAAGACCGTTGCAAGAGCGAGTCACGATTCTTCGTCTAAATTGGGTCAGGTTTCTCTCTCTTTCTCTCTCTCTCTCTCTCAGTCAGTTTCTTTGGTGAAGCTGTTTCATCGTTCGAGTTCATTCTCTCAAATATCAGAACATTTTAGGCGGACGCGAGATAAAGCGAAGTTTGCGAGAAAGTGAAGAAAAGAAGGAAACGAGGTTCTTCGAATATCGACGGGGCCACTCGACGCTATTATAATTGCTTGACCACCGAAACACGACGAGCACGTCCGAGATGTGGTGGTCCCTTCTTTTTCGAACGACATCGAACAGAGACCGGATCCAGATGAAGAAATTGAGACTAAATTACCTTCGTCCAATAGAGACACGAAACAGAAAACGGGATTCTCTCGCGCAGACGGACTACGATCACCGCAGTGGTCCGCGCCGCATTCACCGATGCCGTCTCGCTCGCTGGCGACGATCAGCGAACTGCAAGCGGTGTGTAAACGTCACAATGAACCGGTCTACACTCACAAATCGAAGTTTCGTCCACTCTCACGAAAAGCATTCCGTCCAGGTGATAGCGATCTAACATGACTCGGAACGATCAATCAAAATCCTCATGAACAGGCCTGGAAACAAACTCCTAGACGGAGCGTATGTACTGGAGTCTTTCGAGAAATGTCGACAATTTCGAAACGAGAACTTTCCTCCTGGACACAGCGCACTTGTCACGAAATGGAAACGAACCTTCAGAAATCACACAGTCCAAAAAGGTAGATGCTGTACTGTCATTTTATTTCCTCCATTCGTTCTACAAAGCAGCAAGGATCCGCGCAGAGACTCACTACGTTTCAGCCGCGAAGCACCGCCACAATATTTAATCACTGCTAGAGATGTCGAATCCATTTTTCCTCTCCCGTCGTCACTATCGTTATCATTGTCATTATCACCGTCATCGTTTCGTTCTTCTGCTGCTGCTGCTGCTGCTGCTGCTTCTAGTAGTACTACCTCTTTCCTCATCTTCACCATCAACATCGGTATCATTTTCTGCGGAATGGATACAAGCTCAGAGTATAGTCGAGTTGGAAGCCCCTATCGAGAAATCCAGAGAAGATCATCAACCATGTTAGCGAAAGCCAGGTCGGTGACGAGACACCCGGGTCCGATCAGTGAGACTCGATCAGGTTACTCATAGTGAAGAAATTCTGAAATCGAACAAACGAGAACATCAGTGAACCATTTCTGTCTAAATGGTGAAATGGCAAATTGTTCGTGAAGTTCTCAATCGATTCGAGTCGCGCCAGAATCGTGACCAGAATGTGTGGTGTTCGGGCCTCACCTTCAAAATGGAGATCGATATGACTGGAACTAAGGGCTGAGAATAAGTTGCGGATGAATTCCACCATCGATGTTCGGGAACGGGGTGTGTTGATTTCAGGATGTGGTTCGCCGGAGTGATGCCACTACATCCATTCGATCAAAACGCTAGAGATCGCTACTGACGGGAAACTAGTTTTCCTCTCGACCGGCGGCGGCGGAGGCGAAGACTGCCAGCCGGTATGGTTTATCGCCGACCGCTCTGAATGAGACGGTTTCGGAAAGCTTGGATTCGATTTCCATTTTGCTGATTCATGATGAAGTCAGGGAGATCGACGCCCATCATTACTGAAATATGTGGGAAAATCAACAGGTTTCGACGTGCGGAGCGGATCGGGACGTGGGAATCACTTCTCGGGGAACATTCAAGTGCGGTTCAAAGCGTAGGCTCACCTCCACGTTTGAGGAAGCTGAACGGATGGCTGGAGTAGTCAGATCTGACCATTCTCTGAACGAATGGAAATCCTTTGGACGCTGTCAGTGTTGATGGACGCGTCAAGAACGACACGTAGGGACGAAGCATCACCGATTCGGACGGAACGGCGTTCCTGGTGTAAAGATTTACTTTGAAACAAAGCTCGAATCCAATGCAAATTGCAAGAGACTATCCATAATTTGACGAATGCAGTGAGCTTGTGCATTAAACTCGAAGCCTTGAGTGGCACGAAGAACAAGTTGCCGCTTTATTGACATTGATTGATGCACGACAAGTCACTTGAATATCCCTCTACTCGTTCGAGCAACTTCCATAGAAACTAGGCTATTCAAGTTTGCTTGCATTGAGCGTCGTCGGCTCGTCTCACGTCTGTGCCGATCGGCTGAAATGCTCTGAAACGTTTGAGTTTCATGGATTCCCGAGAGCAAATGCTGCAATGTGGAAACGATGAAGACTAGTCCCGAGAGAGAACGCGAACAATCTCGAGCAGCATGAGCATATAAACAAAGAGCCGAATTTACAAACGAGTTTGATGAGTTTGCTCATATCGCGCCAATCCCCTCATCAACATCTATGCCGCGTTTCTAACTTGAGATTAATGAGATTTGGTGTACGCATCACAAATTCAGAGGTGAAAACAAAACATGCTCTCTTGCGTAATCGGATGCAAGCTGGATGGCATCACCGAAATCGAAAAAACGTGCGAAAAATATGCTCGAAACTAAAACGTCGTTGTATACCATGTGACATCCGAGTGGCGGCCCATTACTAACCAGGACGGTTTGTCGTCCTGCGCATTGACGCTGCTCTCGTCAGAGACCGGAGCATCTTCCGAACCCCGAGTTGCGCATGTACGGTCCACTAAAGACAGAGACAAGATGGCGACTGAGCACAAAAGTGCGGTGAAACGAGAAACAGCCGCGGATCTCATCGCGAGGGTCGGTGAGCTGCAACAGAAGAGTACAAAGTGAGCTCGGCTGGTCGGAAATTTTCTCGGAAAGAACAAATTAGGCGGTTACCTAACTTAATTAAACACCCCCGCCTTCGTCCAACGCTCCAAGCGTTCAGCATCCAAAACTCTCGCAAGGTAACGCCACTGGAATGAGATGCATTCTCGTCTCAGCGTCTCACCAAAGTTCATCTTTGTCTTTTTATCGTTGTATGAACGCTCGAGGAACGTGATTTGAAATCCTTCTCCCCGGAATGACGTTGGTGCTATCCGACCCTAACCTCGTGAGCTCAGCTCAGTCTTGAGCCACCGGTCGCTTTGAGTCCTAGAGCACTGCTCACCGCCAAATCCGTCGTTCTCAATCCGTCTTCCTTTCGCCTGTCGGCCGGAACGATCTCATATCTTCGGGCCTGACTCATAAGTATCTCATAATCAATAACGGAACGTCTTATGATTCGATTTTTCGACTTTCTAGTAAGATTCGAGCCGCTGAGCGACCAAACAGCTGTTTTTCGATCGGACATGAATTCCATCGCTGGCCCACCGGAGAGAAAAAGCTTCCTATTCGAGGATTTCGTTCTCACATGTAGGAATAGATATTCACTCGGAGAATCAGCAGCTTGAAGAGTGCATCTTACAGCGTCGTCGAGACGAGGAATCGAAATGAGAAGCAAATAGTCGATAAAGTATTCGAGGATAATCAAACAAGATGGATGTCGATGGAATTGATGTCATCTCATGAGATGAGCGAGTAATAGATGAACGGCGGCTTCCTTTTTGTCGGAGTCTACTCACTTTTATTGCTTTCTTTGTCAGACAATTCCATTGGGGTGAGAGCACAGTCATGTGGAAGGAGGTAAGTCGAGGGTGAAGCAAAACCGAAACGTAGGAGCGCCTCCATGTGACGCGCGTAAGTTAGCCTTTGAGTCAAGTTCCGAGAATGTTGAGAAGGAATTGGCTATCACAGCGGTCGCGACACCCTCGTCATGGGCTCGTTCCCCAATATTCCCCTGATTGAGTTCGTGGCAGCGTGTCAACACTATCGGGAAAAGCTTTCTTGAATATTCTTTATTCTCGCGACGACGATGCGCTGCAATCATTCCCTCTTCGGACCGGAATCACCGAACGTGACGACAGGTTGGAATTCTTCACTTTTCATGAATTTCGGATCACAGGGACTACCTCCAAGCGCGTTACGGCCGTGCATCCTGCTCTCAGACCTTTGAGCCAATGCCGACGAGCTTTCCATCCATAATCCGACATTTGGGATTGCATGAAGGTGTGAGGACAGACACAGCGTGAATCGACGACCTGGTGCCGAGCGAAGTCTTGTTTTCGAGAGTCTTATTGATCTCGACAGCATCTAGTGAGATCGCCACCGCTCAACATGATAAAATCTCTGATGAAATCTCGACGAAACTCAGCGGAGCCACCCCTACACTGACTGGGCTCGGTTTCTTACGTTTCCAGGGCAATAAGAGAGAAACAAAAAGACTTTCCTCGGGTAAGAGGAAGAAAGAGCGAGACACTGAGGGAAGTTGGCCAAGCAACACGGCTATGCTCGCCAGTTGTCGAAGTAAGTTGTTCGACCTGAAACTTTGAGAATTCCTCCGATGGCTAGTGCTCCATGATCGCGTCCTCAGTGTGGGTTCGGAATGCGAACTCGACTCGACAGTATCCCAACTGTTCGCCTCAAAGAGTGAAATGATGGTGCGCAATTTTTTTCAGGGGCTTTCGGCGCATCCAGAATTCTCTTGAGATGATTGCGGCACACAAACATGAAACGAATGAACGTCAAGAGATGGCGTCCAAGACATAAATTCATTTTCGGTGCAACTTCGATGCTTGTCGTGCTGTGGTATTCTAGTGAGTTTTTCGAAAGCAGCGACATCGTTTCTTGGATCGGACCCACCCCGTTACGTCGAGTTGGAATCAACCCAAAACACCTCCGATGGATGGACAACTCGACAAGGTACAACTACAACTTCAGAGTCATCACAGAGCCTCGAATGAAGAGCTGTCCCACCAATCTTTACGTCGTTATTCCGTCTGCACCGAAAAACATCGAGCGACGCAGGGCAATCAGACAAACATGGGCGAAGGACATTCTCTCGAAAAGAGATTCTCAACTCATTTTCGCCCTGGGAAAGTCAGACGACGTGAGCCTCGTGACCGATCTCAAATACGAACAGAACACGCATAATGACGTGGTTGTGTTCGATTTCGAGGACTCGTATGACAACGCGACATTGAAAACTGTGCTTAGTGTGAAGTATGCAGCGAGATGCCGACCGGCCTACTTCCTGAAAGCTGACGACGACACATACGTCAACGTGGAACGCCTTCTCGTGAGCATTCAGCTCGTAGAGGAAGCCCTCAGAGAACCTTTTTTCGCCGGTCAAGTTCATCACGGCGCCAAACCTCATCGAGCTTTCTCAAAATGGACAGTGGATCGTATCGAATACCCGGAAAACTCTTATCCCTCCTACATCAGTGGGAATTTGTACATCATTTCCGGATCGCTGCTGCCATCCGTGGTCGCCACCGCACTGCACACTCGATACATCCATCTCGAAGACGTTTTCATAACGGGTTTGGTGGCGACAAAGCTAATGATTCCGCGAGTGTCTCTGGAGGGAATTTGGGATCAGAGGCGGTCGACGACTCACAACTGCGCCTACGACCAATTCGTCTCTGGTCACTATGTTGAGGCGTCGCTCATGCAACAGATACACGACGAACGGCGCACTTTTGTTCAATCTTGTACATCGCTGTTCTTCATAAGCTGGTGCTCTTGTGTTCCGAAAGTGGCCGAAATATTTCTGATATAACAAAGCATTGTCAGTGAGCTCTGGTCCTCAGCTACGGTCTTGAGATAATGACAAAGATCTAAGCGTTTGCGAGCGAACTTTGCGTTGCTCTGCTCTCTGTCAAACTCGCTTGCAGCACCCGAATAAAGATGAGAAACGCGTGTTGTTGCTATGAACAGTGTTTCTGAACCCTGAGGGTGAAAGTTTGGTTCATGATATTCTCTCGAGGTTTCGATTGAGCTGATCGACAACTTGTTTTCGTACGTTGAAACAATGCTTTCCCAACACGACGCTCACGTATGCGTCAAAACGAGTTTGCAAACGAGCATCGATACTGAAGCCTTACGACCCTGGCAGCCATTGTCGCGATCAGTTTTAATCTCCGAGCTATTTTTTGTCTCACCCGCGATTGAACGAAAGGTTTCTTATTGTGCCATTGGACAAAGTGTACGATTCTGGTTCATATAGTTTTCTAGCTTGTTGACCTTCTTCGTGACCTCGAGTTTGTTTCAGGGGAGAATATATCGAACGTCGAACTGAGTTTCGGCTCACTTGAGATGATGTCATCGGCAAGACGTCCGCAAATCGATTACTGTGAGAGTTAATAACTTTCTTGAGTCCGTGTGGGACAAACGTGGAATTCCTAAACTCGAATGTGACCCGCAATAATGATGTAACATTCCATCCCTGAATGCTCCTCCTCGGTCATCTTTCGAGCTTCGGAGTACGAATGCACAACACACATCATGCGAAGTCGCTCCCTTTCTGCGCTTCCGAGCTGATTATTATTATGTTTTATCAATTGTTGCTTTCTTCTTGTGAGAAGAGAACTGTTCGTTTCGGCGTGAAATACCGCTGAGAGTAACTTCCAGAGAACAAAATAGGGAGCGCGTTCAAAGCGTTCTCCCTTTGGGGAATTCGCTCCGCGACAGAGTCGAATATGGAAATCCCTGTTAACTGTGTGGCGAAGCTATAAATTGTGGAACTCCCGAGGCTGATAGAGAAAAAAAATCGTCGCCGGAATAGTAAAACTAAATGCTCCCTGTCATGGTATCCACAGAGGATTAGGGAGGAAAACGCAAGCGTACGAAGAAAGTTTTGTGGAGTTTCAAAGTTCTAATTTGGCGAAATAGAACCATTCCGAACTTCGGAAGAAAGACACAATGAAGACACTCGCAACGCAGAGGCCTCGAATGATTCGAGTAAAGCTCCTCAAACCTGCAGCGTCCGAGTTCAATTTTCTTTTCACTCGGCGAGAATAGAAGAGGCGTGTCCTCGTATCGCTATCAAAGCCAAAACGGGTCGAATCACCTTCCTGCCTCATCGGCCGTGCTGTAAGGGGTGCGTCCTCCATGATAAGTGATGCAAAGCGTTTTCAGTTGCAGCTGATGTCATAAAATTACGTTCTGTGACGATCTGATCACTATCAAGTCAGTACGCTCGCTCGTCAATAAGAAAACATCGCGTAAAGTAACGAGATCTCTTTTAATCTCTTATTTATGGCAACATTCGACTCTCGTGTGTCTCCCTCGGCCGTTTCACTTCCAACAAGGCAAGTCAGTTTCAGTGTTTCGTCGCAGAAGAATCTCAGGGCGTCGAATTCGATGATATGATTCCCCCGCAACGGTTCAGAGTTTGGGACTGAAAGGAACTCACAATCAGAGGTTCGGGTCGCGAACCGAAGAGTTGACTTCAACGCTAGCGAAACTTGTTGTTTCCGCGAGGCTCCGGCCACGGGATGAGACTGTTTGCGCGTTCTCGCACCCATTGGATCGAGGAGGACTGCTTCATTCGATTCCACATTTCATCTCGGAACCTCAGATACTGATCTAGACGACCAATAGCTAGCTGATGGAGACCATGGCGCTCATCGCCGAATTTTGCGAAGAAAGTGTCACCTCGATCGATGAGTGAGGGCTATAGAGTGGCTTGAGATGTGTTTACACAGTGCGAGTGTATTAGTTGTCGACGGTAAGCATTGGAGCATCGGGAAGTGGCCTAATGACTTTCCTAATTCGGACGATCTCATCAGCTATCGCGACACCGACCTATTTACAGCCATTTCCATCGCAGGTTCCCCACGAAATGTATGCATTGATGGCAAGTGTGGGAAGACCCTGTAGCATAATAACGTCATTAAGCCGAGTTGGAGTGAACGTATGATTACGCACCGCTCGAGGCCGGTAACTTCGGCGAGCTCAGAGCTTGACCGAACCCGGAAGGCTTCAATTGTCCACCGTGTGCTTACATGTTCCTTATACATTTGTGTCACTCCATCCACGATGGAACAGCACCACATTGGGAATCGTTTTTTCTCCTTGGAATTCATCTTCAATTTTCGTAAGCTCTTTTCTAAAAATTGCGGGTCGAGCATCTTGAAATTTCCTTTTCATGTTCCATTCTCCTCTTTCGGGAGATTTTCTCGGACAGGAGTACGAACCGGGTAACCTTGAAAGCTGATACCGGCATCCTCAGCAGTGTCGAGATGAAAGTCTGGCGGAAATCAGGCAAAGATCTCCGGTTCGGCTCAAGTTCTTGAGGCCAGTGACTCACTCCGACCACACGCTCCAAGAAGCCTCCAAGTGAATTCGAAAGGAAATTCTATCTCCGGTAAGGCGACAGACCGCGTTTAAAACGTTATTCATTCTACGTCCTCTCGATGTCCAAAACTTCCACCGTCCTCACTGAAGAATCCTCTCACGACGAGAGATGGGAAGCGCCACTTTTGTCGGGATTTCGGGAGAAGAAAAGCAAAGTTCCTTCAACGGATGAGGTCACCTCAACAGGAAGCGAAACCGAATGTAAAGGTCCTCGGTTCAGGTGTCAGTTACTGAATATCCGAAAATTCCACTAATCGACTGAAGTTCTCGCTTTGATTATGCGCGCGATCAACCGCAGCGAGTATGGATATCGAGTCATCAATAGGAATAAAAGTTCTGGAAAATGATAGAAATGCATCGGACGCCTCGGTTTGTTCGATGCGCGACCTGAAAGGTTTCTGTGATTTGATTCGAGCTCTTCGACGGCTACCTCATTGAACCGTTTAAAGTGAAGGAGAAGCTGAACTTACATTCTGCGAGGGTGCGAGCGCCTTAGGTGCTCAGGCCTTGAGAATCACTTGGTGTGCACCGATCAGGCGTTGTAGTGGCGATAAGCACCAACGCGCAAAGCCGGCGTATATTTATACGGCTCCCGGAAGGCGGGGTCTGAGCGCCCATTGGCTCTCGGAAGCGCTCTTAAAAGGCCCCATTGGCCGTACGCGCTTAAACGTCATCCTGGCCAACGCGTGAGGTTTTGCGAACAGGTGGTGATCGAGGCTTGTGACGACTGTAGTTTCAGCATTTTACCACGCTGCTCCGCGATCTAAGCGAACAGCGGATAACATTGAGCCCGAAAAAAACGGCTCCAACGTAAGGGTTCCATCGATTCAGAATGGAATTTCATCCTCGAGGAGAAACTGCAATTTTTGGGGGATTTGTATGAGCCGCGCCTTCCCTCATTCTTCTCTCGGAGATCCCGACCGACCGACCGACCGACTGACGGTGGAAATGCCTCGAGCCGAAAAGAACGAGAAGCCGAGATTTCATCTCGGAAAGAGGGCACCATAAACTACGGAAGAAAACTCGCAGAATCCAACAGAGACTATTCTTCATTGCTGGCATCAAGAGTCTCTCTCTCTCTCTCTCTCGCTCGGTTGCATCCGGTTTCCTGTTTCCGCAAATTGCGTAAAAACCGTTATTCCGATTGATCCGCTCTGAGGAGGCGCTTCATTGTTCCAGAAAAACGCTAATCGCTTCGCTTGGCGCTTTCATCTCTCACAATACAAGAAGCGACTGAGGGAACTGACTACAGAAACGACTAACACTCGCGGAATTCTAGCTTTCAAGCCCTTGGATCTGGCGTCTACCAGGTCGCTTCGTCGAACATTTCTTGGTCTCCTCAGCTGCCTTCGGACAGAACTTTATTGCGTCAATGCTTCTCTCAATTTATCGTATACAATCCAAGTACAGTGCTACCTCGATTATATCAACCAATTGATGTCGAAGTTGATATAATCGAGAGAGCATCACAGAGAGTCACAACGTGGGTCATGTGGGATTGCACTGGGCCGAAGAGTGGGCCATACTGAGGGAACACAGTGGGTTACACAGTGGGTTAGGTGGGCGTCATATTGGGTTACAAGAGGTAATATAATCCGGGGCGAATGCATTCCCAGGGTCTGCCAATGTTTTTTCTTGTTGCCTCACGGCAGAAATTTCGGAAGATCGTTTCGACACTCCCGGGGGTTCAAAGTTCGACTTCACATCGCGAATTTCCAGCGGAGTTTTCCACACGCGTTTCAAACAACATCGTTATGAACCACACTAGGGTCGAGTTATGTTATCTGGGGTCTGGAGAACAAGGGAAACTTACCCATGTTCCAGATGTGTAGATGAATTCCTCGACTTGAAACTCGGTCTCTCAAAAGACACAAGGAGGAGTGTATGGTTCGATTTTCGGCACTGTGGTATCGACCAAGCAAGGATGAGCTCCGTCTCGCGAGGGAGCGCTTCTTCATGGAGGATTCGAGAGCCCATGAGAGCTGAGAGTTGCCAACCAGAGTTTTGATTCCGTCCAGGTTCTTGCGAGGACCTCGAAGCCCCGTTCCTGATCTCCAAAACAACTTAGGGTCGCAGCAGATTCAAGATCTCGCAGATGAGCCAATCGTCTCGGAGTTGGTTTCTGAGTCATCGGGAGCAGAACTGTTTCCGTCAACAGTCGTCGTCCCGCTCCCCACATTTTCGGAAAACCACAAGCGAGTCCTGCTTTGTCTACGAAACACACAACGAATTCTCAATCTACGATGTCGGCTATGGGCTGGAACGGTTTATCAAACATCCATGCTATGGGTGGTTCCAAATATGTTTGTGCGCTGGACGAGCCCACACGGGAGCAGACGGAGAACAATTAGTTTATACAAGACCATCCTTCGAGTCGGCGGAAGTTTGGAGCAACGCGTGAATAAAATACTCGCGCGTTCGGGAGAGGTGCCGCATTCCATCAAAGTCAAACACGCAGTCGCCTGACTAGTCGGAAGACGATTCGTCCTCGTTTCGAGATTCAGAGGTTTGGTGAAAAACCCTCTCAATTCACTCACGTTAAGAGCTGCTATCCAGGTCTCTGGGCTTCAAGGAATCGAAGAATTTCGGTCGAAAGAAACGGCGAAGCCAACCTGTCGTGAGCTTGAACGTCGAAGCAACAGTTTTTCTTCGCGAAAATCCAACGTAGGACCCGAACAGCGAGGAACACGGCCGAGCGGCGTCCGCGGTGTCAGCTCCAATTCTGAAGGAAGCCATTCCTCCGCTCGAAGGACGGAGTGGGAAAAACATGATGTCAAACACTCTGAATGAGAATTTCTTCAAATAGAAGCAACTCGAAGCACTCAAACACTTCGAAGTTACGTTTTTGAAGTCTTCCCGTTTGTTCCTGCTTGTCCCGCATCTACGGGCGAAGATGATCAAAATCATGACTCGATTGTCATACTCCCCAAGGGACGATGCCACAGTTTCGGCTCTGACCTTCGCAAAGTCTGTCCGTGGTTCCGCAAGTCGAAAACCCCTATTCTGTCAGTTTAGGGACTCGATTTGAGTCTTCATCCGAAGGATAATCTTTCTTCTAGCATCCGTTCCTCGGAATTATGGTCATCGAAGCTAGGAGAGTCTCGCAGCTCACAATCAACCAGACAAGGATGGAAGAACCGTCACCGTCGGTGGGAGTTGTGAACGAGGTGTAGTGACAAGTGCACGTCATCGCGGAAGCGACTTCCCACAAACTAGTCGACGAGAATTGGATATTCACCCTGTTATCAGGCGGGTCGTCTACATTTGGCTTGTCTAATATGCACCGTCTCGCCCGATGATGAAATTTCCGGCACGCAGTTAGAGTCGCGCGTGAACTCGCTTTCCGATTTCGTACGTCAGGAGCGATTCACTCACTGAATTCTGGCATACGGAGCTCCATGAGCCTGACGAGAGTTGAACGGAAGCGATTACGAAAGGTTAACTCTGGCACAGGGTTTTTTGACAGAGATGGTCGCTGAATGGAAGAAAAACAGCGGCTCTAATCTACAACCGAGCAATCGTTTCCCATCATTCTTCATTCGAACGACTCCTTCGCTTTTAAGGAAACCACGTCGCACAGAGAGAATCGTCGTCGCGTCGATAGGTTTATCCCTGATTTAGAGATTGCCTGGTCCGCACTCTCAATCCAGTCCAGTGGTGAATCTAGGGGAAGGGCGCAGATCTCAGAGTGCGCAGATTCCACTGTTCAGGGAAACGCAATCAGAGTTCGGTCTCTGACTGACCATGTTGAAGAATTAGCGCCCTCAGAGGTTAGAAGGGTTCTCTTTGCAAAAAACAGATTGGCTTCAAGATCTCGGACGGATGCAGTTCTCCTACATCACCGTTGTCGTTCAGTCATGTTCTCGACTTACTCAGATCGAAATGTGATCGGATTCTTGGCAAAGAGATAAGTTTTGAAGCATGCTCTTTCTAAACTCTTCCCGATCAGTTTGATTCTTGACCGGGGATCATGTTCCACTACATTGAACTCAATGGGGAGGCTGAAACGTCGAAATTAGGATCCGAATTTTCATCATTCCCATTTTTCGATCTGAGGGATTTTACGGGAGTTTGTATCGCAAAAATGCGAGTGCAGCGTCGGTCTTATCAACTGAACATTTCTCGAAGACGGGACCGAGCCCGTCTCGTGATCCAGGATTTTGAATCTGAGTAACTCGTTCGAGAATGGCTGAAGGTTTTCCTGTTATATTTCGTTGACATTCCTTCGAAGTCAAGTAAAAAACAATTCGGGCCTCAGAATGATGTGAGATTTCTAAGTCGATGAGCAGAGTAGCTAATGGAAAGGCGGAGGGAATGCCCCTTCCCAGCCGGTCTGCCCCTTGCACTGCCAATTCTAATCTTTGAATGCTTGAATGAATGTCAACTTCTACCCTAAAATTTGGCGAATAAGAGACTCCGTTTCCCGGGAAAAGGTAAGGCGTGTTAGGAACTCATCTTAAATATATATACGCTAAATCTCTTCTCTGTTACGTCCCTTATTCACCGGATTCTAAAGTACCACCTTTTAGTCTAACTATGATTTCATCTCTGATCATCAAGTTGGAATTCAGTTCTCAAATCGTCTTGCCATGAGATTAGATTGGAAAATATACTCGAAGCAGTCGTCAAGAGGCGAACAGGAAAATGAACCGTGTCGGAGATCACATTTCCGTCGCTTCTCGTAAACAGGAACTTCAAGGAACAAGTGACGAATTCCAAAGAGCCCCACCTACCGCCAAGATGTCTGACTGCCTGAAAGAGGACAACGGTATTCTCCTGCGAGTTTATACAGTTGTCCGCTTCCTCAACTGTTTTCGAAAACATCTTGTCCTCGTTATTTCATCGAAAGTGTGATGGGGAATCCAGCCGCGCAGTTACATCCACGAACGTTTTAAACTTACAATGAGCGAGAGCTGCTTTTTCTGCCCCAGTTGCAATGTTCCCGAGTATCCCTAGCCCCACTTTTAGGGTTTAGGGTCGTTCTTTGTTCAAATTCGTTCTTACGCGGAATCCCACGAAAGGCCGCGAATCCCGCGCAAGCGGCCTCCTGCGACTGGCCCGCGAAAATTCGTCCACGAACAATTTGCATCCCTTACTATCCCAAGTTGGGTATGTGTGTTATTCACGTAGCGCGGTGAGGAGGAGTGAGATTATAGTCAACTTAATTATCCCCCATACTGCCTACCCTTCGGTGATCCTGATCGCGGCAATGTTTCCGCATGTTCCCACAAGGAGCTCATGAAGGGATACTCTGGATTGCTCATGGAGGTTGAAAGAGTTTCCGATCACAAGGGAGACGAAGGATACGGACTTTCCTATTACATTCAGCCCCATATCTTGGACTGAGAGCCCATCTGGCAGATGTGATCGAGTCGTTCAGTTTCGGCAACCTTCTCCGAGACAGTTGAAGTGAGGTGAAGTTGATTCAATGATTGTGTGTACTTTGAATCACTCAGAGGCAGTACTCTCTTGTCACGGCAGGGAACATATGCTACAAATCGACAGAAACTGCTCAAGAACAGATTTCAAATATTCAGGCATCGGCGTCGACAGGGTCGGGTACACCTGATTTTCAACCTTTTGGTGGGTCATTCGGAAGCGCTCGCAATTTGGTCGCAAGAGAACTTATGGATCATTCGTTTGTGCGCCGAACGTCAATAGAAATTCTCATCTTCCGATGAGAACGTTCTGTCGAGTTCGGGGAACGGTAAAGACGAGCTAAAAGATCTTTCTTCTTTTCCGCATGATCTGCGAGGTATTTCCCTCATCTGGAGCCGTTGCAATCCTAACGAACTGGTTTACTATTTCCAGGATCACGCTTGCACAGAAAAAGAAAGAAATTATTCGAAGAACGTGCTCCTTCATTCATTGATCGCCCTCGAATCTCTCGCGAGAAAGCTCCACCGCGACGCAGATTATTTCGGATAACAATACAGAAGAAGCCATTCGAATGAATAGAATGTCCACGTATGGCACAAGTGAGACCCATGCATTGTCAGGCAAAGTTGTCTTGGTTCAAGCATAAGCTCGAACGCGGGACTGGCGTCGTCATTGGCATCGCGACCAAGCCAAAACTCTTATCAGAGTCGGGAGCTGCATACTCGTCGAGTTAATGATTTTGATGAACACATTTCTCCGATCTAAAATCCCCGCGAGTTTATTTCGAGACGGCGAAATACTACTTGTCTTCTACCGAGGAACAAAATGAACGGCAGTGTTTCCCGAGTCGCAGAAACTCGCCGTAGAGAAACCTTTGCGGAACCCCCAAGGACCCTTGCGGGGCTTCCGCGAGGAAAGAAGGTTCGGAACTACTGCCATACGCTACGTCACAGTTCTCAGGTTTTCTTATGGCGTCCTTCCCGCCCGAGAATCCACAGGCGTTGGCTCCCATATTGTCTGTGGTAGAATTTGAATAAAGAGCTCATGGTTGATGGTTGTCGTATGTTCTCACCTTCCACGTCCTGGGAGAGCGACAGATTTGAGGAAACAACAAAGTCTTTGAGGAAACAACACTTCGATCTTCAGATTCCGCCGTTCCCATGTCAATTGATGCACGCACGCACTTCTAGGGGGGATAGGCATTGATGGCATCCCTCTCCAAGATAACTTTAGGAACTGCTTTCGTTCGGTCCAAAGAGAATCCGTTCTTCCGACGATCCTCACATGGGGGAGGACTGCTTCTCGGAATCGGGAATCAACCGGTTGATAATTGTTCAAGATGTTATCATTCAAACGTCCCAAGAGTTCTCGTCGGCTCCAAAAATCGAGCTTATGACTCTACTTGATCTCTATGGTTGCGGAACAACGGCTTCAATCCCCCTGCCACGAGAACCGAGGTGAGACAGTGATCCAGGAAATCATGAGAGGAGGAGGCCCGACAGTACGGATTCTGAGCAGAATAAGCTGTGGATAGAGCACTCTAACAACTTAGTTTCTCTTCGTCAGAGTAGATCTCTTTGTAAACACCTTATCGGTAGCCGTTCTCGATCCTCTCTATCGAAATCCGTCGATGATATCCTGCGTTGTTGATACTCGATATTTCGGGGGAAGATTCTCGGAAAAATAGAGTTCTCAGAACCCTTGCGAAACCCCGTGAACTTCGTTTCTCGAAGCAGCCGCGAAGAATGACTCGCGGAACCAGAAGGTCCTCTGTAAGTCAGTTTGAGGACCCTGGGTTTAGAACACTCGGCTATTTCGAGATTTATTGGTTCTTGATTGCGAGCTTTCATTTTACTCCCCGCGGACGCTCAAATCTTCGCTCGGTTCTTCGAGCGCTCCCTCGAACTTTCGATTTCTTTTTAAACCGGATTAAACATCACAGTTCGAACCGGTCTCCATGAGCGGGTCGTCCGACTCCATTCTTCCGTTTTCCTCGACAAGTTCTTGTTGTAGAATCCGACGGCGTGAGCACGGCAGCTGAGTGGAAGAACTCGATGAATCTCATTCGCGAAAGAGTCTCCGAAGAGAGATGCCGAGAGCAGTGGTTGTGGTCAAAGCTCGAAACAATTTCGTAGGTCTGATAGCCCGCCTCTTTCCATCTGTGGTACAGGTGTGCTCTGTGGCACCTTTCAGAAAAGCCGGTACCTCAACGCCACGCGGTTCCTCTTGATTGCGACCTCTCGAATTTCAAGAGATGTAGAATTGATCGCAGCTAAAACCGATTCATCAGCAAACAATAAGAGTCAATTAGATTGGCGGAAGCTTGGGCTGGAGAGGGCACATCCTGGTACTCTCATGCTCGTGGCAGGTTTGTGGTGCCCGTTCGTATCAGAGCGGCATAAGTTCCCATGCCAGTGTGTTTGCGCTCCAAAACGGCAAAATGGCGTCGGAACCGAGATCGGTGAGTGGAAGTATTGTGTTTTTTACGTAAAATCAAATTGTTTCGTAACGGAAGGACAGCCGGGGATCGGTGGGAAACGGCGCGGACTCGGTGCCCATTTGATACAGGGTTTCTCGGAGGGCGTCACCAACGAGTGCGTTCGAAGCGTCTGTGAACCGGTACAGTGGCGGTGTCAGCTTTGAAATTCAGAGTTCTGCATTCAAGAAGTTTCCCTCCATTAGTTTTCCCCGAATGTTGATTTTGTTCGAAATGTCTCCGGTGGAAAAATGGTTGTTTATCAGAATACATTCGACGACATCTGCGATGGGATTTCGTTATCGGACACCATATACTCTGTTTGTTGTTCCGTTGGCGGATTTCGAGAGCCGGCATGCTTCTCGAATCGAATGAAAACCTTAACGGAAGCAATTGTTCGAGCTGTGTGTTCCTGAAGTTTTCTGCTTCTGTGGTTGAATTGCCGCCGTTGGCCACGTTGAGTTTGTGATTCTGAGTTTCGAATTGAGGCCGGACACTTCCCGGCTCTTCGATGAAACCCCTGAAGGTGCCTGAGGAGCTGCTCTAGTTTTCTTAGATCACTGAAATAGTAAACAGAGATGACAGTTTTCGTTCCTTGATGAGTGCCGTTTTCGATTCGAATTCAAACTAACGAAGTATTCTCTTTCTTTTGAAGGCAAACTTGCAGATCGGTGAGCCAGTTTGGGCTCGCATGAAAGGCTACAAACCATGGCCAGGAAAAATTGCTTCCCCGACAAAAGGCCTCAAGGATCCTCCTAAAACCAAGAAACATTTTTGTGTGTTCTTCTTCGGAACGTTCAACTATTCATGGATCCCAGAGGACTGCATCACACAGTGAGCATACCTTCGTTTACACTTTCATTGATATTTACCGGGGAACGTTGCTCAACCTTCCTTCCCACAGGTACGGGGTGAAAACCGAGGAGGACGATAAGCTGATCAAGACCGGCCCAAAAGGCGTGAAGTTCAAGGAGGCCGTTGATCAGATCGCCTCGTATTTCACGGACTGGTGTAACGCGGGGAGGACTGACATCCGACTCCCCGAAGAATCCCCCGCCGAGGGCGAGGAGAAAGATGAGGACAGCAAAGACGACGCGTCCTCGGTTGTTGGATCCGAGGAGCTGGACACAAGCGAACCGAAGGAAACGAAAAAGCGAAAGTCGGGTTCATCGACGGTAACTCCTGCGAAAATCACTCCTGGCAAACGTGGACGACCCCCGAAGAGGGACTCGATCGAAGCTGAGATCGCGGAAATCGTTGAAAGAACAAACGAAGTCATCGAGAAGGAGCAACAAGATAATTTGAGGGTAGGTGGTGACGTCCGCTGAAAGCAGAACGAAGGAGAACTTCCAAGACTCTCGTCGTGACTATCCGTTGTTTTTTCTCACGAAGACTCGAATTCTCCTCCAGGTCCCTCCGGTGATTGTGAAAAAGAGAAAAAGCGAGAATGGTTCGATTCTGAAGGCGTCGGCCCCCGTTATCGTTCCTAAGGCGCCCGCAAATAAACCTACAGAGTATATTCCACGGCCTCCGACTCCACCTTTCGACGTCAACGAGGTAGGACTGATGTTCATTCGAGACAGAAGTATTCGATATCTGGTGATGATCGTGAACGAGTTGTTGCATCGATTCTTCCTCGGTAACAATTTCATTCCCGAACAGGTGAGCGATGTTCTGAAATCGAAGAAAGTCGCCGCCAGCCAGTTGAAAATCGGTGTTCTCGGTCTCGGCAACATCGGGCAGGGTGTTGTGAAGAATTTGTTGAAGAGTGGCCATTCCGTGATGGTTTGGAATAGAACCCACAGCAAGACAAAGGAATTTACCAAAGCCGGCGCGAGCAAAGGTAATTGTTAGCCGCTAATCGAGTAGAATCAGTTCTAAAAGCTCGCTACAGCGAATCGCCAATGAATGCAATGTTGGAAGACTCTCGTTGTGACGAACTTTCGTTGCAACGAGTCTCGCGGGGCTCGTTATAACGAACTTCACCGGATTCAATTCTGGCAGGCTCTTGTGAGAAACCATTCCCACGATTCGCGTCTAATCGAGTCTGTTTTCTTTCTACAGGTCTGACTCCCGCAGACGTTGTTCAAGCCTGCGACATTGTGTTCTGTTGCGTCGCTACCCCAGAAGCCTCCAAAGATGTTGTACGTTCTTCGAATGACAGTTTTACAATGAATTCTTTTCGGAGGATGTTTGCTCCGCGCGATGTTTTCATTGATGATGCCCTTCATTCCAGGTTTTCGGAAACTGGGGAGTTCTGACAGAAATGAAACAGGGCAAAGGTTACGTCGAGATGAGCACCATAGATCCCGACACATCCAGAGACATCAACGACGCAATAACCCAAAAAGGAGGTCGATACCTCGAGGCCCCCGTGTCTGGCTCGCGTTCCCTGGCGGACAAAGGCGAATTAGTTATAAACGCATGCGGAGAGAAATCGCTTTTCGATGAATGCGAATCGGCGTTCACATCTTTCGGTCGGCTCTGCATGTATCTTGGTGAAAATGTCGGCAACGCCTCTAAGATGAATCTATTCATGTCCATCGTTGCCGGCTCCATCACGGTCGCTCTCGCCGAGGCGATGGCTTTGGTCGACGCGTCGGAAATGTCCCACAAAGATTTCGTCGATGCTCTGGAAGCAACGAATCTTGCGAGTCCGTTCCTCTTAGAGAAGTGCAAAACAATTCTCGATGGGAAATATGCCCTCGAAACCCCATTGAGTCACGCCCAGAAAGATCTTTGGCTGGCGCTGCAGGTGGCTCGTCAGAGCGAAGTGCCACTGTCCGTTACTCCTGCAGCAAATAGTTCGTTCGAAAACGCTCGTCGTCACGGCTATGCCGACCACGACGCGGCGGCGGTGTACGTAAAGATTCGTAAATAGTTCACGATTGGGCTCGACGGCGTCCAGCACGCCGGTGCTACGCCGCAGGACGAAGACGACATGTTTCTATACAAATGGAATGACACACGTAGGACCGCATTCGACTAACGTTCAAAGCTGCAAACAACAGAGTTGAGTTGGTGTAATCAAGACATGATTATGTAAAATAATTGGTGTACAATAATGATGGTGAATAACAACATTGAGGAAAGAATAAAATCGTTGCAACAAGTTCATTTGGACAGCAATCCAAAATACCCTCGAAGACGGAGCAGTCTTTGAACTCGAGTTCGCTCGAACAAATTCTACACCGTGTAGATATTTCCGATGATCTATTCTTTCAGCTCAATAACAACGTCGGGGAAGACGTTCCCTCGTCCTGCCTTGAACCCTCGGAGGTAGTGGGCCAGAGCTGTGGATAGTTTGTGGTAGAGGTCAGCCGTTTCCCTTTTTGACTCGTACTGATACTTCTCATTCTTTTAGTTTGGAAGATGTTTAACGAGGTGGAGTGGAAATGAACTTTCCAGTTCCCGCGAGAAGAACAGTTCTTCTCGGAGAACGGTGTTCCCTAGAGCCGATCGCGTCGCGGCCCACAAATTGTGAACGCTCGAACTGGGGGATCCAAAGCATATCACGAAGAATAACAACAGCATACTGATTTTTCCTTCACGATGACTACAGAACTATCTCTGTCCCTGGAAAGGAGAGATGATAGCGATGAAACTAGACCTGTTTCCTCTTCTCTTCTGTTCAAGCAAAACAAAACTGCCCTCATAATGTTCACTGGCGTTTTCGCGAGCCGTCAGTTGTGTTCAAGATGGCTCGAGAGTTGCTCGTTTCGTTTACGATTTTGGCGGTGTTTGTCGCCCGTGGCTCCGTTGAGGGTGAATACATTTTACGCTGCGTCTTGCTTCCTCAAGTGAGATGGCGGGTTCTGAGTCCCATTAAGCAGAAATTAGGCGGGCGATCCCGTTCACAAGAAGTCATTGCTATTCCAGCGTCCGTGGACAGCGACCTCATCGATCTCTACGCGGCGCATAACTTGTCTTATAGCTGCTTGCCGTACATCATGAAGTCCCCTATTCCTGTTTGCGATTGTGTTTCATGCACGAAGGATCTGCCAAAGTTCAAAGAGCGAATGTGTAAGGTGAGATCCGCAGGCTCTATCCGCTACCGGAAAGTACAGCTGACAGCGGATCCGATCCGAACAGCGACCAATCAGATAGAAACTCAGCGCTCGAGATTCTTCTCCACAGTTCTTCGACGAAGCGCGAGCCAAGGGTAAAGCGGATTCGCTCAACAAAGATCTCGTGAACGTTTGCACATCGATCAAGGTTTGCAACAGTATTCCCGACCGATGCTGTGATCCGAAGTCGACAGAGCCGAAGGTTGGGAAAGGATGTCCGCTGTGTCTCCCGAGCCAGAAATGTTGGTATCTCGAAGAAGCATGGAATCGAAAAGATTGGACTCCCAAATCACGTATAATGTGTACGACGTTACAGTGATTCGATTTCAGCCGAAGCAGGGAAACGAGGACACAATTCGGTTTGCCTCTTGGCCGAATACGAAGCCACGAAGCCGCTGGCCGCAAACGGTCCGGGATGGAAGGATAGTTTCGAAGCGTTTTCCACGGTACGGTTGAGCGGACTCGTTCTCGATAGAAATCTCTGAAAACTTTTCGTTTGCGTCAAACCAGACTTGATCGGAGAGGTTCTGCCAGGCAATAATCAATGATCTCGATTCCAGGCCATGACCGAAGTTGGCTTGAGCAACCGATGCTCTTCGTACGCTTTCTATAAAACTGCCAAACTCTGCGATTGTGAAGACTGTCTCCAAAACGAAACGGATCTCCGCGGCAAACTCTGCCGATTGGGAGAGAAAATCCGAGCGAACGGAAAGATCGGAAGACGTGGTTTCTTGCGAAACGCCTACTTCGAGTGAGTTCACGATTTATTTGATAGGATCAACCGAATTTCTGAAACTCTTCAATGCGCTGTATGTTCCAGGAAATTCTGCGACACAAAAACTTGCCCCTCAATCCCAAACAAGTGTTGCGCGAAGCCCTCGAGCCGCGATGAAGATAACCCCGTTGATCGCAAAGGCTGTCCGACTTGCATACCGACCACAGCAGTTTTTGGGTGAGTCCACTTCTATGCTGATAATCCATCAAGCGACGCCTCCCATCGGCTCTGGAATGAGCATTTTCATTTATTTGCCCGCAGATTTGGCCCCCGATGCCACGCAGGTATCGCCAAACTTCCGCAGTCATCGAAATTGAAAGTATTCCAGCTTCCTTAGAACCATCTCTCAAGCGGAGACACGGCGCGTTGTTACACTGTTTCTAGCATCATGTTCGAGAATAAACTTGACTGCAACAACTCTTCTCCCTTGATTCCACGAACGTCGTTTCACAAATTTATCATCTTCTCAATTCATGCAATAATAAGACATGATGGGTGATCATAAGGGATTTGTGAATAATTTTATTTCATCTATCAGGGAGATGGAGATTCTAAGACTTGAGCCTCGTCGGAAATACAATCAAACCCACACTTGAGAGATTAGTCGGAAATCAAAAAAAGTATCTTATAGGCGGCTTTCTCTCCCTGTCAAGGAGAGTTCTTCGGAGGTGTGATCGCTGATTCAACGGAGATCTTCCTTCCTATGCACCGGTTATGCGTCAAAATTTGGTCGTCCGAAAATTTCCTCCTTCATCCAACTGGATGAGCGTCCGAAACTTCACGACTGAGGGGACTACTCTCCGGCAAATACATCATATGACCGAGTCTTGTCTTATCAGAGGACTCCATGAGGGAGATATCCGAATCTGTCTCTTATAGAAAGGTTATTCTTGTCCGCGAGTCATTTGTAAGCAGAGTTTTCCCCACGGGATGAAATCGAGAGATCTGAAGATCTCGCTCCTGTGTGGGGGTTAGACTTCATCACGATGCTTGTCGATTTGTTGAGCCATTCTTTCCCCTCACGAAAGCCATCAAGAGTCAAAACGGCATTTCAGCATTTCTCGTCGAGTTTCTCGAAGAATTCAGGGTGATCATAGATTACGTCTATTTGAGGAAAAAAGTCACATTGGATATCGTTCAGCTTCAAATAGAATAGATTTAGCTCATTTCCAGCGAGAATAATTCTCGGGTGATGTCACGCACGATACCTGCCACATTATCTCAATGCGGCGGCGGTTGAGAGTTCGGCATCTCGAGGCTCTCTGATTTGACATCACTGCGACATGAGTTAAAGGCCTCCCGGCGAAGCTTCTTTGTAACGGAGCGTCGAGAGATCGAGATCATCCGCGCCGAGTGAATGCACTCTGCAAGGAATCCGTACTAGGGGTTCTTGCGCTGCGGTCTATTGGGAGCTGAAGTAATCCTGCGTGCTTTCCTGGAAGCCGGACGTCTAGAATGTGAGTACCCGAGCTCCGAAAACTGACATTTGAATATCCTGTGAGGAATCAATGAGAAGAGTCCTCACATTGCGGCCGGCAGCTCTCACACTCCGTGTCAGTTCCTAACCGCGGAGTACACACGGCTGAGAGGAGATCGGGACTCGGTCCCACCCGTCAGCTTGTCCCACCCGTCCCCTTGGCTGCCGGAGAACACAATCAGGAGATCTGTTGAGCCGTACTCTGAGCATAGCAAGGCCGTGAAATCTCCGCCAGTGAAATCGCCATAGCCCTCGCTCTCTTGGAGCTCAGACTCGAGTTCCCAATGATTCATTGATCAGCCTGACGCACGCTCCCCGGTTGGCTCGCGTGTTTCGAACGCTTGGAGATGCTTCAAGGTTGCCGAATGGTTGCCCACGACAAACGGAGTGAGACTCAGTGTCATTGTTGGGCATAGTCCGCTATCGGAGCCGAGCTTCTTAGCTGCGACGCTGCATCTGACGACATCACTCGACTTCTTCACTCGCCGTCACCGGTTAACGGAATTTCGGTTTCACAGGTCTACTACTGACTGGGATGCAGAACCTGTCGAAAGAGAAACTGTCGCCAACCTGGAAGTCGATGGCCTTATCGAGGTAAAGCAAATCATTGACGGCTTTCCAGTTTTCGTAAAGACGGTTCGACAAATGCTGAGGAGTCGTTGCACGAGTTGTTTCCTGTCCGTCTGGGATGTTTTGAAGTCGTAAGTATCGTAACCTCGCGAGTGGGGCGATAAATCTATTGATTTTGCATTCACAGAGCAATTACGATGAAGTTGTCGATTCGTTCGATGACATGTCACTTCGGGAAGAACTCTTGCGAGGAATTTACGCCTATGGTTTCGAGAGGCCGTCGGCGATCCAGCAAAGGGCTATTCTTCCGTGTGTGAAAGGTCATGATGTTATTGCACAAGCGCAATCGGGTGAGTCTTCTTCGAGAGATCGAATCTTGTTCAGAGAGTTTCGTTCAAGAATTGCTTTTGCTTCATCTCGATCGCATCTCCGATCAATGTCGATTTGTTGTTGTCTCAGGAACTGGAAAAACGGCCACGTTCTCCATCTCGATTCTTCAGCAAATTGACGTTTCGGACCCCGCCTGTCAAGCGCTGATCCTGGCACCAACCAGAGAATTGGCCCAACAAATCCAGAAGGTAGCGAGAAAGCCATCCTGGATATCTCCAATAATTTCTCCTCACTTTCCTCCGCGAGAGGCTACTGAGCGGGAGTTGGACACTTATAGTCGACATCTGGTACCTGATCGCAAAGAGTTTTAACTGAAATATTGATTCGAATCAGGTCGTCATTGCTCTCGGGGATTACATGAACGCGAACTGCCATGCTTGCATCGGCGGCACCAACGTGAGAGAAGATATGCGAAAGCTCGAAACGGTAACGCAACTCATCACGATTCCACCCTTCTACGATCCATGTAGCTAACTCATGTCGCCATCTAAGGCGAAACGTTTGGATTCTGTAGGGCGTTCACGTCGTCGTGGGAACCCCGGGTCGAGTATACGACATGGTACAAAGGAATTCTCTCAGACCAGACAAAATCAAGATTTTTGTGCTCGATGAGGCCGATGAAATGTTGTCTCGAGGATTCAAAGATCAAATTCATGATGTGTTTCGTCTGTTGCCGCACAACATACAAGTGAGTCTGAACTTCTAGCCACTGTAGCATCGTGGAAGACTGATAGAGCCTCATTGGGAAGCTTATTGACCCCTCGGAGAATTCCAGGTAATCTTGTTGTCCGCTACCATGCCCCAGGATGTTTTAGAAGTGACCAAATGTTTCATGCGCGACCCGATTCGCATTCTCGTCAAAAAAGAAGAACTCACTTTGGAAGGGATCAAGCAATTCTACGTGAACGTCACCAAAGAAGAATGGAAGTTCGATACTTTGACTGATCTCTACGAGACCCTGACAATCACTCAAGCCGTGATTTTTTGCAATACAAGGTTCGGAACTTGAGCCCACTCATAGTTTTCTCGAACATTCTTGGCCGATGCGATACGGAATATATCTGATGTGTCATGGCTCTTCATCGAAATCATTGATTCACATTCAACTCATTCATTCAAAACAGGAGGAAGGTGGATTGGTTGACAAAAAGGATGACTGAAAGGGATTTCACCGTGAGCGCCTTGCACGGAGACATGACTCAACAAGAACGCGACGTCATCATGAGAGCGTTCAGGTATTTGCGTCGTCGAGAGACAGCCGTTATACGAGCCCGTTCCTTCCGCTATGGAATCATCGACGACCAATCCGAAGCGGACCGATTCGCGATTTTGATTCCTGTCACGTTTGTTTTTGTTACAGATCCGGATCTTCACGAGTGCTGATCACAACGGACCTCCTTGCGCGAGGAATCGACGTTCAACAAGTCTCGCTCGTAATCAACTTCGACGTGCCCACAAACAGGGAGAACTACATCCACTGGTGAGCGAATTATTCTCATGAATACTGATTTTCGAACTTGAGGCTCGAGGCCTCGCGATCTCCGCCAGATCATTTTGAATCACGTTCTGACATTTTATCTCTCTTAGAATCGGTCGCGGTGGACGCTTCGGTCGCAAAGGTGTGGCAATAAACTTCATTTCCGATGAGGATAAGCGTACGCTCAAAGATATTGAGCAGTTCTACAACACGGATATCGAAGAGATGCCAATGAACGTAGCCGATCTCATCTAGACGATCGGAATGAGAAAGACACGAAAGAGCATGAATGCAAGAAACAACCCCTTGAAAATTAACCACAAACAGAACAGTCGACTTTATATGCATTAGATAATACCATTCTAGAAAAGCAAACGCGAGTCTGTAGCGAAATGTAACTGCAACATGTTGTGTCAGCATTGTGGTAAAAGCACGATGCCAGAACGTTCTTGGGCTACATGACTTATCTCAGCCGTCGGACGAACTGGCTCCAGAGCTATATTTATCACACCACCTTCCCCCCCCCCATTCAAATGGGCACTCAGATGATGTAGTTTTTGAACCGAAGCCTTTTGACGAAGTCGCTCCGCGAATTCTCCGATCTCATTTTGTTACGTTATCTATTTATGTAGTTTTCCTGTGATGGACGTTTTGTTGACCTCCGCTGAATCGCAACATCAGTTTTCTTAGATTTTGATGAAGAAATGACTGACCGCTGTGTCTTCAGACGAACATTCGATTCGAGAATAAGATCTCACATCTTATATTTATTTAATAAAGAGACAGTTGCTTCCACTTTCGTTCAGTTCTTTTCTCCTCGTGATCGATCGGGATCGTATTCATCTGAAGCGACCTGCAGAAGTTTCCGCAAGTTTTCATTCAATGTCATATCTTTATCCAATGCTCGACTCCTCGAGCCCACTGTTCCCACTCATAACGCTTAGCTCACAGCGATTGGGAGAGAACACGAAGTACATCATCGAAATCAGTTGGTAGTTCACGTAGCATCGATGTAGAACGCGTGGAAAGTTCTCCCGACCACTTCTGTCCGACGGATTTTTGCTCAACGATGCTTTCTTACTCGGCTTTCTCTCTTCCTCTACTCAATGTCCCGACGATCAGAACCAGAAGTTTCCACTCGGCTGTCGATCGAAATCATGGATGTAACGAAAGCGATGTATAGCTCACCTAGCTTTTTTTTTCAGTTCTGTTATGCGAAATATCTATTTTTCGTACTCAGAACGTTTCGAGCCGTATATTGAGAGGATATTGATGACTTTCGTCAGCCTCTCCCGTCTATGCTTAGATATCCATGTGATCGTCAATGTCCCCAAAAAGTCAAACATTTGTAGGAGAAAAGCTGAATAAAATAGATCAGAACCGAAGCCCCGTTCCTTTCAATTCAGAGGACTCCGTGGAGTTCAGGCAAGGAGGCAAGATCAAAATCATATTTTTTGGTGAGTTTGCCTTCATGCAGGCATCCTTAAACCCAGTTCGTCGTGGTTTTGCAGTAGAGTCCCGTGAACTAGCAGCCCCATTGATTCGCGTTCCGCGAGGATTTCTAAAAAATTGGCTTGAGCTGTAGAAAGGGATCTGAAATTACTCATTGAGGACGAATGGGGATTTATCGATTTCGTGCGAATTTGTCCATCCCAGGGCATCCTACCATTGCCTCGAAGATATCTCGTGAAATATTCACGTCCCCCCGGATGATGTGCCGATAACAACTAGTTTGATCGCACGACGGTCCGTTTCGTTCTCCAATCAATACCCCTAAGAAGAATTGCGAGATTTATGGGGAATGATCGGGGGCTACTACTCTTTTCTCACCTTGCACGATGATGACTGCATTCCTTCGCTTGTGACATTGAACTCATTTGGAATGAAACTACCTACGTCGAAATCTGTCCAGAACATGTTTTCGTTGATTCTGAGTACCTCTATCTTCAGATGCCAGGAGTCCATCTTCATAATTCGCGATTCGAGGGTCCATCAGGAGATAGAGCCCCGAAAAAAGCAAATTATCGGGCTCTACTGTATCAAAGGTTCGCGGTTTCACGAGGATAGCGGAGATTCGACAACACAGCCGGCCTTACAGAACTCCGCTGAGAAGTACAACCGATGGAGCTGAGATTGCCTTCAGTTAGACGATGATACCACCTTTCATAGGAGAAATTTTCTATAGATTTTATATAAGTCCCCTGAAAATCCAGAGCTCGCTGTCCCAGGTTATCAAGACCTAAGCCGAATTGCAAATCGAAAACGAGAGTGGTCAGTTTTTGTAAGAACAATCATTTTATTTAGGATTCGATCAGGTGTCAGCGAACTTAACTAGGAGTGGACTTGGGTGTCGGAGTCGTGTGGCGGAAGATCTTCAGTTTGTTGTCAGCCGCACCGCTCACCATGAACTCTTTTAAACTCCAATCACAGCACAGGATCTTTTGATGAAAAACATGTGATGAGGTTCATGTATCGAGAAAAAAATGCGACCTCGATCGGTTCGGGAGGTGACGTTTCACTCAAAATAGAAGAACATTTCGCTCCAGACGGAATCACTTACTTTGTCCTCGTGGCCCTCCATGTCGTAGAGAGGCGCCTTAGCAGATCGGAGGTCCCATAGCTTGAGGACGTTGTCAAACGACGCAGATATGAATTGATTGTCGATCGCGGGACTCCAGCAAACGGAGCTTACCCAGCCACTGTGTGAAGTGAAGTTCGATTTCACTGTTGAACCTGCAGGACCGAATGTCTGGACTCAATTGTGGTTCACAGCTTGCATCGCAACTACGCGTCGTCGCTGCCGTAAATGTCAACAATAATCAATCAGCTGTCTCGAATTTGAAGTTTAAAATCCTCGCTTCGCGCGAGAGAACGTACCCTCTTTAGATCTCGTGTCCCAGAGTCGTACATGTCTGTCTGCGTTAGCTGTGAGAACCAAATTGTTCAGCGCAGAATATGACAGATCGAGGAACGGCTTGCCGCCTGAGAGATTGTTTGTGAATCCTCCGACTTCAACATCCCAAACTTTCATCGTGCAGTCCATCGCACAGGTGATCATTTCGGTAGGACTGGAGAACTGGAGTCCTAGAGAGAAGTAAGCACCATTGAACGTTCCTCCGAATCGAAATATTGGTCGAAGACGGAATTTTGAGAACCCGAGCCGTCGACTCACCTGTGACTGCTTCGGTGTGACTCGCAAGACTCACGAGGGGCGTTCTCGTGAGGAGGCGTTGCTCAAGTTTCGACTTCTTTGGTTCCGAGTCTTTCTTGACATCGAGTTCTGTGTCGTCCGTCGAGGTTGACCAAATTTTCACCACGTTGTCGAAACCTGCGGTCGCGAATCTGAGGGCAGAGAAGACACTTTGTGTTTGGGATTCGCCAAATGGATTGGATTAAGGCTTTCGGATCGGAAACCTTTTTCACCTGTTATTCGTGAGATCGACATCCACGCAGTCGACGCTTCTCTGGTGGCCCTTGCAGGTTATCACAGCTTCGATCTGATTTTTCTGATGATCCCAGAGCCACAGTTTTGCCGTTTCATCGTGTGATGTTGAGATGAACGAAGCATGGGTGTCGTTCGAGTCCACCCACCGAACCGCCTTCACAGGAGCCGAGTGTCCTGCAGAGGAAATTTGATCGTGTCCTTTTAATCGGTCTTCTTTGGAATTTTCTTCAACTCATAAAAGGCAATCGTCACTACTCACCGGACACTGAGATGAGTTTCTTTCCGCTGACAGTCCACACCGAGACGGAACAGTCGTAACTTCCACTGAGCACGAGTTGACGAGATCCAACGAGACGGCCGTGAACGCCAGATACCCATTCTTCGTGTAGCAAACTGTCGACTGGTTCCGGGCTCGGGCATTTCTCTGTGTATTCGATCTTTGGAGCAAAAAAGAGAAATTGGGAAAACTGTATCATAACCACTATTTAAATCGACAAATTAAGGAAACAATTTTTTGTGAAGTTACCTCAACAAGAGTTTCGGCGCTGATGTCGTTTTCTTCCAAGTGTTCGCGCAATGATCCATGAACTATGTTGTCCTGGATGAGGAAACCGAATTCCACTGCGCTGTCACCTTGACGTCCTAGGAGCTCATTGATCAGTAAATTCAGTTGCTCTGGCGTGACATCCAGCTCCAACGAAATCGGATCCTCCGGCACAGAAAAATCTTTCTCTTTTGTGAAGAACTTCGCTTGAAAGGAGTCCGACTCCATCGTGTGAGGCAGGGATCACGGAGCGAGGGAAGCCACTGATGAAATATAGAAGAGAAGCGTTAATCAGCGATTTACTTCGTGTTTCACACTTCTTGCAACTCAGCTAAGAACTTGAATTACGAGGTTTCGATAAGCGGCAACCGCGTGTATTTGTTTTCGATGCGACGTGATGATGATCTTTGCTTGCTGAACTGATGGGTCCTCGGACGGAGTGTTTACGCGCATGTGGGCACAGTATCCTCGGAGACTAGAAACGAATTTCGAGCATGGAATCCATTTTGTTGCACATATCATAGCCTCAACAAGACCGTTTGAGGAGAATTCTCAGGTGTCGACCACGCTGTCTTGATGTTGAAGACAGCGATCGCTGGCAGGCAGGAAAGAGTGTGCGCTGAGACGATGGGTAAGGTCGAAATCTCGAGTCCTCGTGTCGCGTACTCTGAGGCCTTGATCGTCCTCCGGTCTTCGATGTTTCAGAGTTGTCGTCCAGAGGATCTCAAAGGCCCTCGTCGACCATCCCAACTGGGAGCCCCCATGTTGCTTTTGAATTTGGCGCGACGCTTTTTCCCAGAAAAGGGCGGTGTTCAAGCCGGCCGTCTGCTTCTCACCACTTCCCTCTATTTATTCCTTTTATGTTCTAGCGAATGTTTTTGTGTAGGCGAAGTGCTACCAAACGAGAACCACAGGAAACATCGGCCCCGATCGTCAGCTGTTGCCTCGCACAGTGTTCTCATCGGTGCGCTATCTTTGAGGCGAAAATTCTCCTATAGATAGTTCGTCGAGATGGCATCTCCTCAACCGAAAAGTCCGAAGCCAGTGCATTCCCCAAAGAAGAAAGAGGAATCGTTCCTAGACTACTTGGGCACACTCGGGAGGAGAAAGAAAATCAAGGAAGGTGAGCAGAGTTCTTTCTCCCTTAACATCTTCCGCTAACGAATGGAGTTCTCAGTCTTCTCTGTTGGATACCGAGGAATGACAATTCATCATTCAGTGGAGCAGATATGCGCTCGCGGTGAATGACGAGTGAATTCCAATGATGTTTACACAAATACGCTTCGCTCGACTATGGGATAGCTAAATCGGGACGACGCCTTTTCTGGCGAATATTCGTCTTGCAAACATGGGCTTCCCTGAGAGCTAAATCGTGTTCTCAAAATGTTTTCCATATTCTTCCCTGTGCTTTGAAATGACCGCAGCTCAATTCGAGTGTAAATCACCGGTGCGTCAGGCGTGTTCAGACCTACGGTATTCCGCATAAATGCCGGCTCGACTGATTGACTGACTGAGTGTTTCGCGCGAGTTGGCTTCCTGTTGTTCTGCGTAACTCCAAGAGAATCACCCTGACAGCTTGTCACCATCGATAACATTATGCCTAATTTATGCACAGCTTGTAATGTATGCGTCGAGGCGGAATCCAGCTTTGAAGATGCGGAGTGGATCTAGAAATATTCGCTTCAAAAGATGAGGTACTCCTCGAGCGAATCGCACATTTCTCGTTGCTCTCGAGCATGAGCGGGCCGCCGGATCGAATAGACGAGATCGACTGGAGAGCTCTTTATCGAGAGCTGTGGCATGACACGGTTTCGCGCACGATGCACTTGCGTCACGAAAGCCCTCCAGCTTACCCAAATCGTGCGTTGAAAAAGTTCTTGGAGTCGTGTTCTGTGATTTGAGCACTGGATCTGTTTTCAATCGTGTTTGTTCGATTGCAGTTGAAGATTTGAGGAGCGAAGAGGCGAAAGCGATCGATTATGAAGGACGAATTCTCGATATGGAACTCCTCCCTGAGGACTGCCATCTTGAAGAAGGCGAGGAGCGAGCAGTGATCGAAAGGGAATCATACGAAAGCGCGGCTTTCAAAGTGAGTAGAAAGAAGAGAATCCACGACCCTATCAATGCAACAGAATTCAAAATGGATGCTCGAACATCATTCATCACAGGAACTCGTGAAAATCCTCATCGAGTGGATAAACGATGAGCTGGCATCGAACCGAATCCTTGTCAAGAGCATCGAGGAGGACCTGTACGATGGCCAGGTCCTCCACAAGCTTTTGGGTAAGGAGTTTGTTGGCATTTTCACTGTCGAAATATTGCTCTCCCTCGGTTTAAATGCGCCGCTAGAGCAGCGAAGGGAGGGAAGGGATCAAATACATCGATTTCAAAGTGATTTTCTCTTCCAGAACAACTTTCCGGAGCGAGAATCGATTGTGTGGAGATGACACAAAGCAACGAAGGTCAAAGAGAAAAACTCAAGGTTGTGTTAGAGAAGGCCAGCCAAGCTCTTGGAGTTCCTACCTGGGGTCAAGGCCTGAAGTGGAGTGTCGACGCCATTCATTCGAAAAATGTCGTCGCCATTGTTCACTTGTTAGTGGCCTTGGCCAGGCATTTCCGTGCTCCGGTTCGAGCACGTCTCCCGGAGAACGTCATCGTTTCAGTAGTATCCGTGACAAAGCGTAACGGACAACTGATTCCTGCCAAAGTACAGGAGCAACTCACAACGACATACGAGTGAGTATACCATGCTGTACACATAGCGATTGCTGACCTTCATCGATATTTCGGATCATGCGGCAGCAGTTCACGCCAGAACGCATTCAAAATGAGATGACACTGATCATGATAGTTGAAGGCCATGATGACCATCGATGGACATCATACTTGGCCCGATTTGATTCGTTCCACCGATCGATTGAGTCACGGAACGGACACCTTGACGCTACGTCGGACTAAACTTTCTATCGTCCTTGCAGCGAGTATGGAATGAAGGTGGAACGTGATGCCTTCGATCAGCTGTTCGATCAGGCACCCGAGAAATTGTCGGTTGTCAAGAAATCACTTCTCACCTTTGTTAACAAGCATCTGAGCAAAATTAATTTCGAAATCACTGACTTGGATAAGCAATTCCACGATGGAATCTATTTGGCTCTGTTGATGGGACTTCTTGAAGGTCAGTAGTAACTACTCTCGATTGAGGTTGCCATTCATATGATGTTGTTGTATCCCCAGTGCCTGGATGTCCAGGAATTATTCATCAATCTCCAACCATCAATCTTGGGGAATACGAATTGATTGAAGCTTTAATCGATGAAACTGACTTTTGGAAACTCTCATACCACAGGGTACTTCATCCCCTTGCACAATCTGAGTTTGACGCCTGAAGCCTTTGATCAGAAAGTGAATAACGTCGCATTCGCCTTCGGTCTCATGAAGGATGCTGGTTTGCCGAAACCCAAAGCGCGCCCAGAAGGTATTATCTCTTTTTATTCTCTCGCACCTTCCAATAGAACTAATTTTGAAAAGAGTAAGATTTAAAAACGGATTATTCCCTAAATTGCAGATATCGTGAACTACGACCTGAAGTCGACGCTTCGAGTGCTTTACAACATATTTTCCCAGTACAAAAACTCTCCTTAGAGGACGTTCCTTCCAGGAGGAGGACAGATCATGTTAATACGCTGCTGTTACATAGACTGACCTTGAGTCATGCCTCATCTGACGGACACAATTTAAAACTGCATTTAACCATCGAGTCATATAAAATAATGAATAAACAAGTGCCTTCTGTTATACTAAGAGAGCCTACAATAAAAACTTTTGAACAACGCCAGTATTCGAGGCGTTTTTCATGAGATGCCTTGATACCGTCCATTTTCGTTCATGAAACCTAATACTCATCGATGACACGACGACGAGATCGCTTTCGAATCATCCGGCAACCGGAGAGACGCGGCTTTCTAGAGATCAATCGTTCTCTCCCTTTGTTCCACGGAATGAGCGCTCGACCAAGTGTGACGGGGGTCCAACCAAATGCACGTCATCTCAAAGATATCGTGAGATTCACAGAGGAGACGACCCAAAACAAGGAATGTGAGGGGAACTGTACATTGCATCCCAACGGGAAACCACCTTCCATTATTTTCTGCCAAATACATTCAAATCTCCAGCGACTGATCTGACTTGTTTCCCAGCGATTCGATTTTGTCGCGCAGTCTCCACTAATTTTCTGCGAAGTCGCTGAAAAAAGAGATTTCAAAAATATTTCCGGGCTGAGGCATTCTTAGGAACCCTGCGCATCGGCAGCCACTCGACCACGGCTCGATTTCAGCGCTACTCCTTTAAAAATCTCCGATGCCCAAAATGGAGGAGCTGGAAGATGTTCAAGATAGGAACAAAACGGTTGGAAATCTGATCCGCGAGTGCTTGAACGACTATGTTTCCAATGATGCGGTGTTTGATCTTCTTGTTTTCAAAGCCGATCGGGCCCTGGAGCTTCATCGAGCTCTTCTCCAGCACTTGTCCTGTCAAATCCTCCACGAGGTGAATGGGATCGTTTGTAAGATAAACGCGCAAACGGGACTTTGGCATACATATATATAAAAGAGTGATTTCCTTTTTTCATGCCAATACACCTCCATGTAGGAAGAATCGCTTCAAAGAGATTAAGATGGATGAGAAATTCGCTTTTTAGGGAGCGTCTCAAAATCCCGGTCCCATACACCCCCCGTGGAAAGCGTATTGAAGAGAACAGAGTCAAAGATATTCTTCGATTTTCGCGCCAGAGGACCCTCGTGAGCGGCTTTGATTATATTTGGAGGTCAGAGAGCACATAGATGAGTGCATCAGTGCTTGATATGCTGAAAGTAATGATTCCCTGAAATCCATCATCGATCTGCAGCGGGAGTAGAAAGTTGATCTAATGTGAGCTTTTCTTCTCGCTCCCCGAGTCGTCTCAAGTCCGTAAGCGGCTCCGACTATAGTCAGAATGCGAGACGAGCTTACGATGACTGATAACTTATCAATGATGAGCATGAGTTTGTCCTCGAAACTAGGAATTGCGAGCTAATCGTTGCCCTGCTTTGGGCTGTCCCGCTTCAGAAGACCTTCCATCATAGGGCATCCTTTCTTAAACCGACGAATCTCGAATAACAAATGGACGAATGCAAGAGAACTCATGCAAGATCGTCGGGCGAGGGACCGAAATTCCGATCTCAAATCCGGATTTTGGCAAAGGAGAATCGGAAACTTGAAGGAGGCTTAACGCGTATCATTGTTCCTACACATCTACTGCGTCCGGATTCTCGCTTCACTATCAGATACAGGTCGGAAAAGCCTAATGGAGAACAACAGAGCGGAGCGTCGTCGAGAGTCCATAGCAAATTCACCCAGGCTCCACAACTACTGGTGTCAGGAGACGATTTCCATGCCGTTGACACGATCCGGAATCGAATTGGTCGCTTTACTGATTCTTGGACGTTTTCCGAGAAAATATTCTTCCACATCCGCCCCGCATGACCTTCGCCTACAATGGGCGGCTCATGGCGGCGAACAAAACGAAATTGGAAATAATGAGTAGATCCACCGATTGTTGTGGACACGAACGATGGCCAAGGCTGCGGAGAGTCCCACCGCCGATATAAAAAGTTGTGTTCCCTAGTTTCAACATCACATCCATCGTCTAACTTGAACTTTGAGTCGAGAGAACCTCGTTCAAAAAAGACACAGACGTTCTTCCACAATGCGTAGAGTTATTTTCGTGTGTTTTCTCGTCTTCGCCTTTAATTTGTCATCATCTTTTTTCTTGGGTCGAGCCGTGCGTCGGGGATTCCAGTACTACATTTGCCTGAACGCTGAAAATGCATCGGTAAGCTGGAATAGATTTAGTTCAAAGCGATCAGAACGTAATTCGGTTTCGTCGGCGGTAAATGGATCTGTTCAAACTCCAGTCGACGTGCTTCTACTGCAATCCTCAACAAAGCGCGGCCTGTACGGGCCTACAAGGTCCACCTGTACAGGTGACGGAAACGCAAGCTGCTTGCCTGCTCCAATATTGCCCAGCAACAGTAAGTCATGATTCATAATCTCATAGCGGGTTTGCTCCTACCGGAATCCCGAATCACTTCCAGAGGGAGGTTCACCAGGCACCAAACTTGTTTATAGGGCCGACGTCGTCGTGAAGCTCATCACTACGAGGAACGGAGACATCATTCCGAAGAGAGGTCATGTGAAGAAGAGAGTAGAGGACGAGAATCGAGAGAAAGATCCTCTGAAGAAGGAAAGTGAACAAATGGGCAGTCGTCACTCAGCATAGAAATACTCGACTTATGGTCCCAAATTGGCGACACTTCGATCTTATGGCGTCTCGTTTAGGTAATGCGTTCACACTTCTCACTTGTGTTGTAATGAGTGTATCCTCCATCGTTGAATCTTTCCTCAGCGGGCATCCGAATATATTTACTTGAGTCAGAATAAAGCCTAATCATATCCAAGAGTTTCGATTCACGTTCAAGTTTGGCATAGAGGATAATCAATTGTTAATTTGCACGTCGCATTCGGCATCAGAATCGAATGTTCAACGTGAAGGATACGGATTTTATTCTGCTCTACTTAATGGTGGGAGGTTGCTGTCGTCACTGGGATCGTTCAAGGGCGCTCCTCGACTTTCGATATCAAGAGTGGGTTGGCATTTTCCACCTTGAGGTGCGAATTTATCCAAGTCTGTGGATCGAAGGAGCAACCATTGAGCCACCAAACTCTCCATCGAGCGTCCATGGGTTCAGCTCTATGAAGCGGGAGTCTCCAAAGAGAGAAACAAACGAAAACTTGAAGTTCTTACCCCCTTCTTTGAGAATGACGAGTGTTTCATTCAGTGCCATTGCTGTTCCTAATAGCGTTCCATTTGACAGCATGACGTTCACTGCTTGTCGGTACCTCTTGAATGGTGGCGGCGCTTCCGGTTTCCTCCCTCCGCCCGTCTCCATGCTGAAAATCAGGAAATGCGCAGAAGTGTCGGGCTGCGGACACTTCGAAAGGTTCTCTCATATCGAATTTCGGCGCAGGTGCCTGGAGAGTTACCGGTTGTTTACAGGATCACGTTTCCGCATCATGTCGGGGAGGTCGTTTGGCTTCTCACGAGGGGGCATGTAATTCTATAACGAATACATAAATGACCAACCGGCTCTCGGGTTGCGATTCCCCATGAGTACATCGATCGAATAGCACTACAGTCTGAGCTCTTCTTACCGGGTTTGACGGGTATCGCTTCTTCTGGCGAACAACTAACCCCGTATGTGGATCAACTCTCCAGCATCTGAAGAATCGAGTTCCTCATTGGGAGACTCTGAAGAAAAAATTACGAAAATCATCCATTACAATATCGAGGTCGACCCACCTTCCGTTTTGCTCGTTGCATTGCAATTCCGCGAAACGATCCATCGAGTCGCACTGCGGCACGAAACTGCCGACTGAAAAGAACTGACGAGTGAGGGACTTCACGGAGAGCCACAGTCTAGCATTGGGTCGATCGAGCGGAAACTACTTTTCTTCTATTCCCAGATCACCTTGTTTGGCTTTGTCCTGAGCGACGAGACAGTCGCATCCTTTGAGTCCTCGAGTCCAGTTTGTTAGCATTCGACCCTCCGCGGAACTGCAGGCGCAGAAATCCCACGCTAGACATTGGAGAGGCCGATAGTCGATTCCGCTGGCACCGCAATCTGGGATGAACTGGACTCCCGCGTCAGGAACCGGAACAGCCGCTTTGTTGAGTGCCAGTTGTCGATTCACAGCGCAGTTATGATCCAGTTTGTACTGAGCTAAAAAGACGAGCATGATTCGATCGAGAACAACTGGTTCTGTTTGTGTCTCTTTCTCGGTCTCTTCGACATTGAGGTCCCAGAAGGGAAAATGCTCTTGTTCTCTTTTTTCTTCTCGAATTCAGGATGTTGTTCGCAGAGGAGCTATATTATAATTATTCAGAAACCATTACCATTAGCTACCTGAGAGGAGCAGGCGATCTGAAAGTGTAGATCGACGCTGTAGAAGGGCGGAAATGGCGTCAATAGAAACCAAAATCAAACACTCAATTCTTAACTCAGAGCAGATTACTCACCGCGATTGTAACCCAGTAGTGCCACATGATTCAACGAAATCAAATAAGATTTCACTCCTGAGCGGCTTATAAAGAGCTGAGGGTGAAGAGCCGTAGAAAGATCATCACTCAGCGCCGCCTCCAAACGAAAAATCGTGATCGAATTAATTGGATTATCTCGCCCGAGTCAACGCTTTCTGTCAAGCAATCATCTCATGCAGCTGAAGAGTCACGCTGTCCAACCGATTCTACTGGATAACTTTCAACGACCTCCTTGTGATTGACCCAAATAAACTCTTAATACTCACCGAACAAATTCAAGGAATCCTGACGGAGAACCTATTCGGAATAATTTGGACGAACAGCATGAAGATGCTCAGTGGCGAGGAGCCTATATTGATTGTGAGTCGCAATAGCTGTAGGACGATATGGTATTTCTCCTTTGTAGAATTAGTGCCGAAATTGAAAGGCACCGTTCGTAGGAACGTCGATCAATCTATCAATCGATCCATGACGGTTTACTAGGCCTTCCGTCTTCCAATGCAGTGCGCATGCTGTTGCTATGACTCAATCGGATTAATGATTCTCAGGACCCTTTTCTGTCTGTTGAGAAAAAGCTCCGGTCCCCGATGTCACACATACATTCAGGTGTCGCCTCAACTTTCCATTTATAGAATCTCCTCCTAGCTTCCATTTGTCTTCTATTTCTTTCTCGTAGTGGCCTCTTGATCTCAGAAAGGTCGCCTAAATCAATCACTATGCTTCACGAAAGAACCGAGTTCGGGATCTCTACGGCAGACTGCGAAGGAATTCGCACTTCGATATCCAACATGTTGCTATTTTCATTGAACTGATTCGTGTTTTTCCCGAATTCGATGTTTGACGAATCTCTTCATATCGTCAATACCATCAACTTCTCGAGCCTGACCGGCCCCTCTATGATCAGAATCATTCCAGTCGATAAATCGTTTGATGAACACCAGTAGTCACAGATGCAATAAGTTTTTCGTAGCTCACGAACCAATCGCGCCCTGTCCACGCTTCCAGTGAGTGTTTTCAGTTGATTAATCCTGAGATTTGGATAAAAAATCGATTCGCAACTTCCCCCATCCGCAGTCTAGTAACATCTTAGCAGTAGTAACATCATGGCCAACCACGTCGCAAGTCTCTTAATCGTACGTTTCTTCGTGATCTCGGAGTCGAAATCTGTGCTGTAGTTGTTGATTGTGGAGACGGCAACAAATATGTTTCGGAACGTTTTCTCAAGACACCCGGTTTTCCAAACAGGTGACGATCGTGATCAGCGTCAGCCAAGGTATGTTGATGTGATCTTCCTGATGAGTTTTCGTCAGCCTTCCCTCGGTTTGCTTCCTCGATTCCCTTCGGGACTCGAGCCATGACTCTCTGGGTTTCCAAGATCGGAGCTTCAAGGTATAATCGAGGGAATTCGGCTCATGTAGGCTACGCGCAGAGATGCTCTCCTCAGCAATGTGCGGTACTTCTGAACAGCATCTCCCAACCATTTCCCAACATTGAACCATTGGACTCTCAGAACTGCGACGAGAGTTCGCTTCCAGGGGGAAATTTCAACGAGGTACATTATTTCAGGAAGATGAATTGTCAGACAGGAGACGGATGATTTCCAGGAGCAACCAATAAATCCGAAAGTATGGTCAATGTTACGATCGATTATGAATCTCATGTTTCAGCAAAGCTACAGCAATCAGGGCTTCAACCGACCTCCGAACAGACTGATAAAAGACTCCAAAAACCCTCTTCGTGATTGGATGAAGTTAGTAACTGCGATACTTGTTTGTTGAAATCGGAATGTTTGATACATTTCGCGTGACAGTTGGAGAAAATTATTCCCGATTCGTTCAAGAGATTGGGATCGAATGGCGTTGCCGTCCTCGTCATCAAACCGTCGCGAGGATGAACTCTACGACGAAAACAACAAAAACTCCTACGGTTGAGTATTGAGTCGAGTCCGATGGTTACAACGGGGGACAGCGAAGACTCGTGCTGTCGTCTTATTCAAATTTTCTCCGCTTGTTGTCACAGAAGAGGAGATTCAGTACGACGATCCGGTACCAATGTTTGATCCTGATAGGATGGATACGTACCCATTCCAGAAACCCTATGACACGAACCCCGATTCATCTCTTTACCCTGGTGAGGAGGCGTTCATTTCATTTGGTTTGATTTGGCGACTGTTCGATGCCTGATCACTGAGCGTAGTTCTCTGCCTGCAGGACGGTTGACCATGAATCAGCTTTGGAAAAGTCAGCAGCGTTCAAATACAGACGTCACGGAATCAAGCCTCCCTTCAAATGGTTTTTCCGACTTTCCAGCTCTTGATGGAGTCAAGCCCGACTCCCCGAGATACGATCGAATCTCTCCCACGTTGGACAAAAACGGTTGACGGAACTCTGACTCGTTGAGACAGCGGTCGTTTGCGCTGTCCGCGTTCCCAAACCAAATGCGTCAAGTCCGACGCACGAAAGAGTAGAACGTTGTCAGCTGAGGGTTCTCGTGAATTTCGCGTTCTCTCAATACATGGTCGTGATCACCGCCCAGGAGTGAAAAAAATCTTCTTGGAACGATCCCAGTAAAATCGGTTCTGCTTTATTCTGAATTTCTCGGGAAATCGGTGTTCTCTATAAAACGTAGAGTCTTCACAGCTCGATTTTTTGGTCAATCATAAAATCCCATTTACCAAGTGCTACGGACTTTATCACAGCTGTTCCCGATCAGGGGAATATATTCACATCATGCGGTGGGCGGAAGGGACTTTAGTACGTGTCGTTCACTTTTTTTCGCTTACGAGCCCAGACTACGATTGCAATACTTCGATTTTTTTCTTCCAAACGGCTGAAAACCGATGCTGCACAACGCGGAAGTCAGGAGACCTCAGTGATGTCTCAATAATGTTTAGACTGAGTTTCCACAGACAATGGGGTTGTTCGCTGTAGATCATATGGATGTTCCTCGGGGACATTCCGGATCCCTGGAAAGTTTGTGCCGTCACTGGCCTATCGGTGTCGTTCAGTAGAGCGGCTTAGATTTATGTGAGCGATTTGTCTAAACATACCGTTGTTGCGTTGTCCTCAGTTGGGGACTCGACGTTGAGTTCTGTCATCTTCTTGATACATCGGACGACATCTTCGCAGAATCCCGCCAAATCACCGCTCGTTGGAGCCACGAAGGTCTTCTTAGAAACACCTGAGTAGATATTGGTACATCAATGTTGACTGTTGTTGTCTTTATCAGGAAATAATGTCAAGAACACCAGACGATGTATCCAAAAACGAGTTCAGATTGGCTCAGATTTCCTGTTTCATGAAATTCTCGTCTCGTGGACTTGTTGTTCTCCCCAAGGTCCAAGTGACTAGAGTTCAGAGTTGGGAGCATCGCCATTCTGGCAGACGGTGGCCAACTTTGAGCTCCATCAATTTCCCCAATAAAATTTTCCGACTTCCTTAGATTTGGTGAAATGAGCGTCGAAATACGCACGAGATTGGATAGTACGCCATGTCCGGTCCACAAATCAAGGATTTCTCCAAAGGCGTGAATGTTCCACGCGAAGAGAACTAAGTCGCTCAGGAAAAAAGTTCGACATAGAGAACTCACCGGTTTCTGTCTCCACGAGTGCGATAAGGATGGCATTCGGAGATGTCGCGGAGGACTCCGTAGCCCACAGGAGATCTCTCAGTTCACGTCTGCTTAATTTGTGGTAGAAATCCTCATTCAAGAAACTGAGCATTCTGCTGGACTGAAACGGGAAGAGCAGAATGATTCGATGGTCACTGAAGTTGGATCGAGGCCGTCTTGGTTTGAGATTCCGCTGAATTAATAGTTAACGGACGAAGGCGAGAATAAACTGGAAAGCTCGCTGGCAGCGAATCAAGTGCAAAACGTGGGTGTAGGTCCAGAAATCGGAAAGGCGATCATTCCCGTCGTGTCCGGGTCCAACACAGAATCTCGCAGGGTGAGCATGCCAGATAGTCTCGTGGCGGTTGCCCGGTCTTTCGATATCGCGGATGATTCCCATGAATGATCGATGGGTATCAAAAAGCTGCCACGTTTGAAAAGAATCCAAACTCGATTTACACGAAATTTCAACGTTTTCACTGAGCGCGGATCATCGATCAGGATTTCTCGTCCGAAGAAACGGTGTTTCACCTCAATAACTCCTTCATGGAGAAATTCTGTTGAGGGAGGCAGGTATCCGAATAGAGACATCGTCCGAGAAAAGTGGGATGGCCCGCACGATAGCCCTGGCTTTCACATTGTTCGATTTCTGTGGAACCTTGCGAAGCTGTATCTGTTACCGACCCGGCGGTTAAGCCACAAGAAGCATCGAGCGCTGTTTACAAAGGAACATCTTCTATTGAATCGGCCGACCGAGCCAACAAACCATCACCCAGCTTGAGCTAGGTGATTGATTCATGTGTCTTCAAACATCATAAACAAATACTGAGACCCTGCAGCTTATTTGACTCACCGACAGAGTTATGACAAATGTGTCAACTGACAGAAAGTTGATTCGGAAAGCAATTGTCGGTTCGACGTCACCTTGCATGACAAATGACAAAGATTTCGAAAACCGCGAGCGAGTTTGTCGCCACTCATCCAGAGCTTTTTAGCGGTGGAAATCGTTGAGTTCAAGTCATGAGTGAACATGGAAAGCGACGAGCCTAGATTCATCTTTCCGGAGAAAGTTACGATCGGTTCTATATTGGCATGCTCCGTCGTTTCGAGTAAAACGAGGGTTTTTCTCACGCACACTGTAAATCACGTCACTGTTTGGTTCTGGCAACGAGCGGATAAAATCTTGGCGAACGTTTTTGACAGGGTCAGGCCATGCTCTACGCGTAAACACATGTGCATCCCAGCTATCAGAACCCGGTCAGTCGGGTCTGCCTTGTCTTTAAGAGGCGCTTACCTAATTTCTGGAAGAGTTCCGAACATCCCATTTCACGGGACGCGGATTCAGACTGAAGGAAGCGGTGCTGGAGTGCTTGCTTAGCGATGATTCTTGTGAGATCATGACCAATACCGATGTTCGGTAGATCTACCGGCGGCAGGGTCGACACGAGCGACGGCGAGCATGTGCTTTGCTGTTGCTGCTGCTGTTCTGGCTCATGATGATGAGAGCGAAAGGGAAAGAAGAAGCTATTAAACTGGAGAGTGAGGCAAGGTGGCAAACGCGGCACTAGCATTCATTCCAAGCCGAGCAGTACTGGAACGAGCCAAAAGGTCCCGATCCGTACATCTGATCATGAAAGGATCCGCGAGTCCACCACTGTTCGAATTTGGATTCCGCAAATACATCTACGGATCTAATCATCGGATGAGGATCAAATCAGGTTTCGGCGGGATCGCCTCCCAAAACTTGAGATACACTTTATGGTAACCTAAACTTCCGGGGACTGCAGCTCTAACGTGCAAATCTCCAAATACGAATAGGCAGAGTTGTACTGATTTCTATCTGCGTTCTTTAATTTGGAAAATTTGAGTGTGCTATTCGAAACGTTACACTAATGTTTTACCCCCCACTATGATGAGTCGCATATCAGTGAATTCTTGTACGGTATCGGAAAACTACGGAGCGACGACATGTCAGGAGATCCATGATTGAGAAACTTAACTTCGTTTATTTGGTCAACTAGATTTTCTTTCAACAAACTCCAACTTTTGAGGCGAATATACAGCTGAGATCTAGGGGGCCCGAGGGGCGTCTATCACGTCGGAAGAGCATCATCCAGGGAAGAAATTCGGGGAGCGGTGTTCTATGAGGAAAATGCTCGCGAGCCACTGGGATTTGGCGTGGCCGTAGAGGGAGAGATCTGGAATCGAAGGGAAAATCAACAATGGTGAAAAACTCCGCATCAAGTTCAATCCCCTTGAGCGTTGATCAACGTCTGCGGTGAATTGTAGATCGAGTTTTCCTAGAAATGGGTAGATACCACAGAGGGCCTGAGACAAGGATGTCTGGTGAGCCCGATTCTATTCCTTCTGTATATCGCAGGTCAGGAAGCCCGTCTACAGGAAAGTGGGAACGGCTTCTGGGTGGAAAGAAGAGGAAAGTTCTGGAATGTCCGAGAGAGGGAATTCTCGAACATTGCCGCGCTCCTCTTTGCTGACGACCTAATTCTGATTGGGAGCAATTTCACAGAAATGGAAAAACTGTTGGACATCACATGCCGGTTTGGCAATGAGAAAAAATTAACATTCAACCCATCAAAAAGTGCAGTAGAAGTATTGTGTGCGTTCGGAATAGGAACTGAGTAAAGCCTTTAATTCCAGAGGAAAGAGATACCAAAGGCCACGCACTATAAATATTTGGGAATCACTGTGCCAGCCTCTGAGAACTGTTTGGATCACCAGGAGGTTATCTGGAGGGAGAATTCTTAGAAAGCTCAAAACCAACTGCGGGCGAGAGCGCTATGGGGATTCAACAGGTTTGAAATTCTCAAGACATTTAGGAAGGCTGTGGCTGTTCCATCGCTCACCTACGCAAATGCAGTCACAGTGATGTCCAAAGCTCTGGAAAAGAAAATATCGATGGCCCAGACCGAGGCGGGGAGGTACGCTCTTGGTGTCCCAAACAGTAAAGTGGCAAACGAATTCGTCACCGACGAGCTGGGCTGGTCTTCCTTCAGGGAGAGAAGCCCAGAGCAAGATAAGTTATTTCAACAGGGTAGAGATCATGCCTGACTACAGGTGGCCGAAAGCCATACTCAACATGGTGGACATGACCGGAGTGAAATCAAAAGCATATCGGAGAGTACAAGAACAGTGCAGTGAGTTCAGATGTGAAGACATCACACTGACTTACACGGAACAAGGCACACCTCTCTAAGGTGTCTTCAACAGAACGATCAAGGAAAGGATACGCGAAGTTGAAACGGCTAATCGGAGAGACTACCCAGAAACCATGGGCCACGTCATCTGGGAGTGCAACGAAGCATACCACGAGGAAGAGGAAACACTATGCCGACAGTGGGGTAAAGAAACTTCAAATGTCCGCTGAGAGCACTCCCCAATGAAGTGAAAGCGCCATCTATACCAATATGAGGATAAATAGCAATAACGAATTTCGATTCCTTGTGCTGTATTCTGGGGACCGGAACTCAATCTCCATTTTCGAATATAGGTATTCTCGAATTATTCACCGGAGAGATTTCTTACATTTTTGATCTGTTCGTTCGCAACTGTTCCCAAATACAGCAGATTCTTCAGGAGATGATTCTGGACACTGAAAAGTACGAGAGCCACGTGAACACACGGTGCAAATTGAAAATTGGGGTTGTTTCACCTTTTTATAGCAGCATCAAACCCACATTTGACATTCGGCGACTTTTCCTCTGTTCTGCAAGTCTGTGATCTGCATGAGGAGATAATGATTCTCGTCCAGTAACTGCAGAAGAAAGATGTAAGGTCAGATATTGGTATCGAGATGTTTTTGGTGGAGGGAGACTCGGAATCAGGAGCATTCCGGGATAATCGGGGGATGGCCTGATGAGCGTTCATCGACATCCTGGTGGATGAAGCTTTCGTTTCACTCTTGCCGGGTACTCGTTTGATACTATCCACCATGTGTTTCTGACTCGCTTGTCGGAACCCATCATGACATTCAGTCTAGAGAGACTCACCTTCACCAAGTTGCTGCGCAACGGAACATCTTTCACGATTCTCGTTTCTGACATATTCAACACGAGCGGGTAAACAGGAATTCTTTACTGTGGCAAGAATCGCGTTGAGTTTCGAACACTCCAACGTTTAGTGCTCGTCGAGGAGTTCAGCTACCCTTTCTCAGATTGACCCTCGCCACTCGCTGTGATTGGTGGTGGTGATGACGGACCGCTGCCGCTGTAAAGACTGTTGCACCTTCTATTGATTCTCTGCTTCCTCTTACGAACTTCTGACTTCCGGCCCTCCATAGTTCATTCTCTCCGAACTGGAATTTCAGAGGATCGAGGAATTGGGAGCAAGGTGGGTAAGAGTCTCCCGGTGAGCTTTGAAAAAGCGCTGTGTCTGTCGTCGACTCTTGCTCTTACAAGTTCAACGAATACAACCTTCTGAAGGAGAGCCAGCAGAAATTTTGATCGTGGTTCGATTTGGTCAAGGGTTGAAACCACCTATAGAATCCCTTACCTTCATAGTAGCTCCTGAGTATCGGTTTAGGAGCGGGTTCAGATGCGAATCCAAGGCAGGCTCAGTGGAGAAGCCGTTCTACAGGTGGGAAGTTCCGTTGACAGCTCCCGAAACGAGCACAAACACCGTTTGAAGCCAAAGAATCGGTGTTCCCTCGAACAGAACGCGCTTATGCATGAATAAATGACGGCGACTGAACGCTGAAGGTACGCGTTGCTAAATGATTCAACGTTTGAGAGGGATACAGCATGGAGAAGACCAAAAACCACTGAATTCCAACAAATCGAATAAGCGACGAAGCTCCTCTCTGGATTATCAGTCTGCAACCGGCTGAGGTCCACAGGGGGATAACCAATGAAGAATTTAGCCCTCATGTGCCGCTTAGCTTACTTGCATTACATATTTGTATCGCTCGATTACACTAATGCTCCACCGTATGTCTGCAACGATGAATTTCTGTTGCATCTCCAAGTCTAGGAGAACTGCATAAACACGATTCCTGCTGTCGATTGTTTTTAGCGATGTTTCAAATCGTGCATCGTATTCCCGAAATACCCTCCCCTGACCTTCCCCAACTCTCGCCAGAGCCGAAGCGATAAGATCTCAATAACACGAAAACTCGGTCGAATCTCAACCGAAGAACCATCCTCGAAACCAAATGAAACAGAACCCGGAACCGCGAGATCCAGTATTGCGCTGAATCGAGATACGGAAGATTCCTTACCCTCAACTCTAGGCTGGCACGACCCACCACTGACATTGGTGTGATCGAGTTGGAAAATTCCCAGAAATCCGAAGAGCGGCTCACTAGGTTCATATCGTGAACTCATTCGTGAAATGAGTGTATTCATCGATCGCAAGTCCTGATGCTCGAAGTTCCAGATGTCCGAATCGAGGTTCCTCTATTGCATATTGGTCGCTTGTCTCGGTGACAGGGAGCAGAGTCTAAACCGTTGCGTTCTGTAACAACGTCAGCTTGCGACACGCTTGATGGATCACTGACACTGATTGAGCTTTTGAGAATGACAGGGTTCAACCGTCCCCGTGGCAGAGGCGCTCCGAACGCCAGCTTCGGAGTGAGACTCGCTCAGGAGATTCACGTTAGTTCGAGTCCCTCTGGCACAAAACTGTTGGAACATCTTCGGGAGATACTCGAATCCCTCGAGCAGACGCATCAAACGTAAACGTCGATCGCAATGATTGAGGCTGCCTGCTTCGATGCGGATCTCTATCTATACGTCGAAGATGGAGCGTTTGCGACGGACGCATCGACGTGTGAATCAAAAGTTCAGCGATGCGGAATGCAATGTCTACTACAAATCCAAAAGCAATGCACATCAAAGTCAACGATGAAGCGCTTTCAAACTCATCCGAATCAGTTTCATTGTGCCATCGCTCGTCAGAGTCGCAGCCCGTTCATACTTTTGTATGACTTTCGAACTGGATAGCTTTTTCTCCGCATAACATTTGATAACTTCGGAAAAAAATCTCGCTGCTCCACGAATCTGTTGTGCATTATGCGAACTATTATCCAATCAGAGTATCCCTGAGTTTTACCCCGGCATCGCAAATATCGTTCCCCGTCGGGAAACCTACAGAATTCCGTCACATTGATGAGAAGCTTTCGTGCTGTTGCGAATTCTTTTTCGTGGCATCGAAAATGGGGGAAGCGGACCAGTTATAGACCATTCTTCACTTTCTTTTTTATTCAGGACCAATGAAAGAAGCAACAGCGATGGAAAAAAATATCTCCTCTTGTGAGAAACAAAAATTCATAACCCTATCAAAAATGGGTGCCACCTCCGAGCCAAGGGAAGTGTGCAGAAACGCTTGTGATTCTATTAAGCCTCTTGCGGAATTCGCCTTCCTCAGCATGATGTTGCCGCGAAAGCGCATGCAAGGAGGGGAACGAGTCTCGACTCGGTATAAACTGATAGCTCGAGGAGTGAAATTCGCTCTCATTCTTCAAGGATTCTTATTCTCAGTTTTGTCCTTTGTCTCTTTTTTGCATGGAGGGTTATGATTCGTAACATTTTTCGCGCCCCGGCCCTCCGCTAGAGGCGCTCACGGCGTGTGTTGCGGAGGTTCTGGTACCAGATGGCCTCTGGTGCCAGAACTTCTCCGACATTCGCCAACGACCTGCCGCTCGACAGTGTGGTACCACGAGTCAACATGGCATGATGTAACAGGCAAGCACGAAGCGTGTAGACCACTCGGCCATCCCCTCGGTTTCGTTTCGTTTGACCTCGAAAAGTTCGTTGAAAAGATCCGCTCGCTTTGGTGCCGAGACGGCATTGGGTTCCACATTTTTCAAACTGTGCATCAAGCGAGAGTAGATCGATAGTGAACTAAGGAATTTTACAACGTTTGCGGAGTCTTCTGATGAAACGACATCGAACAGAATTCAAGGATGCGATCTCTTTGACTTTATACGACCGCCAGACTGAAGCGGAACACACAATTTTCAGAAAACCATTTGTACAGGCGCAGCGAAAGTTCATTTTTCTTGATAATAATCTAGCTCCTGAAAATGGTGTTGACGAGCACATTTGCAGCCTTCATGGTCAGCAGGACGTGCTGAGCGGAACCGAAGTCAGCTTACATTGTAACTCCCAGATCTCTTATTGTGCTGACAACTGGGATCTCGATGTTCTCAATGATGTATCTGACATCTCCACAACAATTTTGGAGAACAACGCATTTGGGTGTCGATCATTTCACTCCATTGTGGTCACACATTGTTCTCGACACCTGTCATGGCATCTTGAAGAATTTTATGAGATCTGGGGGAATCAATGGGTAACTAGATCTTGAGGTCGTCTGCAGCATGAAGTTATCTCACCTCTTTCGGCAGATGAACTCTCAGATCAAACACACATATGCATGAAGAATAGCTGATACGCAAGCCCTCTGGGAAGTCCCGGAGGTGGCCGGAGTTTCAGGAATGAAAGCATTTCCGATTTCGACTTCAAAGGAGAGACGGCAGAGTAAATTCCGGTTTCTGGTTCGAAGCTGTGTGGCCTTGAGCTTACCGACGAGGAGTTCATAGTCGATGAGGACCAGAGCTCACAGCTGGTTTTGTGGAAGCGGGATTTTCTCGCAAAAAAACGGTCCCGAGATCGGTCTCTCCTGAGAATCCTGGGAAAATCCCGGTCCCAAGAACCCCCGCGACGTATTCATTGCCCTGCCCTTGGGTCTCATAGTCTCATCTCGCCACGAAGTACGGACCCGGAACGGACCCACCGTACTATCGGGGGTATTCCTGTATCATGCGCTTCCGGTTTCATCCGGCTGTGAGTCTGCCAACTCTATTCGGCCGAAGGCCGACTAGTGACAACAGGTATCCCCACGAGGTGTCTATGGGATGCAAATATCCACGATTGTTCGAAAACTACGAACTCTCGGGAGTGTTTCTGGCACGACATCGCGATGGGTCAGAGACCATTCTTTCTCAACCATCAGGGCCTGGTTCTGAGCCGAGCTGAGCATGGTTTCGGAACGGCCAGACCATGATTTTGAGACGAGCGTTCGATCGTCGATACCATTATTTTTTTCCAGCGGTCATCACCAGAATCGGCCGCGACACAATCAAGAGCGAGATGTTCTTCTACGACCGTATCATATTTCATTTCTGCCCTAAAGTAAGAGCCGTGGGTGTTGGGGACACCAAACTGTTGCACACGCCGTTAGTTAAAATTTTGAGCCGTGGTCACGAAAATCGTGCAAACAGTCAAATGCTGTGATGGTTGGTTCTCATTTCATTCTCAAACAGGGAGTAGTCATTTATTCAAATTATTGGAATTTTTGGAGTCCTTGCTCTCCACCCAGAAGCAAGGTGTGATATTCAATGACGAATTTCTTCAAGACCTTTAGATCAATAAGGATTGGAGACAATTATGATGAAAACTCTCAAACTCACGTCAGACAGCATCAACATCGTTTAGAACGAGTCTCTTCATCGCTTCTTCAGGTCTTCCTCAAACGACGACTGAGCACCCGGCTTGTGTAACATTCACTTCCATGTCCCTTAATAATTCATTGAGTGACTTCCGTCCGTGACGGGTCGCGATTATCCGAGGGCTTTGCATGTCCCTGATCGCAAATCGCCAGTTCCGACTACTCTCGGTCCCGTTATCCCAAAATGAAACGTTCTCGCAGAGTTTTCCATGGGGGGAATTTCTCCCACAGTTTTTCGATCGGGGAGCTTGCATTCGTATCCTCAGTACTTGGTGTATCATATTGCAAGAGCGGATTTCGAAGCCCCTTTTCAGATTGATTATTGGAAATTCCGGGGGGATATCCGGACGTCGAAACATTCGCCAAACTTCAGCTAGCTTGTTGCGGTGTTCCGCAGTGCTCTCAACTCTTCCCTAAGAACCGTCGGCGAGGTCGCTCAGAGAATAGGCAGAATAACAACAGGAGCGCGTTTCATTCTTTCCGCGCTGAGGAACAATGTTCTCCTCCAGACCGAAGAGACACCGAGGAGGGCATTAGCGGAATCGAATAACACGAATATCCACGACAAAGACGCTAAGCTGTACAGTGTTCCAGTCATAGGAATGGAAGGCACTGTTTCTCGGCCCGGTTGAGTATCGTCTGAGCGATCCCATGAGGTCTGAATGCATTATTGGCGCTCCCTCTGTGGATCGGTTTATCAACCCGGTTCAGACTAACACTTCCAAAAGAAGCCTCGTTGCCGTTCGAATTGTGAAAGCTCATTCGTGTGTGACCTTCTCTCTCAAACTTTGAATCATTTCCCTCATGGACCTCCAGCATTCGCTCGTCGTGATTCTATCATCACGTCTTGTTCAAAACGCCGTCGTTTCGTGCGTTTCAATTATTGCCCAGGTTCGTTTTCGACGCTGTCGATGATGAATTTCACTTTTGGAAATACTCCTTCGATGGAATATTCCCTTTCGAACCTCAAATTCCCCAAATCAATGTTCAGAAGAGGGGTATTCCACGAGATCTCTCTTCAAGATACCATCTTCGAGGCCGCAGTCGTTGCTGCCGTTTTCGGATTCGTCGATCGGTCGAGTGTGTGAACGAAATGACGGCGCGGCGTGGGAGCGTATTGAGGTTTTCTAGATTCGCCAGGAGAAGGCTTCGGGCCTGCTCCAGTCCTGCAGCCGCGGACTAGAGTGAGGAGAGAGTCCGTTCCGTTGGGCCTTAAGGGAATTCAGGACGTGATTGCAGGCCCTTCCCGCTTTCCTTTTTGTTCCCGAGCAGATAAGAACGGAATTATCGGAATACGTGATGTCCATTCTCCGGCGAATCTGCGATGCCCGCAACTTTGGATTGATGACGCGGCTCCTTGCAGCTCGAGGGCGCGGCGTCAGCCCGCCGCAGGATCTCTGCCGGATTGTGGAATGACATTTGACCCTCGGCATTGAGTCATCGCAGTAATTCTGGCGAGAATGAAGGTTCGCTCGTCTCATCAGTAAAACGTTTATGATGATGGGCGTTCAGAGATTGGCGCTTTTGTCCCTCACTCGAGCGGGGGAGAGGAAAAATCGGTCACACCGTAGGCTGTTCTTTCTAGTTTGTGTCCGGCGCAGGGCTACTTCAGATAACACTTACCGCTGAAGTCTGCACCGTCGACGAGCTGAGTAATGAGCGAAAACGTAATGGACTCAGAGGTCTGTCGAGTTTTCAAACTCTAATCGTCGCCACCGGACCGGACGGTGTTGCAACTCCAGACTCTCTATCTCTAGGGAAGCTCTTCAAATACCGTTAGTTTTTGTCTTAGTTAGCGTTTGGCGAACGACGAGGACCCCGTGGGCAGCGAGGCAAGCGCTGAAAACATGAAATGAGCTCCAATAGAAGTTGCTTCTAATCTTAAGAGAAATTTCATTAGCCACTTCGTCAACTTGAGCGGCCGACCCACCCACCCACCGAGCTCACGAGCGACGCTGCTGCGACTCAAAGAAGAGATAGGGAAGAGTAAACTTTGCTTTAATTAGTCTCGCCGTGATTGCATAAGGGCTCCAAACATCGGGCGTATCAGATGTCCGGCTACATCTTCATGCATACTTCAAACAAATCCGCTACATCGAGGAAATCTTCTCGTGTCAGGCGAGCCAACACTCAAAAAAAGGAATACAAACAGCCACAGTGAAAACTCGTCACGTCTTTAAGCATAAACTCTTCAACGTCTTCCGTTCTCAGGAGCATCGAGTTCCTGAGTAGCAAGAGAACTCTGTCTCCTCAACCGTGGTCGTTCTCTACGTCATGACATGCTGGAATTTTCATGTTCCCCACAATCCTCGGAGATCCGGGACAAAAACGGAGTCCGGTATCGGGAGGAGGGCGTGGGGTAGACAGCCCCCATTCTCGAAATAGTTGGGGCGCCCCAGTAGACGATGGAGCTCCGAAACTTTTGTTTCAGAGATGCGATGGATGCTTGGAGAGCGCGTGTTGTTCCGAAGCCTGGTCCACAGACGTTCATTCTCAAAGTTCTGTATGTCCTGGGGCTCTAATGTATCCTAGTTTAATTAAACCCTGTCCAGGATTGACTCTTTCAAACTCCATTTATTCTGGTCGGGAACTCCGACCATCTTCGCCACTGGAATAACTTTTAATAGCTTTCCATCATGAACTGCCTGATCTTGATATATAGAACAGAGGCTCGGAAAAACTCTCTTCAAAAGTCGCGGAGTTTCCGAGAGGAACGAGATTCTTCCGACCATGCTGAGAACTGTTGTTCCTCGTCTTGGGCCAGTTTCAGCTTACATCAGTTTCAGTTCATCGGAAGAACCCGTTCGAGGCTCTTGAGAAGCTCCAACATCAAATTTGTTCTCGGGTCAAACATGTCTGTATTAGCTCTCGAGAGCAGACTACGTGTTCTCGAGCTCGTCGTTGACTGAACACGTCGGTCGCTACTCATCGATATGCATGCACTTCATTTTGAACTGCCTTCTCTATGTTCTTCTCACGATCACTCCGGGCGCCGGATGCAGATTTAGCTTCTTTATCAAAGTCTCCTGTCAGGGCGTAAGGGTGCATGCGAGGGCACTAGGCAACGAAACGGGGGGCGTCTGGTCTGATACATAAATAATGAGATCGTGCCGCCGCCGCCGCCACTACTGCTTCTGTGCCACTGCGAGAAAAGAATCCGACAAGGATTCTCGAGGGAAAAACGTGGTGTACTCTTTATTTCTCTCAAGGGCTATAAACGGTGGCTGATTCGAAACTCCGAGACTCGGAACCTCGAAGTTTCAGAATGTCTCGTGCTGATAACGAACGAAGATTCCGGAGCACCTCACGGCCTCAAATGACGACCGAGCCATCTGCGATTTCTCCCGGATTCTGATTTGCGAGCCGCGTGTTGAGCGATCATCAGTTTGCGAAGGGGAGAATATCGATTCCTTCCGGTTCGGTTCTGGGGTCGGTTTCGTCTTCCTCCCGATCGGCTGCTTCCCTAGTATTGCAAGAAAGATGGCTGGCGTTTTACGAATGAGTTGGAGCTTGATTTTTTCACAGCGCGGCGGTCAGGCTTCCAAATTACGGCGCGTGAAACTATTCTCCACATAGGATTCAGCTGAAATATCTTGGCCGCTGACGAAGTCGACCGTTTCTCAGGACCGTACGCAGCAAGTTCCGCTCGGGAGCACTCGCTTCGGAGCCCATTTCCCCTTCTGTTCCTACCGACGTATCGTCTCGAATTTCCCGCTTGCGTCTGTCAAGCCTACGTCCACCTGTACAATGTCTTCTCGCTCACAATTCGGAACAGCTCAAACTCGATGCAGACGTTCTTTTTCTCTTCGGGTTGCGTTGTGGCCTATTTTTGACATTTCAGGTATTCGAAGGGTTCTGTCGAACGGAAATCTGGGTTACTTCGCGTCGTGCGCCAATTTGCAGTCCCGGGAAGTTCCTCTTCCTTCGGTTTGCTTGGTTAGACCGCCTTTCGAGGAGAGCGGCTCGGGCTGGCTGGCCGGCCGGCCGGCCGGCAGCCAAGGAGTCAGACGAGGAGCCGTTCAGCGGCGCGGCGTGATTGACATCGTAGTGACAAGTCCGCCGTCTCACATCGACGTCTCAAAAGCGGGTTTGCCCAAAAGGTTCCTTATTGCAGAAGGAGCCCGAGCACTTGCCTCGTACACCGCTGTCAAATAAATCTGGAAAAGGCTCAACGGCAGCAGAAGTCTCAAAACGAATATAAAGTTTCTGAAGCGGAATTTTGGAGCGGAATTTTTCCCGTCCAAACCCTTCTCAGCATTCGATAGAATTTAAGCCACCTAGATGTGCAGGTAACTCTCAAGATTGATTTTGATCATCCGGATTCGAGGAACGGAGTGGAAATTCATTCAGGGTTGAGAAAGAAAGAATCAGTCAGTACCTTCTAAACGAGTACATGACTTTTCCCTCATTTTTCGCCGCGAGAACGAATTCCAGACTCAGTGACCCGCTCGTTAGCGAGATTGGCATCGAACGATGACAACATCGGTCTGGAGGGATTTCATATCGTTTCCAGTTCAGCTCGAGATAATGAACGGCTGGAAATTTCTTCGGAGCTGATTCCAGACGGAATCCAGTGCGCAGCGCTTCTAATCAGCGGGGAAAGGATGGAAGGAAGATCCAAAGATGAAGCGAACCAAGGATGAGCTGGAGAATGAACCAAAATCAGACGCTCAATGATCGGATGCACATTGTCGAACTCGCGGTCGACAGCGCACGTTTTCGTTCCTCTCACAGTCGCCCTTAGTGCAAACCATCTCGTGCTCTGTTCGGATCTCCTCCATCGATGAATTCGAGCATTCGAAATCGATGGAACGCATCGTAACTAAAAGGAGCGCCGTCCTTGCAATCTGGCGGACGACGAGACGAAGGTCAGACGCAGATTTCTCAACGTATCCTTGCCAAACACGAGAATCGATTCTAAAGAATGTCTGCATAGGAGATTCACAATTCGATTTATGGAAGTTCGCTTTTCACCTTAAAACGTTCGAAGTCGAGGAAGCACTCTTCTTAAGAGGTGAGTATCAGAGAGTATCAGGTGAGTATCAGAGCGAACTCTTCTCATTAATGCCCGAAGATGGAGAGACGTGGATGTTGATCTTGCATGAACATGGGATCGGAATCCACAACCGAAAGAATAAGTAGGAAAACTTTGATATCGAATTCCGGAAGTCGTTAGTTTGATGTGGATAACTGCGTTCGTCACTTCGACATGGTGGGACCCGTCGCAAGCTATCAGGTGAACCTCGTCAGCATCTGCCACGCTGTGAGCCAAATAAAATTCTCCCGAGATAGTGTCTTGCACAGCAGTTTGCACAGCTAAGTTCTTCGAGGTCAGGTACGGAAAGACTCTCTCGACATGTATTTCAGCTCGACCTCGTTCGACTTCTTTGATTCTCCCATCATCGTCGGATGGAGTTCATGAAAGTTGGCAATCGCGGAAAACGAATGAAATTTCAAGTTTTATTCGCAATACGCTGACCGCGTATTTCGAAACTGAACCTATTCAGACATCACCTAATGAGCCAACTGGCTCCCTGAGGCCGTTTGTCAACCAGAACATTCATTAATCGAGAGGGAATTTCCCCCAGGATTTCCACATCGGATGAATTAATCCGTTACGAGTCGAGGATAACCACAAATTAGAAACGCAAGACTAGACCCTTGGACCTTATTCCCCCGCTCCAAAGACATTCACGGTCCGTGCCTTCATCTACAATCAACTTCACCTTTCCCTCCCCTTCGAATCGCTCTGATATCCCTTGAACTAACCTGATCATCTGTTCTTTTCTAGAAAGGATCGGCGACGTAGCTGAGTTTCACGTTTCGGTGGAGACAGAGACGTCTGTAAGATGATCCAATACCTGTTCGTGCTCTCCGAGACATTCCACGAAAAGAACATACCGACCATTCCAGGACAAAAACGCCTCTCTTCGCATTGAAAGAAACCAGCTGCGAGTCGGCATACCATCAGACCGAGCTCTCATGATCGCAGGTGCGGGCGCAACGATTGATATTGATCGCATCAGAGGGATCCCCGATAAACGATCCGTTTGTGAGCGAAGAAATCAGGTAGTCCCTTTTAATGGTTCACGTTAAAAGGCGAGTGGAGCGTGTCGCCAGAGGAGAAAAACGGGCGGTAGTGTTATCATTCGATGATAAATGACAAAGTCATTAATTTCACCCGGTCACGTGTTGTGCGGGTGTCTGCCAGGATCGTTGCAAGAATCGGGAAACGCGTTCAGGCGAGAGCTCGCGAGAGATATGATAAGGAGTCGCTTGTTAAGAGCCGAGTTCGAGAAGCGCTTCCCTCGGTCGTGGAGTTCAAATTTTTCACCCGCATCCTCGCTCGTCCCCGCGATCCGCCTCTGTTCGTCCTTCGACCACGTGTCGCTCCTCGAGGAGAGCGTCGGTGGTTACCGCCATAATTCCTAATAAAGTTTTAGATACAAATTGTGATGAATGGCTCGTAGTCCGCCCTCACGGGATTTGGCCGAAGGTCCCGGATTTCAATGCCGTACTATGCAGACTCGCGGCGGCGCCAAAGTTGTCGTGGCTTGTTTCGGCTCGCTTCGCTGAATTTTTGAATACCCTTGTTTTGGAGGTAAGACGCGTGTTTGTTTCTTTTCGCCCCTTTCGTTTTCCTCAACAAATGCTACGAACGGAAGTTGTTGCGACGCTCCAAGGTCGTTCCGACCATGGGAGATTTGCTTCGACGAATTCGTCCTTCGCCGGAATCTCACGGGATATGCACGACATCGACAACGCAGGTCGAGTTACAAACTTGATGGAACTCCCATTAGGGAGGATGGGATCATAAAACGATTCCTCTTCCGTCGCGCTTCCCAAGAGGAGCGCTTCCCAGACAAAGAGAGAGTATCAGCGACTCGAAATGAAGTAATGTTGCTCATTTGCTCGTGTCGCAACCGGTAAATTGTTACAACTGCCTCAGCGGTGCATTCTCCCAGTTTTCATCAGGCGACAAGCGACCATTGTTCCCTCCTGCTCTGTCTGCATGCTTTCCGCGCAGGCTTTCATGCGACGAAAGCAACCACAAATGGTCTTTTCGCATGCGTGCGGCCCACCGCGCTACATATACATACACATCCCACAGTGCGGCCCATCGTCTAGGGAGGTGCACTTTAGTCCTCCAAAGCGAGCAGGGAAAAAACCACAACCGCAGCGATTCCTCCCTCAACGCAAAGTATAAGAGTAGACAAACTTTGCGAAGGACCTCTCAACAGCCGCGGCAGTCTTGGATCAGTGCATTGTGCCGAAGGTCGCGAACGTTCTCCTACGATGTCCGCCATGATGGACAGTGCTGCTTTCGTCCTCAAGTTTCATTTCCATTACAGCCGACGAAGCACTTTTTTTAGTGCCGTGTGCTCGGAATCCGGAAGACATCGGAGAAGAAGAAGGAGTTGGCTGGACTTTTGGAAACTGTCGGAATCGGAATTTCGAGCAAGTGATCGTGCTCGACCCCGACAACCTACAAGTCATGAACTCGTTCTCATGGAAGAATCGGTTGCTTGCTTGATTGGTGGACGAATACTCACACTGTGGCCGCCTGCTTGCTTGGAGTCAGATGCGGGCGGGGGAAGAAGGGGAGGGGCAGCACGAGTGGGGGTTGGAAGACCGATGAAGAGAGAGTTGAGACGGAAAAGTTACCCTCCCCCATTTCGAGAGCTGCCTACCCAGTCCTTGCCCAGGGTACTCACCCTCGGTGGCGCCAACGGAGGAAGAAGGACGGAAGGCGCGTAGAAGAGTTCTGTATTCTCTTGTGTTGTTCACCTCGATGAGACCCAGACTACTCGGCCATTTGTTGCAACGTGCTACTCCACCGCCGCCGGTTGATCTCTTTCTCGCGTATTCCCCGGCTCTGTTGGTCGGACGAAGTCGACAGCGGGAAGCGTTGGGTCTGCGTACAGCAGCGCAAACGTAGTGGAAACAGGTGATGACTGAGTGACATAAAGTCCGGAGACCACAATCACGGATTCTGAACGGAGTTCTCTGAGTGCTGCTGTTCCAGCAGTTATAATCAAGTGACGCTATTAGGATCTTTGTTCGCGGTAAGTTTCGCGTAACACGCGCCCGAGTAACAATGAAACTCCACTTTCAACGACTCGATGCAATTAAAAAGTCCTCATTAAACGAGTCGCGTGATTCAAACGCGTGATATGTCATCGGTGAAAGGATCGCGCGTTCAAAACTCCATGTCTGTTGTTTCCGACGTTTGCTGCTGACTCTGTTCTAGTTCTGAGGGTTCGTCCTCACTCTCGTCATGAAGGATACATCTTCGAGCTCAAACCGAAAAAGAGGAGAACCGGTTCCAGGCGTCCGACAAAGTGAACTGCCGGAAGAAAAACTACGACGGAGAACGAAAGACGGCTGTCGTGCAGTCGGGACTGAGCGAGAAGTGCGACAGGCACGAAACACCGGGAACTTTGAGAACAAGAAATATGAGGAGCTCTTGAAGGACGGAGAAAAAGGTCCGGAAGGAGTGGAACTCGGTAGTGGAGACTTTTGGAGGAATGTCACTTGCCCGTGAATCCGTTTCCCGTGCATGTGACTGACTGACTCCTTGGTGGCTCCTCCGGACCTTTTTTCCTGTTTCCGAGGGTGACTCGGTTGGAGTTCGTAATTTGACGTCACGACTTGCTGCTTCGACAGGCTTCGTTCAGCTCGGCATGATAAAGTTGTCTGTCCGACGAGTTAATGAGCGTTATCTCTCAATCGGGGCCTTCCTCTATGGGGAAAAGTTTTCGAGTTTTCCTCTGTAAGGGTGCTATGATGGGCACGTCCAGTCTTCTTGAAAATCGTTTTGGAGTAAGTGCGCCCCCCAACTGGGTTTGGGACGTTCGCGTATTCGATACCGACCGCATATGAATTCTCGTTCCGCGCAAGAAGAAAGAATGGGACCGTCTGGAATAGAAGGTTCGGAGGGAAACCACCGAGTTTTGCTTCTTCTCTGTTATTCTTTCGTTTCGAATGAAATTCGCTTCGGCCTTCGGTCGGAGCCTTCCCAAAGATGAGCACCGAGCATCATCGAGAAGAGACCCTCGATTCTCCTCGACCGATTCCGCTGTCATCGACGGAGAAGTGGCAGCGGTAGGACAAGCGAACATCTATCGGTACAGTTTGCCATATCGTTGGATTGATCGAGCATTCCCCTTCTATCTATCTATCTATCTATCTATCTATCTATCTATTTCCCATATTCCCTTCTGCTACTTTCCTGTTCGACGTACAAGATTAGGCTCAAGGGTAACGGGTCCTCGTCGGAAACAAGACGGCGAATCAATCGAGTATCTGTCCGATCACCGAGACGAGTGGGAGGAGCGGATCAGCAACGCTTTCGATGAGATTCTTGGTTAATATTTGATTTTTTCATTTTGAACCATAAATCATTGACATCGTCGCAACGCCGTGATCTTAAAAAAATTACGCTCTTTTTTTTCTTCTCCCGAGAAGCGGCCCACTGCTAGTCGACCGAAAGAAGAAAGTAATGAGTTATCTCATTGCTATAGCCGTCAGACATTCGGCTCGAAATCGAACCGCAGAGCCCTGGATCCAATTAAACCTCACGGCGACGAAGCGGAGCGCTAGGGAGAGAATGAAAGCAAGATAGAGGCTCAGAAAATCAGATAAGCCTCCTATTCTCCTGCTGCACGATCAGCTGACGGTGCTCCTTGGCCGTTTTTTTCTCATCAAAAAAGTCCAAGTAAGCGAATTGGACGTTCCTTTGTGTGTGTGTTCATCCTCCACTTAAAACTGGAAAGCGGTTTCAATCGTTTCTCATCGTTGATTACAAGTTTCGTCGAAAAATATTTCGATAGAACGACGAAGGACTGGATTGAACCCAATCTTGAAAGGAAGTTGGAGTCTAGAACAGGACTGTCCTTTGGCGCGCGGACCAAATCCAAGAACGGTAGGCGCGCGGGAATTGCATTAATTCGAAGAGAGGTCACACCGGAGCCGGTTCCTTCCCTTTCTTGAAGCTTCGAAGTTGTCCACTGACTGAACGGTGAAATATTCGATCGACCATTCCAGCCGGTCTGCCAAGGGCACGGTTGCGAGCGCGGAGCAATACTGGAGACTGGAAGGATGATATTGCGAGTTGGGTCGGCCGCGCGGGCTAAGAACGTCATAAGGAACATCTGGCTCCAATTTTCAAAGCACGCCATTATTCACAGGCAAAACTAATCAACCGTAGTGTTGCCTCAACAGGCTGTAGCTATTTCGAGTGAGTTTGGCGACTGAGTGAGTGGCGGACCGAGAGCGAGCGACTAACAGCCTCCGAAAAAGAAGACATCGACAAGGTCGGCTGATAATGCCGCGATGGATCGCCATTGCGATTCGAGGATGTTCAAAGTGAGACCATCGTCGAGTGAGAAATTGCCGTCATCGAATCGCGGAACGCCAAAAATTGCCTCCAACGCCACACCAAGGGTTTCAAATATTTCTGCGAAATGTTCATTTCGTGCCCTCGATTCCACATGCGTCTGCGGAAATCAAAATGATTGTATGTACGTGTACATAAACACACATTCGAAGTATGGTTGGAGGAATAGTGTCGTGCTGCTGGACAAGATTGGGTGGTCGCTTTCATTTCTCCGGCCGTGGTAATACGATCCGGCTAACGGAGCATACTCCGAGATCAGCCTCCCTTCGCTCGGCTCTTACGGCTGGCTATTCTCTGGTGCTGCTGGTGGTGGTGGTGGTGGTGGCGGCGCGGCGGTGTTCACAGCGCTTCAAGACAACCGGAAATAACGAAAGACGGGAGAATAGTTCCCAAGGCGACGGAATGAGAGCTATAGCCTCTGATTCCGTCTTTCGACCTCCTCGCCGACGACTCGGTCGCAGCATCTTCCGTGCATCCATGCCACGGAATCCTTTACTTTGGATCATCAGAGGCAAAGGTTCGAGCACAGAACAGGATTTGGGGTCTCTGGGTACATCATCGTGTGATCTCTTGGAGGGCCGATGTGGTGCCCTGTCAGCGAGCTGTATTCGCCCTAATTATCACTGCATGAATCTGCTGCCGCCCGGATGGGATCTCGTTGAACTGAAGTTGGCGAGTTCCCGTCGTGGGAATCCTCGGCTGGCGGTCGGTGCAACGTCTCGCATGCATAAATGCATGCTTAGCTCAGGGTGGAGGCACGAAAGGTTCGACTTACGCGCTGGAATTAGAGCACGTTGTGGGATACGTTACCGAGATGCGTGCTGAATATTGACTTGAGTGACATTCTGCAAAATGTTTTCCCACCGGAATTCTCGGGATCACGAAACTTCAAACGACTTTTACTCCCTGCGATGCAGCCGAGTCGAGATTATTATTTCAATAATCTTACTTTCTAGGCCGTAATTTCTCGTCGGTTGGGAAACTCGGCTTTCGTAATAAGAACAAGTTTTCAAGAATATCCCTGACCCTCACACTTCTGAAAGTAAGAGAAACGCTCAGACGGCCGGCGCCCATGGTTCTCTAACCGAACTGAATTTTTTCCGTCTGACCTGATTCGAGCCCGTTGAGTTGGTTGAGGCGGCAGAAGCGAGAAATTGATTCGAAGCAGTCGATTCTGAGATGTCCGACTCGTTGCCAACTCGGCCGAGGAATTCCCAAACCAATTACGGTCATGTTCGCGTGTTCTCTTTCGGCGGGACATCGGGCCTTCGCTCCAATCCATGACAGAAATCAGCGACAAGTCGTGTCCGTGTTGGCTGTTACAAGATATCCGGAAGCCGCTGACTTCGCTGAGAGAGAGAGAGCAATATTAATCAAGCCTCTGTTCGTGTCTGTGTGCCAAAGGCAGATGTCTCGCTCTGGTACGTAAACTAAATTAGGACACGAACGGGAAATATCTCAGTCTGTTCGAACAGAGCTACGGGCGATGTCAGACCACCGAAAGCTATCAATGCTACAATCTCAGCTTAATTATGGTGGCACACGACGACGACGACGGCGTCGTTCTCGACAGACTTGAGCTCAAAACTAAGAAGAACAAGAGCACGTGTAGTGTGTTGATTGTGTTAGCCCAATCGAATTACGTCAAAAGGCTCGCTAGCACAAAGGCGCGTTCCCCGGAACAGCATAGCCAGCGTTCACCTATGTATGTATGGTAATTGGAGCACTGTCGTTGACTTCTGAAGACACCTCCATGGCTATCGCTGAGTGAGAGAGAGAGAGAGCTCTGAAGGTTAATTAAGGACTCGGTGATTCGGCAAAGGTAGTTAGGCTTTTATCCGACTTCCTTGTACCATGCCGTGCCAGTTCCGAAAGAAAAGTCTGATCATCAACTCGACTGGATGTCATCGATGTCGGAATTCTTCAAATATGAAGAAAAGTGGCTCCGTTGAAAAGGCTTGGACCGGGTTCTCCTTGAGCGTCGTGTTTTCCGAAGAAGTAAGGACTGATAGCGGACAACTCCGGTACAATCTGCGACGCGACTTGTTCTTAGAAATCAGCTTTTCAACTGATTTGTCCTCGAGATGTTCCGATACAAGATGACGAGAGCCTCCCGTGATCCGGTGTCTGAAGTTCGGAGATAGAGAACGACTGAAAAGACGCGCGGTCTTCGCTCGACCGAGTACTCGCAGTCATCTCCTGTCGTGTAGTTAGTCAAAACATTGACGGGAAACTGTGGCAGATGATTGAGCGGGAGTTCAGGAGAGAAGTCCACGTGAACCAGATCAGTATTTCACATTGGGAACCCGCTGAAGGATGAAAACCATCCAACCAACTGAACGATGACATCATCAACCAACTTGAAACTGAGGGATCTCTGCCTCCAGAGGATTTCAGGGAATACGCTTCGAGCTAATCTGCAAAACCTCACTGTTTACGAATGCTTGACAATGAGCGTCTTTGATCCTCCCCTACCGTGAATAAGTTTCGCGTCAAGCCCTTCAGAAGTTTCAAAACGTCTTGATTCGGTTCTTGACGAGAGCAGCCTGCAGCCAAAGATGAGGCAGAAGTTTCCGATATTTATCGCATTTGACTCAAGAAGGCGTCCTGGAGTGTCGGTTTTCCCTTACTTTCCTCTTCGAGTTGACCTTTACGGAAGTGGAAAACGGTTCGAGTGAGAGATTTAGGCTCAGCAGAACGAAGACTCACAGGTTGGAACTACCCGACACGAAATTTGTTCTCGAAGTGGGCGGCTGGGGGGAGGGGGGGGGACGCCTCCCGGATCAGCTTTTTGCCTCGAATGTCTCGCTTTCTCTTCGGTGAGATGAAAATAGAAACAAAATTGCTCAATAGGCTTTCTCTACCGTTGGCTGGTCGGTTGGTTCGCTTGCTTGCTCGGTTGACTGGTCGCTCGAACCGTGAACGAAGTGGACGTCCTTCTGCCGCCGACTGCGAGTGTGAAACTCGAGCGAGTAAAGAAAAGGAAACAAAAGAGCCAAAACGAGAAGCTGGAGCAAAAGCGGGGATAAATGGAATCAAGTGCCCAAAGCTTCCCAATACGGCCGGGACATTGAATGAACACGCTCTGCACAGACTTCAGTTTGCGCTAGCGTACACTCGCCCGGCACTCAGAGCCGACGAATGCAACGTGCGCTCTGCACGCTCGCAGCTGCGGGATCACTGCACTTGCCCATTCTCGTTCATCTGCCTTTGGGCACTTCAGTCTAACAGATCCCATTACGTCGTTCGTTCGTTCGTTCTTTCTTCCAATTCGCGTCGCCCCCGATTTCCTTGTGGGGGGGGGAGGGGGTACGCGGACAGACGGACGAATGGACGGAGGTGATTTCGGGCCTAAATGCTCGAGGCGCGGTCGTGCGAAGACGGGAAACGAACAGGCGCCAAAGCAAGACAACTCCGTATATTACGAGTAAGCAGGCAGATGATCGCTGTTCCAGTTCTACCTTTTATATCCTAATGGGCCGGAAATCCTTTCGTCTCGGAGGGAAGGCTCATATCTTGAGAGTGGTCATGGGAGATTCGAGAGCGGAATGCACGGCCCTAACAAATCTTATCTCTTTTAATTACAGCGTACCGCTTGCGAGCACCAACTGCTCAGCGAGTTTAAGTGGCGCGGGTTCGTTTGTCATGACAAACGACTCGCTTCCACGGTAAATCCTTCATGAACTGGAACGCGGTAATCTAATGCACTCTGGGCCAACTCGTCCGTCCTTCTGCCTTCCCGTGTGCCGAGTCGATAGCCCAAGAAAACTTTCACGTTCGTTGTTGTTAGTGATTCACCAAAATACGATTGACAGATTGATTTCCTCGTCACCAATGAGTTTCTGGTGCCCTAGCCCCGGCGCGGTTGGACGTAGTGGTGGTAGAAGCAGTGCGGTTGATGGAAGAGGTGATAACATATCGCTTCGGCGAGTGCAGCGTAGATGTTGTTGCATTGTCGTCGCAGTCGAACATTGAAATTTTTTTCTTTCCAGAAGCCGACAGATAGATAGACTGACTGACCGATCGACCGGCAATCTGAGTGACTGACCGAGCGGAATGGAGAAAAATCAGCATCGGATCCCGAGGCCTCATTGGCGCTCATGTCGCAACAGCTGCTTGTGGGCTCTCCGTGAGAAGACGACGCCTCGCTGTCGAGGATAATGGCGCAGAGACGCGGCAGCTATCGTTGAGAGCACCAATCGCGGGAGCAGAAATTCCACAAAAATGCCTCTTTCACCGACGTCTCTGTTGCACACCTCGGTTTTGTTCTCGACAGCCGTGAGCTTAAAATTCTTGCTATTTCTGCTGCAATTCGGACTGTTCAGCGCATTTGCGGCATTAACGTCGTCGGGCGTTGGCGCTGAGCTGGCTTCCATCACCAGCGGCAGCAGCAGCAGCGGTTCCACCAACAGCAACATCGGAAGCACTGTCCGGCTAAGTTCAGGTCTGGTCAGGGGGAGAGTGTTCACACCGAGTTCTCAACATCGACTCCAGGACGTCGAGGTTTTTCTGGGGATTCCCTACGCAGCGCCACCCGTGGGCAAGCTGAGGTTTCGACCTCCTCAGCCGGTCGCACAATGGGACGGGGTTCGTGATCTCGAATCCATGCCCCCGGTTTGCGTTCAATCGTTTCCAAACATCTCGACCTCAACGAAATCGAATCAGAGAGAAGAATTTCAATTGAAAACCTCTACCTCTCGACTAAAACTCCTTCAACGGATACAACCTTTCATAGAAGGGAACCAGTCGGAAGACTGCCTCTACCTTAACATCTATGCTCCCGCAAGTGAGTCTGTCTTCCTTTTTCTCTCTCCCTTAGAGTTAGGAGTTCAGGAGCGAGGAGAACGCTCTCGCGTGTCAAAGACGGGTTTATAACGTTGCAATACGAGCCGACGAAAGTTTTTGGGGATTTCGGATCCAACTCCGAATTCCTGAGTTCGTCTAAATTCTACACATTGCGTCGCATGGCGCTCTGTTTCGTTTCCTCCTTCCTTCGCTTTTCTCTTATTCGGTCCCTTTTCGAGTCTGCATTCTCTTTCTGCTCCCGTCCGTTCTCATCCTACCCGCGAAGGAGCCTTCTGCGAGTCTGTTTCATTTCGCGAAGTCGTAAGTCGTCCGCTATCTTGACCCATTGTTTTTGTCTCATTAAACTTTCCCGTCGCCGTACCTTGTGCGCATTCTTCGTCGGGACAATTCTCCTCCTCTTTATTCAGATACGGTCATGCGGCACCGAAGAATTTTTAACGTTTCGAAATTTTTATTCTGCCCTCCCGGCTGGCTGCAAAAACGGCGCGGAAGTGGACAAGGCGCCTCGAGAAACGAGGGAAGAAAGGATGGAGGCTACACCTTGATAGGAATCGCGAGCTGCGTTTTCTCCCTTCGCCGGATTGTTCCTTGATTCCCGCCCTCGTTCTCCTCTCGACTCCTGAACGATCATCAATTTACCCACCCTAGCGATTTCCTCCTCTGTAGAGTAGACTGCTCTGAATTTGTTTTTCGTTCGCACTCAAAGTAGCGGTTTCTCGCAGCACATCGATCGTCGGAAAGTCGGATCCCGGTGCTGGTGATTGTCTCAAGCGGGGACTCGTACTCTTGGGGCTCTGGAAACCACGTCGACGGCTCTGTGATGGCTGCTTACACGAATTCGATTGTCGTCACCTTCAACTATCGAGTGGGCGTACTCGGTGAGTAAACCTCCGCCAATTCGAATCCCTACCCTTCGTTCGCCACGTTGAAAACATGGTGTTTCACTCAAAGGAACTCCAACCTATTGACCTGTTCCTTCGACTGTCTGGCTGTTCCAGGTTTCCTCCCAAACAGTCTTTCTTGGCGGAAACCCGGCACGGCTTCTGCAAACGTCGGTCTCAGAGATCAGATCGAAGTGCTGCGCTGGCTCCGTCTCAACGTGGCATCGTTCGGGGGCGATCGAGATAAAGTGACGCTGCTAGGCGCCGGCAAGGCTGCAGTCCTAGTTCATCTGCATATGCTCAACCCTGCGGCAACCGGTAAGAGATTTTATGCAGCGTTTTTCTTCTTCTGTGATGCACATACAAACTCGTCCGGTCGACAGAGGGAACACGGAGCAAGAGATGCGGTCTGACATTCGAGTCTCCGTCGTCGACATCGCCAAGTGTGAAGTGTTGGTGCTCCTCATAATCGACGCTGAATTTGAGAAGTTGTCAGTTTGTGGATGGACAATCCCGAGAAAAACATCCGAGTCGACCAGCGTAATCTCTCGGATGTCAGGGCTCGTTGTTGCTGAGCAGCTTTTGTTGTCTGCGGCAACGGTCACGGCAGTGGTCGAGGATGCTGAACTCGTGTGAACACTTGAGAAGTTTTTCGGCGGTGGCAGGTCGTTCATTCAACGGAGTGGTCGCTCGCTCGCTCGCTCGTTCGTTCGTTCACTCAATCAGTCACTCAGTCAGTCACCCACCGCCTTTGCAATGAGAATGGAACGCGGTTGAGGCATCATAAGAAGAGAGAAAAAAGAAACGACGAATGAGAAAAGAAAAAAAAAGAAAAGCGTCCGGTCGCACCAACGAAAAGTCGTCCTTTGCTTCTTTCGTTGATTCTTCGCACCATTGTGCGCGCCGGCAACGACACAAAACTTGGCCTGTTTCGGGGAAGGGTGTCGAGAAGAGAGAAATAAGGCCGCGGTCCAAGCATCGAATGACGTCAAATGAGCGTTCTTTTTCCTTCCTTTCCTCGTTGTCTTCCTGTCTCCCTTGCGACTTGCGACCAGTCAAAATTGGGTTATGACAGTTCTTTGGGCGCGCCGTCCTTTTGTTCTTCGGAGCACAAGGCCGAACAGGACGCCGACAAATTAATCCTAAACGAGCTGTTCGTCTTCGGACAACGGCCGCGAATTCCATTCGTAGTCCAATCAATATCTCTCGGGATAATGGCAGGTGATTCCCGCTCGCGAGCGCACTGATAGGTCGAAGCGGTGCTGCCCTTGGACCTCCCGGATTCTTCTCTTCGATTACCGGAATCGCTTTATATTCGTATTCCGTTTCTCGTTCTTTCGCAAATCTCGCGTTCGCTGTCGCTGAGGTGGAGTTTTGTTTGCGTTTGCTCAAAAACCGAGTTCAGCGCCCGACGATGCGGATGTGGCCGAACACGCGCTCGGAACGTTGAGGTTGAAAGATGTATTCAGGAGCCTACCGGTGAGAAACTACCGCTGGTCGGGGATCGGCAGCCGCGACAGAAAAGACGGGCTGAGTGCCTACACAACCGAAGGAGAAGGTTTCCCGTGGAGGCCGCGTCCGTCGCGAAGCCTTAAGAGATCATTTATACGAATTTGTATTCCGTTTGTTGCGAGGTCCCCCCCTCATTCGTCTCTTTGTTTCAGGCTTATTCAAAAGAGCTGCTCTGATCGGAGGCAGCGCGTTCTCTTCGTGGGCTCTGTGCCACGATGCCGACGAGCAGGCAATACTACTCGCGAAGAATCTCCTTTGCGAGTCCGCCGATGCAGTCGAATGTTTCCGAGATAGATCTGCGCACGAACTCGTTCAAGCGAGCTCAACACTATTGGTTCCCGAACATCTCTGTGGTCCTTTCGGGCCGACTCCCGATGGCGAGCTTGTTCCTCTCGACATTTACGCCGCCACTTCTGCCTACACGTCAAGGTCGAGCTCGTTTGGCCAACACGATCTCTTGACGGGAGTGACCGAGTGGGAGAGCTACCAACTCTTCAACGATTATCAAAGGATACACGGCATCGAAGTGAGTGAGCTCTTTTTTTCCTCTGTCGTCGGGATATTCTCGACGAGAGCCTCTTCCGAAGGAGGAGCTCCGAGAGGGAGAACTTTCAAGGGCTCTGGCTCCGACGTTTTTCAAGTCCAGCTTTGGTGGAAACTTTGAGACCGATTCTGCATTCGCGTGCCTATGGCGAGGCTCGATTAACGCACCGCGCTCATCGTGACGGATTTCTTTCCAGGCCGAGTACAAAGAACGCGCGCTGCGCACCCTCGTTCGCAATTCGTATTTGTTCCACCAAAACGAAATCCTTTTCTCAATTTCGAACGAATATACCGATTGGACGAAAAGCGAGCGTTCGGCGATTGACATTCTCCGCGAAACGGCCGAGGCTCTCTCCGACGGAACTGTGGTCGCGCCCTTGATGGAGGTGACAACGCTGCATTCGCATGTGATAGCTCTCAGGTTAGTGGAAAGTTCCTTCGAATCTCGTTGTCTGTCTGTTTGTTCGAATGTCCACCCGGTGCAGACCTACTCTATCTCCGGTCATTCAATTAGCGCCGAGGCAAAAGATAGCATTCGATCAGCGCGCCGGAAGAGAACTACAGAGTCTTTAAACGAGAGGGAAGCGATGGCAACCGGGATCACATAGATAGTGGCGGCAGCAGCAGCAGAGGACGCGGGGCAGAGAAGCGCAAAGGGTAGAACAGGGAGTGCACGGGGGCTAGATGCAGATGTATGTGCCATCTGGTGCCTCGAAAGCCCTTAGAGAAGGGTGCCTCTGCTGCTGCTGCTGCCGGCGCCGCCGCCGTTTCGATGGCAAGCCAACAAAACTTGGCAATGACACCCGGAGCGAAGCGTTCCGTAGTCGAATACTCGTGTCGTCTCTTTTCAGCAAAAGTCAACGTTCGACGTACTTCTATGTGTTCGCTTATCAAAGCACCAGCTGCGACTACAGCCATTTATACAGTTGCACACCTGATTCTGAAGAGGCGTTGAGTTTCCTGCTCGGTCTGCCGCTCCTTAATCATCAGCAAGGCCAACAACGTCTCAATTACAGCCGTCAGGACGCCCAAGTTTCCGAATTCATGCTCAACTATTGGAATAATTTCCTACGGACCGGGTATGATCGATTGTTTATGAGCGAGCCGAGCCTCATTTCTCGAGCCCTCTGCCAGCGGCAGAAGCGGCCCCTCATGTTACCGAAACAGCGGACTAACTTTCGATCAAAATCTCAGCCGACCCAACTCAAGCACAATTGAGACTGTCAATTCCGAGCGACCGTCACGTCCAGTCACCGAGGAAATATCCTGGCGTCACTTCGAACCCACCCAAAGGGAATACCTCTCAATCGGTGAGCTTTAGACGAGTTCAGCAGCTCTCACAGAGCTCGGTGTCTGATTCAAACGGAAAGTTCGGTTTCGATTCAGGACCATCGATTCCGATTCTGAAAACGCAAGAAGCGTGAATTCTTGAAACTAAAGAAGAGAAGAAAGAACAATCTTTCGACATTTAATTGTTCGAAGAACGGCTAACGAAAGAAAAAGCGTGCCTTGAGACCGAATTCGTGTAGACGCGTATGAGTCCGAGATCTGTTGGAGATGCGTAACCTTCGAAAACTTCCACAGAAGCGAGACCGCGCTCGTTGCAGCACTTCGACTCGCATCGAATGTCCCTGTGGAATCGTCTCATACCCGCTCTTCACCGATTGGACGAGGATTTCCACGCGAACAGCTCGACAGAAGATTTTATTTCAAGCAACTTGAGTCTACCGTTGCACAAGTCGCCTGTTTACCGACTGCCTTTGTTGGTGTCGCTCCAGGCAACTTCAGCCCCGATGCCCCGGAGTTTCGCACTTGGTTAGTTGGACTTAGATGTGAATGAATCGCTTGATGCGTTTGATCGATGAACGAACGAACGAACGAAGCAAGCAAGCAAGCGATGAACACAATCAAGACGAGAACGGAACTCGTTGAATGCTGGCGAAGTTTGGGCAAACTCCAGCAGACGCTCGCTGGTCCTGCTTCGTTCAGATGTGTAAATAACACCCGTGAAAAAAAAACCACCCAACTTTCAGATCCTTTGTTATCTTCGGTGGTGATTTCCGCGCCTGCGACGACGACAGCGACGACGACGACGACGCCAACAACAGTCAACGACGGACATCTTCCTCACGCGGCCTTCGATGTCGACCACTGGCCTTTGTCGTTGGAAAGTCTGGCGTCGGGCCCGTACTCAAAAGCTCTTTTCATCACAATAGCTGTTGGCTGCTCGCTGCTCGTCGTGAACCTACTTGTATTCGTCGGAACGTACTATCAGCATCGGACGGACTCCGAATACAAAACGTCGTTGTCGTCGTCGACGACTTCGGCGACAGCGGCAGCAAAACGTGTTTGTCAGGTAGGCTAGAACTCGTCAACTCGTGGAACGTTTTCTCGTATTGTCTCCTTTCTTTCTTTTCCCTTTTTGTCAAGAGACCGGGAATCGAGGCCACGCCTTGTTGGTCGTCGTCGTGCTCTTTTGAGAAAAACGAACAAAAAATTGTTGAATACAAAAGTGTCGCTCTCTGTCCTAAGTGGCGCGCCAGCTGCAGCAGCAGCAGGAGCAGGAGCAACAGCCTCTACATATGCGCTGGAAGTGACAGAGGTGATGGAAGCAGCAACGTTGATAGCAACCGCGGTGGTCAAAGAGAATTCCTGTGACAGAACCAATTTGCTCAGAACTTCATTAAAATTCTTCGCATTTTAGTCGGATATTGTAGTCGTTGTTCTCACGAAGCCGACACCCGAGCTATTCAGATAGGCAGGCGTATTGTTCTCCGAAGTGCTTCGGGCTTCCGTTTCGCCGACATTTCAGTTTAACGGTATGATCATTTTCGCGGCTTCTTCAACTCGAGAAACCCGTTGCTTTGACGTTCTCCACTTCCGCCGAGTAATCCACCCTCAACCCAACGGGAATAGAAAGAATTCCGCGAGTTGTACTCTTCGTTCCCGCAAAAGGAACTCAGGAATCATGGTTTAGGGATGGGTCCTCTGAGCTTTCAAATGGAGAGTCGGGCGTAAGGAATCGAGCGCTTTTGGCAGAAGCTCCGCAGCGTCACTCCTCTTAGAGAATCGGAAAAGCACTTGCTTCGTTCCTTCATCGGAAGAAGGTCAAACGGGATATTGCGCACGTAGTTCAGACCTATTCGAAGGTGTGGTACATTTTCTAGAGGCCGGTTGCGCTCTCTCGTCAAACTTGTTAAACCGCTCTCATCGGAAGCCAGAACGAGGCCAATTACGTCGCAGTTCCTCACAGCGGCGGCGGCGGCGACAGCTGTTGCTCGTTCTCTCGGTCGTCACTGTTGCTTGGTCGTCTTTGACGTCGTCGACGCCGTGCCGCTCGTCTACAACATGCGCTTAAGGCCCTAAAGTCATAACGCGGCGGCGGGCTGTCTTCTTCACACGCGATATTCTACAATGGCGGAAGCGAGCTCGTGCATTGTTGCTCTACTCGTTATAGCAGCAGGCCGTGTAGCTGTTTTTTTTCTCACCCATAGTCTCGACAACATCAAAGGGTTCCAGCTCGCGTTCCCGCGTTCGCGTACAAACATCTGAAAATGTGTTTCTGGGTAATGCCATGTTAACATTTCCGTGCATTGGATCTGTCGGCACTCGTTCCACTTGCTGAAACCTTCAATGGAACGAAACGGGTGCTCGGCTGTCGTTCCAGACCAGAAGTCGCAGCACCGTCGTGTTCAACGTTGCCAGCAAGGAGCGGAACAAAAGTTTTTCCCGAATTTAAGCGTCGTCTCCCCTCAGTTATGAAGTTTGCTCGTTTGCCCAGGGCCCTCGACGACACCGCGGATGGATTGCTTCACTCGGAACTAAGTATGTAGACGGAGAACTTGAGGAAATTGAAAAACTCCGGAGCATAAACTCCTCAGGAACGTCGGTCGCGCCAAGACCGCTCGACAAAGGAGAAGATTCCCACACGGACATCATCTCCGACGGCGATAGCTGCAGCCGCTTTTGTAGCGCTTTGGTTTTGAAAAAGACCAGGCAGCATGAAAGTTCCAACGTCCGTGGGCTGCAGACAACGAGCCAATTCAATGAGTTCGGAAAATTTGAAAACGCAATCGATCGGAAAGTCCAGAAGACAAATCGACGCGACCGACGTCGGGCGGAGATCGCCTGTTTGCTGGAGTTTTGTTTATTCTCGAGGAAGCGTCGACGTGAGGCACGAGATCGTGTTCTGCTTCGGATTAGTCTGAACGCCCGACAGCGCAATGCAAAACAGGATGAGGCAACGGAGAGCAGAGAGGGAGGCGCGAGAATTCAGCGCTTGAGGAAAGAACGAATTGGCTCCGATTTCCCTCGAGAAGTATCCGCTTCCGCCGGTAGTCGACAATCGAGCTGAGCAGTCCGCCTTCCCGTCGACTGTTTGAATTGTTCTTAGCGACGGGAATCGCTTCGAGCTGTCCAACCACCTAGCCAGCCGGTCCGCCGAGCCTCACGCGGGTCCCTTAACACCCGTTGTGTTTCGAGTCTATTCAATCTACGAGCCCGTGCTACAGCTGCGAGTCTTGGTTTTTTTCTCCGACACTCATTAGCACTGCGACTACGCTTTAGGAAAGTAGAGAAGAGTTGTTCCCTAGAGTTCGGGGCTTTTTGTTTATTGTCACCGAGGGAAACCGATTCAGACATTCTGGAAACATTCCGTTCTCCGTATTGCGCGCGTGGCTATCCCTGGAAAGCATATTTGAGCGATAACGTTCGACGAGATTTCCTAGAACAAAATCATGAAAATTCGATTTGGGTTTCCGGAACGAATCGTGGAACATTTCCGAGATGCCTTTGTTGAAATGTGTTTCAGAAAAACGTTGAGAACTCTTCCTTGCAACTGGATGCGCCTTCTCTGTACTGCTTCGGTCAGAAGAATCATATTTTCAGGGATTTGGGCTCGTCGGAAGTGCAGGTTAGTACCATCTTCTCTTTCCACCATCTTGTTACTTCTCTGGACGTCTAGGCCTGAATCAATGCCATCGTAAATAGGATCGCTCGGTTTTGTTTCTTGACGCTAAAAAATGTCTTCCATGTTCGCAGGGCGTCGTTCAGCTCAGCTCCGTTGATCTCATGTCACCCATGATAAAATTCTGTACAGAGTCCAATGAAATCAATTTGGGAATTGATGACACGAGTTCCTTACTCGGAGGCGAAATCGAGGCGCGATATCAAAACGTCACAAATACCCTGAGCGAGTGGTAAGTAATGCACAAATCGTGAAACTCAAACGAGTTTCTCATCAACATATCTCTTCTGCCTCTCAAACATCCAAGAAGGTCGGCAGGATATGGGAACCAAGTTCACCCTCAACCCTTCCTCTTGGAGATCATAAGTCATTCTGAAAAGTGCGCAAAATCAGTGATGCACTCAATAGATCATCTGGCTGACGAAAGGAGTGGAAACTCTTAGAAACACGGAGATGATCCGTCAAACGCACGTCGACAGCCGTGATAAGCTGGTCCACTCTTCCCCCTGTTGTTCCTGACGATCAATATACTTTCTTTTAACAAGTTTTCATCAATTCTTGCAGTCAGAACCCTCTGTATGAGAGCCCCGCTGGAGAGACAAGTGTATGAAGAAGGAAGGAAGGAAACGATCAGCCTCGAGATGTAATCTCTGTATATAACACACTTTTTGACCTGATTGGAATCTCATTGACATTTTAATAAAATACCTTTCGGAAACTCGAGTCTTTTCCCGATAGATTTGGCTTCCTCAATGTCTTTCATTCCTCCTCTCCACTCGGTATTGCTCGTCCGAAGCATATTTTCCGACGATCTGTCGAAGCCGGTTAGGTTCCGATCCAAGAGTTGTGTTTCACGAGTAGAGATCGGTCGGCCGGTTGGTCGTCGAAAGACTTCAAGAGTGCGTACCCGTGTTGTCCCGTGCGCCCGTACTCTGCTCCATCTGGTCGAGGACTTTTCCTCGTAGGCCGAACGAGCTCTCAGCTCGAGTCTATTCTATGAGCGAGAGAAATTCGTCAAACATCCTCATCTCATTTTTTATCAGTTTGTTAGAAGAAATAAGAAACTCGAGTGTACATGCAAATTTCGAGTATTACTCAATTCAATTCTCTCTTCTTGTTCGGGCTGCAGCTGCATAAGAAGAAGCCTTCAGACTTCTTTTGACGAGGGTCTTCTCTATTGGACGGACCACGAACACTTTGTACGGCACCGAATGAGAGCGAATCCTCTCGCATCGAGTAGCGGAAAACACGGCTCGGATTCTGGTTCTCATCTATCATCAGACGAACTCGTTTTCAAAATTCAGGCGGGAGGAATTCAAAGTTGATTTGAAAACCCTCATCTACGGGGGTGCTTCCAGTGCTTGAATGCTTCATGGATGGAAGGTCATGGCAAGGTTTTGTCATTTTGTCAGGACTTCTGGTAATCATGCTCCTTCGACTGCAGCACAAGAAATGATCTCGAAGGGGAAGTCGTCGACAGCTGCGTCAAGACACTTGACGTCTGAGCTAAAGGGAAAAACGCGCTGCCATGCATCCAAACAATTGAGTTCGGCCTCGTGCAAACATCGATGTCGGTAGAGTGCAAAAGTTCAACCCTGCTTTTTGGGATGTTTATTCGGGATGCGGATCCTCCAGTCAGCAAAAACATCTCTGCCGTCTCCTTCAACAATTGTTTGAAGAGACCGAACCGGATCGTTCGAGCTCAGGGGACTCAACTCCTCTCGCTCTCGTCGGACGAACCGATAGATAGATAGATAACATTCCATTTATTGGATATTTTGTAAGCGATATATTACAAATTGAAAAATTTAAGTGAGAAAGTTAGCCACTAAGGAAATTAAGTTCCCTGAGGGCGCTGCTTGGGGGTGTCCCTCCTGAGATCATCCTCGCGTTTCCGCGCTGAACTTCATAGATAGATAGATAGATAGATAGATAGATAGATAGATAGATAAACACGTCGGCTTACCAGCTGGCTGACTGACTTGCTTTGCAGTTGATTTCAGAGGGCCTTACATTTTTTTGCCAAGAAAGACTTGCTCATGCCGAATCCTGGGGGAAGGAGGGGACGTCGTGATGTTTCGGCCGAGGTTGATTAATCGGAACGAGATCCATGATTCCGACTCCTGTGGGAAGACGGCGCAAGGTGGAAACGAGGTTTGCATAGTTCCCGCGACTAATCACTCGATTGCTTCGAAAAAAAGTTACGGGGACCTCGGGTATCCGCTTGTTTGCTCCGATCACATCGATTACGATAAAGAGCAAGTCACACAATGAGAGAGGAGTGTATGATGCAACTGGAGCGGAAAGGAGAAGAATCACTTATCGCACACGCCAATACATCATGACCCGCTCGTTTATGCCGAATTTCGAGAAGATGGAGAACCGCAAGCCGTTCCCTCCGACCAGCGATCGGGAAAGCTTGAAAGAATTGCGGACTTCGATGATTTTGTCTGTAGACTATCTCCATGTCCTATTATGTGTTATCACGCTAAGAGACGAAAGCCTTTGACCCGGGAATTCGTACATTTGAACATATTTGGAACAAGAACGATGAAGGTACCAGGAAACAACACTCTGTGACCCCGCGTGATTTCAACGATCAATGTCGGATCCAACTGAATCTCAACTCAACCAGTTTTGAACTCAGCTGTTCGACGTTTTTGTGAGATTCGTGCGGCGCACGTTTCCGTCCCGATGGAGCTAACTGCTCCAAGTGCCCGAAAGATCCATTACTCCGTTGAATCCATCCCGTGTCGAGTTCATCTCGTTCTCATGGAATCCGTTTCGCGGAAGAATTGTAGATGTCGCGCACACGAGGCGTTCGATGTCCTCGGTGAGTAGGGAAGTCGTAATTCGGAACTTTGAGAATAGAGATCTCTCACAGATCATCATACCCGATCGAAATTCCAGCTACTTCGGGAATTGAATGCAAGTGCCGTTGAGAACAATCGAGGATCGAACATTGGGATTATTTAGGAGGGTGAGAAACCGGCAGATGGCGCGTAAGTGTAGAAAAGCACCCGGACCCGCTATTGGCTTACCTTTATGTGAGCAATATTTGAGATCGTCGGTGGGCTTTCCGCGAAACCCTCTCACCAGGAAGACGATATTCCTTTTCGGCAGAAGCTGAGTGAGAGAAAAGCTCGGTATTAAATTCTGATGACGCCTCCCTTAATATAGGAAGAGGAGAAGAAGCTGACCTCAATCGCCGTGACGGGACGTAAGGTTATAGAAAGCCGTTCGTTATCATTTCTGTGGACGAGTTGCCTATAAAAGGCTGAAAAAGTTTATTGACGAGATATTTTATGCGGATCCTTCTCTCGGCTTTTCAATATTCGACTTCTACTTGGAGATTTCTTCCACTTTCAGATTCAGAGACGGGAACGAGCGTCACGACAGCCGAATATTCGGAATGAAATTGGGAGTTTGCACGACTGAACCTCGAATATTGGCCTCCCTTCAATGAGGGAGGAACGTTCGTCCGTTTATAAAACAAAACTGAGCTCGACCGAGCGGCCTATATGGGACTTCTTTCTGAGCAGCGAGGTCCGTCGACTCTTTTTCTCTTCCCTCGGTACGCTCGGGTAAACAACGCATCAAGCTTTTGAGAGTGCATTATAAATGGTTTATTCCCCGTAATTACAGAGAGGTCCGCACATCACGTCAAGTTTCGTGACGGCTGGAAGAGGCTGCCAAGAAATGTTTGAGTTTGGACCAAAATGAATTTTATGAAACGAATTTTTCATCACGTCAAAGCGTTCCCACGGCAAGACTCGACGAAGGCCCGAGCTCCAACTTGTTCGGTTTCCCATGATGTTCCCTCCTCTGATGAAAGCGAAACGCTCCATCTATGTATTGCTAAGGGTCCTTGAGAGAACCCGGAATCTGAAGGAAGCGGTGCTCAATACTTCACAAAGACAAACGGCCGCAAAGAGCGATGAAAAATCTTTTCGCATCAAACTCTCGGCAAAATTCCAAAAATCAGTAGTTGTGGTTCAACTGATCGACTGAGAATTTTCGAAGTTCAGACCTCAGAATTTTCTCGTCTCAGCGATCTACTCAAAAAATTAGACTCGAGATTCTGCGAAGCTCCAAGCCCCAACTTTGAACTTTATTGTCGGAAGCGTTCGCGGATAAATCACTCATGAAAACATTTATTGGGGACGTTTTAATGTTATCGGTGGGGGAATCATAAATCTGAAACCCTGGAGCCGAGAATCTCTCGAATTAATCTCCGATTTCTCTTCTCGGACAAAGTAAGGACTCAGTGTGGCAGAATGCAGTCTCCGAGTCCGCGAACCCGGATCAACGTTCCTGTCGTAGTCAGTCCCGCACTCCATCATCAGCCGACAACTGCGGATACAGAAACAAGGAACTCGGCTTCGCAAATAATTACATTTTGGGACAATCCGAATCGGTTGCTGTGAGCAACCCCGACTGGAAAGTCCGTAGTGGAAATCTGCTGCGTTGCATCATGGTCTTCGAAACGGCGTCCTTTGACGGGAGTGTTTACGTCGACATTGGCAGGAAGTCACATCTCAGAAGCTTGGCTGAACTCCTGTCTCGGACGAAGGCCGATCAAAACTCTAAGCTCCATGTCGCGAGCTAAAAAAAGCCCGCTGCGGCGGATGCTCTTCGCGGCTTCTCCGAAACGGTTGGAAGGTCCCCCTGGATCCGAGAAATTTGAGTCTCTTCGTGAGAGAAATGGCGATCCGCTTCCGTGAGCGACGCACTCTTCCATCAGTCATCTTGAGGTTTGAGGAGGAGAAATTCCCAGTTTCGAAATGCATTCCTCGCCTCGACTCATCGACAACATCGAGGAATGAGTGAAAATCAGAGATGCCGGAGACAGAGGCCAGAATAATTGCTCTGATCCAGTTCCTGATGATGATAGAATCTGAACTCTGATCCTCCACGCGATTCCGACTCGCATTTCATGGAGTCAGTTCTCTCGCGCGGTTTCAGGCGCTTCTTCCACCATCGGTTTCATCACTCCAGAACACGTTGTCTTCGCTTAAAATTTCCGATTCTCCTCGATTCCCTGTTCATGTTATCTCCAGATATCATGAAAAACAGGAAATTCTTGAAACGCCACAAGACCCAGGGTGAAGCAGAAAACGTTCAATCAGATAATGAGCAGGGGCTGATCGGAATTCCTGATTCAGGTGAGTCGGACCTTTTCTGGAACTCGAACCGCAGCTCCTCAAATGAAAAGTGTTCTGAGCGACTGCCGCGTTTCCAAACGAACAGATCTTGATTGAGATCCTCGGAAACTGTCGCGAGAGGATATCACGTAACTCGAACGAAGTCGGAGTACGACCGTGCCCAACTGATTACTGCAAGTAACGAGAATCGAAGGACGCTTTTGGTTTGTTCTTCTTGAAATCTGATGCTTTCTAGCGATACGTTTCTCCTGCGACCAGATTAGGAATCTTGTGAAATGATTCACCAAGAGTTGAATACGGGGCGTTCTGAAGCGGAGGCTTCGGTTCTCCGGAATTCCTCCGAGCGGAAGGCTTCTCAAATCTGATTCCCTAACCAGGGGATCAAATTTTCAGCCTGCTGAGTAGGACATGTTGACAGAATACAAGAGGAGCTGTGTGTACATGATGTCACAGTCTTTTTCAGTTGACCGTGGGCGCACGGCGATCATCGTCAACGATGGACGAAATGTCAGAAAGAACGCGACCTCTGAAAACAAAGTTAGGAAACCACTGATTGACCGAGATCAAAGCCAGAAGGCCAAGCGAGTCGAGACACTCGATGTTATTTGCTGCGATCGGTCGTCGGAATCTTCGTCATTCAATGCGGAGATGGCTGGATTAGAAGCGAGCGAAGAAGAACATGCAAGGCTTTTTCTTCTTTGAAGGCCGCACCTGCGAGACTCACGGCGATTTGCATAATGCTGAAAAGTAAAGCGCAGATGTGCACGAAGCGACCGCTGCTGACTGAAGCTCATGAGAGTGTATCGAGGGGCTTTGCTCTCGGTAATAATTTCTCGTTCAATGATTGCAACTCGATGAAGCCGTTCCCGCCACCAGCATGACCTTCATCGACCGCCACTTACTGGACGGTCGCACGCAAGTAGTTGCGTTTGATGTGATCCAACCAGGGAAGGGATGATTCGCAGCACACGGAGAATCCGAGGAATCAGAGTAGACATATACTACATGCTCACAAAAAGCCCGAGAGAGACGGCGCGGCAGAGATATCCGAAAACTAACCGAAACACTCGGAAGAAGACTCATACGGGGCCTGGGCAAAGTCATTTTCGTTCCATGCCAGCTTCGCGAATCCTTCAGGTTTCATGGTTTGCACATCTGCAGCAGATTCTGAGATTGATGAACACTCACCTCAATCTTTAAACTGAACCTTCAGAGACTGTTCGCAAACCAGATCATCTGAACTATCACATCAATTCAACTCGTCACTATGAGCTAGTGTTCACAAAAATTGATATCCTTGTCGGTGAAAATCAGGATAGGTATTTTGAATACGAACAGTGAAGAATTTCCGTTGTCAGCCAAATCGGATAATGCGAGCGAGATGCCGGTCCCCTTGGCATGGGACTGTAACCGTGCTTCGGCGGGGCTGAGTTTCTGGCGTCATGGAGCACCAATGACAATTCGGTTCGTTTCCTCTGGTGTCGGGTTGTGTCCGCTAGGACCCTCCCTTCACCTAGGCACCGTTGGTTGGAGTTGATTCAACCCGTGTGTCCGAAAAAGGAATCAAACTGCCGATTGTTAGTGCTAATCTTGTAACCAGAACTCGATGGCGGTGGTTCGAATCTCGACGGCCGCCGGGATGCACGATGCAAGAAACGTCCACAATTTGTGCACGTCGCTCAACACCTGACGTGTATATGAGTGACACTCAGAGGTGTGCGCCGTGGGCATTCTGGACGGCGGCGGCGGCGGACCCAAAAACAGGCAGCGGCGGGGCGCGCCGCGGCTTCTCGCGGCTTGAAAATTTCTCGCGGCGCGCCACGGTTTTTCGCAGCTTGGAAATTTCTCGCGGCGCGCCGCGGCTTTTTGCGGCAACTTTCGGACCGCTGTTCCCAGTGCGCATATATTTACGAGGAATATTCGATGCGAAACCTCCGGGTATGTTTTTCTCTGTTGCGTTGACTGAAAACTTTGGAACAGATTTTGGGGCGCGCAAGTCTGAGCCAGAGTATGAGCGAAGAGATTGAAATAGCTCGAGTAATCAACCCAGAATCATATGTATATGGATGTATGGATCGGAAAATACGAGCCGTGCTACAATTGAACTTTTTCAGACCAAAATCAGGGATAAAGCCCTCCTCAGCGGCAACGCGCCGCGGGAATTTTGCGGCGCGCAGTGCGCCGGCTCGCCGCGAGCTTGCCGCGGCCCCTGGCGGCGGGCCGCGAGTCTCGGCGGCGCGGTTAGCCGGCGGATTCGCGACGCGGCGCACACCTCTGGTGACACTTGACGACTTGACGTGTATCGATTGGCACTTGACGATCGGAAGTGGGTTCAACGGTGTCCACTTTCCCAAAAAAAAAAGTGACCGTGTGCGGCGTTTACGACGAGAACGTAAAACACGTGATATTCGATTGCAACAGCGCCTTCTTCACAGACGATGATCTCCTCGCAAGACTCGGACTCCAGGAGGAGATACAGGACCCATCTCTGGTGGACTACTCGAAAAAAGGAATCCCAGAAATTTGGGAGAAGGAGTCCCCCCTGATCTGCGCAAGCGCCTGAAATGAAAGGCTGATAAAAGAGTTGAATGTAATATACGAAAAATCACTCCGATCAAGATCAATAAATACCCATACCCATACCCATACAAACAGTGAAAGATATCCGTAGACAGCCGAATTGGATATGCGAGTATTCTTTTTCTTTGCAAACAGAGCAGGATCTGCTTGGCTGGGACCTCATTGTTTGGTTCGCGTAGATCAGCTTTCACGTCGATTCCAGGTTGAAACAAAACCTTCGAAGGCAGGCACAGAATCCCGAGTCACAACGAAACCAAAGGTTGGATTTTAGAATGAGGTCAATCTATCATTGTCCTCGAACTTCTCATTTCGGCGAGTCATTAACGAGAGGGGCAAAGTCAGCTCAATTCTCGGCGATGGGACGAGCTTTGAATTCCACTCTCGAATCGAATCCGTCCGGAGAGTCCATTCCGAAGACTCTAATCAAATCCTCCACTAAGGATGAGTTTGACAGAGCTAAAGCGAAGTTCTCTCTTGCTTTCGATTCCGAGAACTTGTAATCCTGATTTCGGTTGCAAGTTGAGGACACGATAGCTGCAGCTCAGAGTCGTTCCAGGATCGTATCGCCCCATCGATTCAATGTAAAAGTAACCAAGGTCGAGTCGTGGTGTGTCCTTCGAGTCATGACGGCGATCGCTCGTAGGGACATCGGAACGACATAAGTGAAAATCGTCTGGCCGGATTGTCACTCACTCAGACTCCATCATCTCGAATGACTTCAACGCGTGAATAATCTGCTCGGATGGCCTTATGATCCCTTAGATCTAGATCCACGACTTGTTCGAAACAGTGTCTACTTGGTATCTCCGGCATCTGGAGCGAATTACTTCGGTTCGCCCGAAGCAAAACACCGAAAATCCATTATTCCTCCTCCTCTAACGAATTCTTTTCACGGTTACCAAATCAGCACCTCAAAGTGTTCGTGGGAGGGTTGCCTTACTATGTCAACAATTACGACATCAAGTGCTTCTTCGACCGACACTACGGCGGCGTAAGTATTCCGCCGGGAAGGGCCCGAGGGATTCCCTGTGATAATCGGCACGAATACGAGTTACGATTGTTGAAGTTGGAAATTGCGTTTTGCAGGTGCTCGATGCAGCCGTAATGTACTGCCAGGCTACACAAACCTCGCGTGGATTCGCCTTTGTTCAGTTCGAGAACCAAACTTCGATGGAACGTGTGTTGGAAGATCGATGGGTCTTCATCCGCGGGGCTAAAGTGAGCGTTAGCAGAGACTCATTCCTTACGATTTCTCGAAATTTTCCGCTGCGGAGAACAACCGTGTTGATCTCTCGAGCCGAGAGTCGAATTATTTCTGAACACGTCCAACGCTGAACGGTTCCGTTTCGTTTCCAAACGATCGGAGAATCTCTCGCAGATGTTTCGAAATTCCCCCCTCCCCCCCTCCATGTGATGACCGCGTTCGAGAAAAGATGGTCAGTGGCGTCGACGGAAGCTCTTTTGTTATTCCAACAGTTTGAGTGCAAACCGGCTCTGCCGAGGATCCAGAGACCGCTTCCATCGAATTCTGGAAGCATTTCGACGGAGAGTTCCATCTCACAAAACAGCAAGTACAAAACAGCGATGTACTTGATTAGATTTGGGGATCCTGTCTGATGAAGTGGAACTTTCTAATGTCAACCTTGACGATGCCTGATTTGATCACTTCCAAGTTTCTCTATTTTAAGCGGAAAAACCTTTTCAAGTTCGGGAGGGAGCTGGAGAGTGGTCAGTAAGGAGTCAAGGAGGTTAAATCCACGTGAGACAAGGGATAAGCTCCGGGAAGTTGAACGCGCTCGAAGTACAACAACTCTTTCCTTCCTGGGTGGATGGAACCCTAACTTGTCGCAATGAATAGGAAATTTACAGAACTCGTTGTCCAGAAGTTTTCAAGACTGCCAACGGTATGAATTCAAGAGATGAAGTCCATACAACGGACCTATGCAGCTCTCTCCTGCCGCAATCGAGAGGAACGTGCAGCGAGCAGTTGCGTTCGTCCGGAATCCGCAGTTTGCATGACACGCTGATGATATTTTCTCAAGTGTTCCTTCATATCCCCGTGGAGGGAAATTCGGCATTCTTTTCCAATCATGACACTTCGGCAGCGAGGCACTGCAACACGACGACTAGCTAAACCAGAGTAAGCGGACAGATCCAGCGGCTTCTTCTCGGGGTGAAAATATCATCTAGAGCAGGGGCTGAAATTCTGGCCCCAGTGGCAGCCTCGGGACCCCAAGCCCAAAATGTAGACAGAAATTACTTTTGCACACACATAGAAACGGTCCCGGCAAGATTCAGGAATTCAGGAATCGAACTGCAGATAGTTTTAGGAGTGATCCAAAAGAGGTTCAGGGTCGACCTCGGTTATGATGGTTGTTCGCCTGAGGACATCTCAACAGTCCTAGAGCTCTTCAAGATTTTCTCGAAGGCATCCCCAGTTCGGCTCTCGGATCCACGTGGAAACATCCCCAAATCGACTTTTGAATTCAATAAAGTGGGGCCACATTGCCAGATGGATTCCCCCTCTCGGAAGACTCATATGAGAAACGAGAACTTATAATTTCGCGAATGGGGTGTATTGTCCCTAATGTTCACTCGCAAGTATCGTCTCCTGTTTGCAGAGGTCCGTGAAACCTAGTCAGAGGGCTCGAAACCTCTCAATGAAAATTTCTTGGAACCGGTTCTTTGCGACCTCTAGTCGTAACCTTATGGGGAAGCGTTCAAAGTTTCGAGCTATAAAGGAAAGGATACATTCGATTCGGATTCTAGAAAAACCAATGCCGAACCTCTACATCGTCTATTCAACAGTTTGATCTCCAACTCGGACTCATCAAAGGCCTAAAAACTGGTGTTGAAAATCCGCTTAGATCCCAGCAGCCCCCTGAAGGAGCCGCCACAGGAGGCAGAAATATTTTCTCGACGAAAGAAGGATCTCTCTGAGCTCTGCGAGGCCGAAGGATGTTGCTTGGGTCTCGTTGAGTGCTAAGGGGTCTTTTGAATAACGTGTTTTTCGGACATGTCTTTTATCCATGAATGAATTTTTTTTTCACTCCACCGTCTAGGATGTGTGAAGCCTCGCTTTTCACAGTTTCACTCACTTCATCCAACTAGATGACGACGATGATACAGCAACGGCGTCGAGCTCCGTCTGGTAACTTCGAGCCCTATCTCACCTCTTACATCAACTGACGTCATGGCCGAGAGCGAGCTGTCTCCTGCGGGGGATTAGAACGAAGTGGAGCTCTCGGGCCGCGGCCGAAACACCATCGGTATCTAGCCCCTATATTTCAGGTCAGAAAAAGCCTCTTGCGAAGGTGGAAGGGGCAGAAGACTGAAATAAACTCTGGATAGCCCCCGGGCCCACCTAGGAGGTCAAGGCCCCGTTTTGGGAACAGCTGCGATAGCCAGAGGGATCAGCGATGGAATACCAAAGCAGAACTAGTTTTAATTACCCAAAACTAACCCGATCGGAATTTGGATAGATTCAATTTCTTGAACGAAATGCTCCATCGTTTCGTTTTCAGGCTATTCGAGCCGTACGAGCTTAACACCTTCATTCAAGTCGGTGGTTCGAATCTCTTTCCTGTTTTCTCTGGTTTTCATCGGGGCGTGAGTACAATCCATCCCTTTCTTAGGTAAGGAAGTTTCATCTTCTTGATTTTTACTCCTTCAGGGCCACGATTTTTCTGGCGCTTCGACGGTATTGCATCGCGTGCCGATGGCCGCTCTCACTTCGAGTAATGGCTCGTTCCAACAGAGAGAACCCGTTTCTCTTGGATGCTGTGAATCAACAGCGATGACTCTGTTCTTGATTTCCCGATACGTTAGTAGTGACTTTTTACCCAACAGTGACATCACCATGTTGGTGGTTTTTTGTTTCAGCTCCAACTGTAGATACGGTGAGTTGAAAGCAAGAACTCGTTGGCGCAACTGACGTCTGCGTAGAACAAACGAGTTGGTGGTCCTCTTCGCCCGCATTCTTCTGACGTCGAAGGATTGTATTCGTTACTCAGACGAATCAGGAGGGCTTCTCTGCCGAACAGACTCGATAGTGGACTCACCTGATCAGAGCGAGAGCTTGTATTGAAGCTAATTGCCCGATAGATCACACACATGCTCACTTGGGCAGATCGTTCCGTGGAAGACTTCCGTTGTGCGGATGATACAGTGAGAGCTCTGCGAAACGATTGCTGCGTACGACGTCCCCCACAAT